>OZ014496.1:5313120-5913120 GCA_963966045.1 Xestobium rufovillosum
AAAATGTGACCGGTTTCGGGGAAACACCACATGAGCCCCTCAAGAAAGACCAAAATTAAACACTATATAAAGAGTTAACGTAAAGTCACTGAGCAAAATAGTGGAAGGAAACTAAGGATCCTCTGAAGGAGGATACAAAGCAAACTAAACACCCCTGATGGGGGTGCGGGTGGGATGAAATGTAAAGTGAGACTAAACTCACAAAAGCTGAATAAACACAATCAGCAAAACTCCAAACGAGCTAGGAAGCATTCGTTTCGTGGGGCTTCCTTCCCTGGGTTCGCAAACGAAATCGCATAAAATTTCTTCTGGTTCCGTGGTCTGAGGATGGGGTGGTAGTTAAAGACCCCGAAACCGGTCACATTTTTTTCAAATACATGAGTGTCAAGGATAACAGGACTTTCAATTTCACCTTTATAGTAATAATGATAATAACAATAATAATAATAACATTAATAGAATTTATTCAGCACCAGGTACATGTATTTAAGTAGAATATAATAATAAGAAATAATAATTGAATTGCTAATACCTAATATTGAAAAGGAATGCATTTATTCGCCCATGAATCCCGAAGCAGATCACTGACGAA
Source organism: Xestobium rufovillosum (assembly GCA_963966045.1). NCBI lineage: Eukaryota > Metazoa > Arthropoda > Insecta > Coleoptera > Ptinidae > Xestobium > Xestobium rufovillosum. The sequence continues at coordinate 5,313,713 of OZ014496.1, forward strand.
TGTTCTTCCATGCAACCCCAATTAATTTAAAAAAATATATACAATTTTACATGATAAGTCAAGATATGTCAAAATATCAGTGACATCACCATGAACGCTCGGGCATCAACCAGCCGCGGGCCAGCAAATGCCTACTTTCTACCCTTCCGACACAATATACTATTTGACAGATATGTGTTATTTTGTTATACCTAAAATTTTTCCAAGTAATTATTATATTTTTATTTCACATTTTTGAAATTTTCGTAACATTTATTGTTTAAGTTCTTCAACAGTTTTAAACTAGGTATTTTCTAATTTGCAGCATGTGAAGCTGACTTTTGCGCAATCTGTACTGCGCAATCAAGTCACTCCCACAAATGTCATTTACTGCATCTGTTGAATAAACAGGATATAGACCCAAATGAAATGTTCCTATTGGTCAATTTGACGATGAAAAAAATAAGCTAATCATTCCGATCGGCTCATGAATGACACGTGGATTTGTTCTCTTGTCCGCCAATTCATAAATGACCAGTAGTTCGTACCTAAAATGTTCAACTGCCGTACCTTTTAAGAGATTTTTCTGTTAAAAAATTATTTGATTTAAGAAGAGACGCGACAAGATATTTATTCAGTAAACGTCAAAATCTCAAAGCTGACTACAAAATTTGAATGAACTGTGCGATTTTCAAAAATCACACCACAGTTTTGAGTTTAGAGTACGGGCAACGCAACTGTCAAGTTTCCAGCCTACTATGCTGTATGCAATGTGCCGATTTCCTAGGGGGTCGTGGGAAAAATATTTTTTAACCAGGAATAGGGAAAATTGAAAATATGTAAGCTTCGATTTATTTGAAAGAAAACGCCACGGAAAATGCTAAACCAGTTTTCATTAAAGCTGGGAGTGTACCTTTTGCATTGCAAGCGGCTGTAGAAAAGGAAATAAATGAATTAGTCGAACAGAGTACTTGAAAAGGTAGATGTTTCTGACTGGGCTACACCGATTTTGCCGGCAGTCAAAGCCGAGGTCAAAGCAAACGGGCAAATTAGATTGACTGATTGACTAGTGACCTACCGCCCTTTACCTACAATAGAGGAATTATTTGCTATAATGGCTGGCGGTGAGAGATATACTAAAATAGGTTTAAGTAAGGCTTATTTACAAATGGAATTGAAACCAGAAATGTGTCATTTGCTTAGTTTAAATACTCATAAAGGACCGTTGCAACAGGCTTATGTTTGATATTGCTAAAGCTCCTGAAATTTGGCAAAGGCAAATGGAGCAAAGTAGTTAGAAAATGACAATACTGGGCCAGGCCATCGAGTTCTCCAGGTGCCATCCACTTCTTCGGCAGTGACCTTGAAAGACACCAGAGGCTGTTGAAGGAGTCCTTGAAGAAGAAGTGGAAGTCATGTCTTCAGCAACGACATCTTCAGCAGCCTCTGGTGTCTTTCAAGGTCATTGGCGAAGAAGTGGGCATGTCTTCAGCAGCGTCTGGTGTCTTTCAAGGTCATTGCCGAAGACGTTGTCTTCAGCAGCAGCAGCAGCCTCTGGTGTCTCTCAGAAGAAGAGCCTCTGGTGTCTTGCCATTGCGCACCCAAGCCGCCATTTTGTGGTCTTTGGCTGTGGGTCAGGCGCCTGCGCCGGGGCTGTCGCGTACAAAGCGCGTGTTGCTCATTGTTCAGGCCAGTCCATCCTGGCCCCATCCACTTCTTCGGCAATGACCAGAGGCTGCTGAAGGAGTCATGTCTTCAGCAACGGTGTCTTTGGGGCCTTTGGCCGTGGCTCAGGCGCATGCGCCGGGGTTTTCGCAAACGTTCTGGAAATGACGCCGACCGGGATTCGAACCCAGGTCCCCACGCACCGGAGCCCTCGCTCCAACCAACTGAGCTAATCGGCGGCCCACAAGCCCGTCTTTCAAATCATCCGTATATACTTATGATTGTAAACAGAAGTTAATATTAAGATTAATTAATATTTATTTTCTCGGAAATTTACAATTGTTTATACTAAATAAATATTGATATTAAAGTTTAAGAAAAAAGCACGTTCGCCGCCGATAAGAGATGTTATAATTGTTTTTATTATGGGAAATAACCTTTCATCTTGCCGATAGGATATGTTTGTTTAGGTTTGATCCCACGCTCTGCATGTGCATTTAATACGTTGTAGACACTACAAGGTGACCCGTTTGTTTGTTTGTATTATTACAATAAAATAACATTCTAGAATATTCTTCTGATTGTTTATTTGAAATTACTTGTTATCTTAATGCGTTTCGGACACGTGTGGGAAAAAAACATTCTAGAACATTCTCCAGTTTGTTTATTTGAAATTACTTGTTATCTTAATGCGTTTCGGACACGTGTGGGAACCATCTGATTGATATATGCAAACATCTTAGTTCTCGGTAGTAGAACATTCTACATCGCTAATTATTTGAGAACAGTAGTCTAAATTTAGGCTAACCCCTACGTAAAAACTATGTCATGTGGGGTGTCTAATTAAAGGACTCGACTAGAGGTATCCGAATATTGGGGTGGATTTTAGGGGTGGTTTTTGGAGGTGGTTTTTGGGGTGGTTTTTAGGGGTGGTTTTTAGGGGGTGGTTTTAGGGGTGGTTTTAGGGGTAGCTTTTAGGGGTGGTTTTTAGGGGCGGTTCTTGGGGTGGTTTTGGAGGGTGGTTTTTAGGGATGGTTTTTAGGGGTGGCCACTCACTGACCGCGCCTCCGGCCACGCTCCTTGCCCCGCCCACCTAGATCATGTAGGGTATCAAATTAATCAGCTCGATGAGACAAAAAGGAATCTATAGTTATTCTCCTACTTCCGAATTCTTATCAGTAGTTGTCTGTCTGTATGTCTGTCGGTCCGTCTGTCTGTCTGTCTGTCTGTCTGTCTGTCTGTCTGTCTGTCTCTCCGTCTGTCTGTCTGTCTGTCTGTTTGCGAATACAGCTGTCTGTTGACACAGACAGCTGTATTCGCAAACACCATGGCTGATGACACGAGCAAGAATAAGACTGCGGTTCTATGGAGAGTATTTAAGCAAGAAAATTAACGGTGCTGTCAGTTAGTACTTGTGCTTCAACAAGGGAACCGCATTTGAATAATGACACACATAAACATAGACACGTTTCGTGTTCTGGACGGTGCTGTTTTGGATGAGTCAGCACGCCGTGTCGAGGTGCACGTACATCAGCCGTTCGTGACAACAACAACATTCAACGCCAATGACGAAATTCGCATACCAATCCACCAACAAGACGTTTACGTACTGCCGCATCTAAGCAGCATCTACATAGAGGGCAGGTTCATCAAGGGTGCAGGAGGCGGAAATGCGGCTTTAACAAATAACGCCCTCAGTTTCCTCTTTGACGACGTCCGCTATGAAATAAACGGGGTGGAGGTGGATCGAACAAAAAACGTGGGCATCACGAGCACACTGAAGGGTGTAGTTTCTCTGAATGTGGGTGAGGTAGGTGCCCTGGAGAATGCCGGCTGGACGAATACGGGAGACTCACCGAGCCACCTTATCGACGCGAACGGGAACTTTAACGTGTGCATCCCGGGAAGAATCCTGCTGGGATTCTTGGAGGATTACCCCAAAATTCTGTTAAATGTGTGTCACGAGCTCATTTTGACTCGATCGAAAAACGATAGGAACGCTTTCGTGGGTAACGAGGACACCAGAATTGAGTTGAGCAAGGTTCATTGGAGGGTGCCGTACGTCTATCCATCGGATGCTGAATACCTAAAACTTCTCAATATTGTCGAGGAAGAGAGAACGTTGCAGATATGTTTTCGCAGCTGGGAGCTGTACGAGTATCCGGTGTTGCCGCAAGCTACGAAACAAACGTAGGCCGTCAAGACTGCAACACGGTTGGAGAAACCCCGCTACGTTATTGTCGCCTTCCAGACGAATCGCAAAGCGAATTTGGACACGGATTCAAGCAAATTTGACCACTGCAATCTGACAAACGTCAAACTGTACCTGAATTCTGAGTGCTTCCCCTACGAGAATTTAAACTTGGATTTCTCCACGGGGAAATACGCCCTGCTATACGAAATGTACCAGAACTTCCAGAGTTCATACTATGGAAAAGTTGGCGAGCCGTTATACGGCAAGGAACAGTTCAAGGATCTAGCGCCCATCGTGGTGATTGACGCATCAAAGCAGTCGGAAAGCATCAAGCCTGGACCCATAGATATGCGTCTAGAATTTGAGTCGAGCGAGAATTTTCCGCCCAACACAACCGCATACTGTCTCATCCTGCATGACCGCATCGTTGAGTATACACCGGGTAATGAATCGGTCAGAAGAGTGGTATGAGAAGCTGCAGGGCTTCGATTTGCCCAGAAAATGCACGCATGCCTACTCTGTATACAGATTAAAGTTTTAATTATATTGATGTAAAAATATATTCAACGTTTTTATTTTTGCGAAAACCCCGGCGCAGGCGCCTGGGCCACATCCAAAGGCCCAACAGCACCTAACAACAAGATCAGTTCTGATTGGATGCTGCCCACAACCACTCTCATTGGCTGTTGCCCCGCCCACTCTCATAGCCAGAGCCCGGCGCATGCGCCTGAGCCACGGCCAAAGGCCCCAAAGACACCGTTGCTGAAGACATGACTCCTTCAGCAGCCTCTGGTCATTGCCGAAGAAGTGGATGGGGCCAGGATGGACTGGCCTGAACAATGAGCAACACGCGCTTTGTACGCGACAGCCCCGGCGCAGGCGCCTGACCCACAGCCAAAGACCACAAAATGGCGGCTTGGGTGCGCAATGGCAAGACACCAGAGGCTCTTCTTCTGAGAGACACCAGAGGCTGCTGCTGCTGCTGAAGACAACGTCTTCGGCAATGACCTTGAAAGACACCAGACGCTGCTGAAGACATGCCCACTTCTTCGGCAATGACCTTGCAAGACACCAGAGGCTGCTGAAGATGTCGTTGCTGAAGACATGACTTCCACTTCTTCTTCAAGGACTCCTTCAGCAGCCTCTGGTCTCTTTCAAGGTCACTGCCGAAGAAGTGGATGGCACCTGGAGAACTCGATGGCCTGGTCCAGTATTGTCATTTTCTAACTACTGAGCAAATTCTTGAAGACATACCTGACGTTTCAGTATTTCAGGATGATATAAACTGATCCTGATACAAAGGTTGATTTAGAGAAATTTGATTTAGTATTAGCAAGATACAAAAATATAACATTAAAGTAAATTTAGAAAGTGTCTTTCTTGTTGATGAAATAAAATATTGTGGATATGGCATAAATAAGCATGGTATACAAAATTGCAATACAAAACGTACCAGTTCCTAAAACAAATCAGAGGTTCCCGCTTTTGTCGAGTTCGTAAACTATTACTGGCGCCGGCGTTTCATTAAAAACGCAAAGTACTATTTTCTACCCTTTGAATGACCTCTTAAAAGACTCTACCTTTTAATTGGTCCCAAAATTGTCAAACGGCGTTTAAGGCGGCTCGTCGAACTTTCTCCTGTCTCGCTCGGACTCGTTGATTGTTCCTGAGAACCAGGTGTTCGTTTTTCAAAGACTCCACAGCCAACTTTCAGAGTATCTACCTGAAATTTTGCACACTAAAGCTTTTTGTTGTGTAGAAATGCGCTATGATCTTAACATTGTCAAAGAGAAAAAAGAATCAGATAAAGTTTTGTGTCATTTTGATCCAAAACTGCCGTTAGTATTGATGGACACGGATGCTTCACATTTGGGAGTAGGTGCTGTAGGTACTAGTCACGTTTTCCGGGACGGTTCGGAAAGGACAATACAATTTGCTAGTAAAACTTTCAAACACCCAGCGAAAATATTCGCAGATCGATAAAGAGGCTTACGCTTTAGTACATGGCGTTAAGAAATTTTATCTATTTTTGTGCGAAAAAAGATTTACTTTTTTTACAGTCGATAAACCTCTTTTACAAATATTTTCCCTGAGTAAAGGGTTACCTGTTTTGAGTGCTACAAGAATGCAAGCACTATACTATTTTTCTGCAAGCATTTCAATATGATATGCAATACAAATTTAGAAAATTTTTGAAAAATAGAATTCTGCACAAAGTAACTGCTCTTTATCACCCATAGTTTGTTCAGAATGTACCGATCTATTAATATAGCATAAATAAAAATTACGTGCAGTTTCCTCATTACCGTCTTAGTTAAAAGTGATTGGAAACAGTAACAATCCCCATATTCCATCGTAACTGCGAGTGACCAGTTTTCAGCATTAACCTACATTGCAAAAAATATGAACGTGGGAAATAGGTGAGCAATTAAATAGAAACATTGTCAAAATTCAAGGCAAACATACATTTTAACCACAACAACTCTTCTATCTTATTTCAAAAATTTGTGCCTATGTGCTAATCAGCTTATATTTTTGCTAATAATTTCGGATCATTTGTTTCCTATTTAGTTTTATTACACCTCCTGAATAGGTACATTTTTATCATATTTTCAAATAGAAAAAAAATTGTGAGAATACTATTATAGATAACGCATTTAACAAATTTAGCATAACTGAGATCGATTGCTGGAGCCAAAAGGAACGTCAAATAAACGGGAACATATTACAGAGGAAGAAATTAGTTATTAACAGTTCATTTTCAAATAAAGAAAAGTACCTAATGGCAGGACAAAACTTCATCTCATCTGTTACTGATTTTACCGAGGATTTTACTGTTGTCCTACAGCACTTCGAGGTTCACTATATTGAAGCCACCGTAATATAGAAAGCCCGCACCATGCTCTGGTGGCTTCACACTTGGTTGTACACTTCTGTTATAACCAGCTTATACTACGGCTAGAGTTTCTCATCTTGTGAAATAGTATCGTTTATGAAATGAATTGTAGTTTCGTTATTAGATAAAGTAGATCCAATACGTTATCATTTCATGATTATTTTTTATTGCATATTCTGAAAAAGCGTGTTTGATTCAGTAACGATATAGAATTTTAAAATTTTCTGATGACGATTTCGTATTTAAAAAAATTATAAAAGTTGCCGCTCTGCGAAACAACTACCGCGTGCAGCTGGAGAGACGTGACGTCATCGGATCTGTGCAGCGCATCGCTTAACTAGCAGAACAGGGGAGCACGCGACGTCTTCTCTTTACTTAGATCATAGACTAATCATGATTAGTCTATGCTTAGATACTTTATTTGTTCGGCTGGTTGTGTGTTGTGTTGCTATGCTACCGATGTAATGGATAACCAGAAAAAGAAAAATTATAAATACTCTATACTTCCCGAATGCCATAACACAACTGTGACCACGCCGGAAAAGGTATTTATTTTTGCCCAAAAATGTACAGGCGAGGAAGTTGTGGCAGCGTGCTGTGCGTAGAACTGAGCTTATAAGCAACGAATTAACAAAATGCTGTTCTCTAAATAAAAAAAATAAAAAAGCTGTAATTGAAAATCGATTATCCTCGACACTCTTTATTTTGTTCAAGAGGCAGGTCCGGCCACTTTGTTCCGAAAATATAAAGAGCCACATACTCGTACTTAAAGAACCATTGCATACACCAATGTGCATTTCAAAAGGGAGTGTAAAAGACAGAAATTGATCCCAAGGTACATACATATTCGTATTAACCGCCGTTGTTCATTTAGAAGTGATAGGATTGCAAATTTTCTTGCTAGTAATTTGATAAGGGACGAGATCAGGAAATCATATAGGAAGATTGATAATATAGATCAGAAATTATATTTAATATATCATAGATTAGTTAGGTACTTTAGTTCCTCAATTTGCATTGGATAATTTTATGGAGTACGTACATAGAACGAACACTTATATTCGAAAAAAAATAGTGTCTGGGATAATCGGATTTCAATTACACCTTTTTTTATTTAAGTAACCTCGATTATGGAACACTTCACGTGTTACGTAATAAGAAAAACTTGCTGTTGAAGTTTTACACCCCTCATTTCGGCACTTATAAACTCTCGATTTAAAATAATCCATTACCATTATAATATCCACTTCAGGCAAATTCGAAGAATCGGCTTTAATATAGTTAGACACATTGCGAATATTATATAAAATACAAGTAAATATATAATGATAATAATTAGTATCAGAATTTACAAATAAAGCGGAAAACGCTTTAAAAATCTTACTAACAGTCGCTGGATTATATTACTTCTTGATATGTACGAAGACGAGCGCAAACGGCAGCTGCTTACTCGCGAGATCCGATTACGTCAGAGGGTAGAATTCCGCCGGGCAAAATATTTCAATGCTCTAAAGGTAGTTTTTGTCAGATTGGGTTGAAACTTTTTAGTGGTGATACCTATAAGGGGGGTATTCGAATAAGTGCGAAAAAATTTAAGAGGCAATTCCTTGTTGAAAATTAAAGGGGGCGTTTGATATAAACAAATCCTCATATGTACCTCCCTTAGGAGTGACGCTCCTCCAAAGTGGGAGGTGGAAATTAGGTTTTTATTTATTTTCCCAAAATCTGAAAAAGTTAAGGAAATGAAATTTGGTGGAAGGCTTCTAATGTTAAAAAGGCTACATTCGAATATTTTTTGACCTATCCATATTGTTATAAGTGGATGAAACTCGCAACCCCTCTTAATTTTTTCCCTTTTAACGTTTTACATTTTTACCGTGTAAGAATTTGATTGTTTAAAAATATGCCTTAGAAAGCTTCATTCATTTAAAAACTTTCGTATCTCTTTTGCTGTTTTTGTAAAATCAATAGTTTTCAGGAAAAAAAATGATTAACTTCATCATGCACTGAAAGAATTAAATTCTAAGTAAAAGTAGTAGGCGGCACCAAGTTGCTTAGAGGGGTTGCGAGTTTCATCCACTTATAACAATATGGATCGGTCTAGAAAATTTTCGAAAGTAGGCTTTTTAACATTAGAAACCTTCCACCAAATTTGATTTCCCTAACTATTTCAGATTTTGACAAAAAAATAAAAAACATAATTTCCACCTCCCACTTTGGAGGAGCGTAACTCCTAAGGGAGGGACATATGAGGATTTGTTTATATCAAACACCCCCTTTAATTTTCAACAAGGAATCGCCTCTTAAATTTTTTCGCACTTATTTGGATACACCCTGTATATATATACACTGTGTTCAACGAGGAAAGGAACAGTGCAATATCTCGGAAACGGGTGAAGATTTTAAAATTGTGAAAATGTTTTAATAAACCTCAGTCAGGGGGACATATTTTGTGGCAGAAAAATAGAATTCCATCCATCATATTGCTAGGTGGCGCTATCTGACTTTAATTTTTTAAATGGAATGACATACTTTTGGATGCATTTTTGGATTCTATAACATATTTGTGATAACTTTTATTAAAACATCTACCAACCTATGTCTTTTAGTTTCCGAGAAAAAAATTATTTTCAAAATTTTAAGTCGAAAACATGTTTTCAAGAAATCATCGCATTGACACTTGAGTGGATAGATAAATGAATAAATTTTATATTAAATGATTGAGAAAATAGTCTTTCTCCGCAAAAATAATGATATTCGATTTTTTTATACGTGGTGCTTCCAGTAGTTACTTTCACTTACGTTAAACTAACACACTTTATTTATTTCATTGCCATTAAAACAATTTAAGCAAAATTAAACAATATCTAAATTAAAATAAGCCTACAAATTAAATTAAATGTTCAAATGTTTCTCCATCATTTTCAACACATTTTTCATACCTCTTAATTAATGTAGCACTAGTTACCGCTTTCAACGTTTCACGTGATATGCTCGCACATAATTATAAAAATTGAAACTGTACAAAAGATATTCAGAACTGAAATCTCAATTGTGAGAAACTTCAATAGACATTTGTTTTCATGGCATGCTAAATTTTTGTAAAATTGTTGATACATGGTTCTTTCAATGACTGCGAGGACTTGACTACTTTTACAATTTATGTACAGCGTTGTTGAATTATTTCGGCGTTATCTGCATTATGTTTGTGAAAAAAACATATTTTGTCTGTCATTTGGTAAAATATTTGTTAATTTATCTATATCCACTCAAGTGTCAATGCGATTTCTTGAAAACATATTATCGTCTTAAAATTTTGAAAATAATTTTTTTCTCGGAAACTAAAAGACATAGGTTGGTAGAAGTTTTAATAAAAGTTATCACAAATATGTTATAGAATCCAAAAATGCAACCAAAAGTATGTCATTCCATTTAAAAATTTTAAGTCAGATAGCGCCACCTAGCAATATGATGGATGGAATTCTATTTTTTTCGCCACAAAATATGTCCCCCTGACTGAGGTTTATTAAATCATTTTCACAATTTTAAAATCTTCACCCGTTTCCGAGATATTGCACTGTCCCATTCCTCGTTGAACACACTGTATATATGCAATACTTAACAAGCAATGTAAAAAAGCGAAATTTTGAGATTCTATTAAATGACCCTATTATAAAAATATGCATTTATCTCTAGTTCAAATAATCTATTGATAGTTAAAACTTGAAACAAAACGGCACTGAGAAGAGTCAGAAGTAGGTCACCAATTTATTTGTTTATTATTTATGCGCAATAGTATTCTTAAAGTCAATGAATGAAGAGTTTTAATTATATTGCCTCGTTTTAATAAACACTAGTAAATTGAAGGCAAACAGCTATCTTCCCAAACATAATAATTGTTGTTGCTAGACGGCAATTCGACTCATAAAACTGACAGCCAAGAGCGCTCAGGCTTTGCCTTCGCGCTGTCAGTTTTATTCGTCAAATTGCCTAGCAACAAAATTTCGTTCAAAACAGAAATTTATCCGGCAAAATAGAAAGTACTCGTCCAATTACTGTTGATAATTTTGCTTGTTGATAAGTTGCCATAGTTGCGAATTTGTAGGTGCATTTATAATTTATAATCTAGTTACTGGCCAAACGTCGAATATTCCCAACACATTCTTTGTATGTGAATTAATTGAAATAAAATTTCGTTTTGAACTACCTTGCTTCGATTCAAAAAATAATCTTGTTAAATACAATTCGTGGTCTGGAATTTTTAGGTAATTTTACTACAAGCTGTTGCTTTTACTAACCACTCGTGTAAATTTGACAGTTGTGTGGCTACTAAGCAACGCAACAGCTTTCGTAATATTTCCGACAATTCCAGACCACTACTTATTGTATACAGAGAATATAATTCATAAGTCACTTGACGCGATTTGCACCAATAGAAATTAAGGGTGCGGAATTTGAGCACTAAAAACGGGACATGCAGACACATTTTTATTCCAACACCATTCTGAAGTTAAAGTAGATAGGGCGTTAAATAAAAAAAGATTTATCAATAAAGGATCAACTTAGAGACTCCCACTACTTGTATAGTAATATTTTTCGTTTGCTTTAAATAAATCTCCCTCAAATTATTGAAAAATCAGTCATAAAACCGTCATAAACTCGACACCTTTTTTACTATTTGTACACATATTTATCGTAATTAGAAAGTAGGGTTGTCTAAGTTAATTATCCCTTATTCATTTCCGATCAAGAACGTCTTGATACGTTGTTTCGTTCAGCGAGCGTGTTGGAATAAAAATTTTATTACATTCTCTAAATCTTGTGCATATTGGGCCAAAATGCACAGCAAACTGCACGTTTGACAGTAGTAGTAGTGTGGCCACGGCAATGTAGATGGCGGTAGAGCTTCAGTTGGTTCTCATATTTCTAAATAGAAAATAATAATTTAAAGATAGGACCGCCGACTAATCCTCTTACGCCCGGTTTTTCAAAGAATCCAACACCGGATTAAGTCTGACACTGTCTTCGTTGCTATGATACCGGCTTTCTGATTGGTTGTAGCATAGCAACTAAGCCGGTGTCAGACTTAATCCGGTGTTAGATTCTTTGAAAAACCGGGCCTTAGATTTATTCGGTTGCCGCTAAAGCAAAAAACCTTGAAAATTCCAAGCTATAGAGGCTCCGTCTGAAGAGTTTACAGCTGTGACGCAAACCAATCATACTATATTTTAAATCATACTAATCACACTTTTGGGCGATAGGTGGCAGCACTTTATAGACTAACAGCTGATAAATCCCAGCCTTAAAAATTTGCTTGGTTACATAGCTATCACAGCGATAGTAAAAAACAAAAAATCTATCAACTTATTTTGGTCCGTTGTTAGGAATAGGACATCAGAAAGTATTAAATAATTTTTTTTGTCATATTTCAAATGTAAATTAAGTTTCATTCTTTAAATGTTTATTATTCATTATATTCTCTTGCCAAATATAACTCGTGCTATGATTAATTATCGAGGATATCACTCGTGAAACCGAAACAGGACATTCAACTCGTCCTTCGGACTCGTTGAATCTCCAGTTTGGTTTCAGCTCGTAGATGTCATCGAAGATTATCATAGCACTTGTTATATTACCTACGAATATAGCTCATGGGCGTGACATGGAACAGATAAATTTGATAAATATCGATAGTTATCGACATGTAGATAGTCATAGATGAATATCGATATTCAGGTGCACATTTTCTATTTCCGTAAAACAGTGGCAGCTTCTCCTTAAGATCAATTGGTCAATGACCCTCCTAAAAATCATAATTTTAATAAAAATATTGTTTGTCTAACAGTCTCAAATTGAAAATCCTCAGCGGCCTGCATTCGCAGCAATATTAGAAATACTCATGTCGCATCCTCCCGCAAGACGGGAACAATGACAGCAGATGGCGAATTATTGAGTGAAAGTGAGAGTCACCTTTTACTCCTAAATCGCTAATGTGGTCGACGGCCCGATGGCCCGATGAATGTTTTGTGACAATTGCGCAGAATTGAGTATTGAGTTATCTAATCAGTTCTTCTCAGACTGCGGAGTGGAGTGTTTATAGTCGCAACTGTGATTGTTGTGAAATTTTGCTTTTATCAAAACAAGATGAGTGTTGAGGAGAAAATTACTTTATTATGAACGCTGGCGTGAAAAAAGAAAATGGGCGACCGAAACCAAAAGGATAGGGGTAAAGATGTCCAAAGACATTTTAAAGAACCGATGTAAGTATCTAGAATTTGTGCGACTGGATTTGTGGATGAAGTGTGAAAAATGCATTTTTTGCTATCCGTGATTATTGTTTTCTAATGATGCTATCATAATATAAACACAATGGTATGCTACGGCGCATATTGCTCCTTGCTCCTCCCACTTCGATGACGTAAAATCGAGGTGGCGGTTCGAGAGACACCAACCACATAGAGTCTGTAAAGTTAAAGACTGGGCTGTCACGTGATCAGCGCAATAGACCTGTTTTCGTCCGGAGGCGGAACTCGTAAATCCAGTGGCGCCCTCAAAAACTTCAAGATTACTGTGCGTCCATTGTTGACGTTGTTTTGTTGACCTATGTTTGAGTGTGATCTTTTAGTGGATATTCTGTTTTATTTTGCGTTTTTATTGTGAGTGTTGCTTAAAAGACTAAAAAACTATCATCTTTATACGAAAAACGGAGTTGATCGAGGTAATTAAGACTACAAATTCGTGTAACTGAATTGAAGGTTAACATTTTTTGGGTTTGCAGATTATTCTGCTTATTTTGTCATCTCGGTGTTATTTAAAAGACTTTTGAAAAATCGTCGATAGTATCTGTTATCCAGGTAATACTACAATCAAAGTAATTTTACACATTAAATCCAAGTTGAAATTTTTGACGTTTGTAGGTTAGAAATGTCTCCCAAAAAATTGGCAAATCCAGCATGGTAATTCATAGCCAAGGCCGTGAAATTATCAGTAACGTGATGAAGTTTATGTGGGAAGAAGCACAAAATGGAATTAGGATTCCTTTAAAGAATTACAGGTATGTAGGTACCTACTTCATAATGAGCTTGATTATTGTTAAGATCCAATTGAGTGTTTAAGGCAAAGAGTTATAGAAGCAACAGGTGTTTCGAGAAACACAGATTTTGAAGATTTTGAAGGAATGGAAAAGCGTAGAAGCTCCTTTGCTACACAGCATAAGGAACGACCGCGAAAGAAGCGTAAACTCGGCCTGATTTCTGTGGGAGAAACGGAAACAATACGGGAAATTATACATAATTTTTTTATTTTGGAGAAAAGGAATCCCTCTCTGAATTGTAAGTACTACCATTATAAAAAAAAAACTTCGTTAAGGTGTGTTTTCATTGCAACTGCTGGCAGTTGTTACTTGTCAAATACGGGGTGATTCATTGTAAAGTTTGCTGAACTTCTTTTTTCATAAATAGAGGGAATGTGGTAATAAGAAAGATATTTTCGTGTATTTTTTGGATTTAATAACAAAAAACCAATTGGGTGCTGCTGTTGCGTAGCCAAGTTATGAAAGTATGAATCACACTTGCATTTTATTTAGTAAATGGAATGCTTTGGATTCCGACTTCGATTGTAGATAAATTTCAAGAAACTTACTTTCTGTTGAAACCCAATTATTTTTCAGACCATTATATTTCACGATGTGTTTTGAATGTGTATAGTATATTTTTCATCTAAACATGAATGAAGTATGCAATAACAGAAAGTAATCCCAATAATCAGGGGCTTTTTGAACAAATTATTCTAGGAACAAATGCAATGACTGCTTTTTCGTGAAATAACAAATGCTACATTTAAATACCTACCTATCATGTTATCTAGCCTAATATCACCTTATATTCCAGGTATTCTACAGAAGATTAAAGATTCTGAACTTTCTTTTTCTGGCTCGAGGCAGTCGCTATGTGTTTTTCTGAAATCTATTGGATTCAGGTATGGCTGCTTTTGTACTTATATGCAAAGTCAAAATATTTCAGATGCCGTTACTACATGTATATTCAAATTTCTGTTTCATTAAATGTTTATGTTTAGAAAATACTTTTATAACAACAGATAGCAATAGTGAGCTTGCTTGAGTGGGACACCTTGTATACTTCTATTTCTATTTAAGGTGGCGAAAGACAGAAGACAACCGTAAGATTTTAATGGAAACCCATGACATTCGCCTGAAAAGGATGAAATACTTGAAACAAATTCTGCAATACCGGGAAGAAGGCCGAATCATTATATATACGGACGAAACGTATATACACAGCAGCCATGTCCAGCCGAAAGGGTGGTATGATGAGTCGACTAAAAACTTAAAGAAGCCGATTTCTAAAGGCCAAGGGCTGATTATTGTACATGCCGGAGGTGAAAATGGTTTCATTCCCAATGCGTTGCTCATTTTTCGATCAGGTAACACATACATAAGTAATTTTAATATCAAAATGTAACCAAACATTGTCTCTAGGTTCTAAATCAGGAGATTACCACGATGACATGAATAATGCCAATTTCATGACATGGGTGCAGAAACAATTACTGCCCAACATGCCGCCTAATTGTGTACTTGTGATTGACAATGCATCATATCACAATGTCCTGGTGGAAAAAACCTGACATCTGCGAGCCGAAAAGGTGAGATGGTGAAGTGGCTTGAAGAACGTCAAATACATTTTGATGGCTCAAATACAAAACCTGAGCTTTATGGTCTTATCAAACAAAATTTGTATCGATTCCCAAAGAAATACAAATTGGATGAGCTTCTTGAAGCCCATGGTCACCGAGTGTTACGACTCCCCCCTTACCACCCGGAATTGAACCCTATAGAGAAGATATGGGCCACTGTAAAGAACTGGGTAGCTAGCAGAAACGTTACTTTTAAATTAGGTGATGTGGAGGAATTAGCACGTGGAAAATTTTCTATTATTAGCTCAGAAGAGTGGAAAGATATATGTGGCCATGTGCAAAAAGTGGAAAAAACTTTCTTGGAGAAAGAGCATCTGATGGACGATGCAATGGATTCGTTGAAGTTCACTGTGAACACAGGATCATCTGATGAGGAGAGTGAAGAAGAATATCAAGTCACAACTGAAGATGATGGTGATGATGATGATGATGAAGACGACGACGAAGACGAGGATTTAGGAGTACAACCACTACCAAGTGATTAACTCTTAGTTGATAGAGTGTCCAAGCGTCCTTCCAGCAGTACGTAGCGTCCTGCTGGCAGGACGTATTTTCAACCCTATTGTTTTCAATTCATTTAATTAGATTTAAATTTCCTATTTTACGCAGATTCAGAAAACAATCAGCATCGCGGGTGCAGTGTTATATTTTTAATGTTTTTCAAGTTATTTTGTACGAGAATGAATAAAAATGTTTCTCAGCAGTTGTTTTATTTAATAAATAGCAAAATTGTTACGTCGCCTATGAAATTTGAGTCCGTACTGCTGGAAGTCGCGCACGTACTGTCGACAGGACAATCCCATTTAAAAATAATGTCCTGCTGGCAGGACTAGCGGCTCTGTCCAGCTGTCCTGCCCGAAGCTCCTTCCAGCAGGACAAATGCCAGGACTTTCTATCATTAGACCTTGTGGTGCGACATGACATACCTCAAGCACCAAGGATTCTTATTTTTTGAAGAGTTTCTGAAGGTGTTTAGTTCTTAATATATGTGAATTCCAATTATTTATTTTTGGTAGTTAATAGAACTCTCTAAATTTTTAATTACAGAATAATAAGTTTATTTAGCAATTCTTTATCTCCAGTGCTGAAAAATAGTAAATTGGATTATTCGGCTTCCTTTATGATTTATTCTAATTTTCTTTTGTCACATAAGTAAACAACTTGTTCAAAAACCTGTTTTCAACTATAATAATTATGTAATTAAGATTATTTGCACATAAACATGCCGATTTCGTAAATGACATAACCCCACACCAAACGTCACATTTATAATTTATCTGTATGACGAAATCCCCTTTCTTCAAGTTCTTAATGTGTTTCGCGATTTTTTCATGCCTTAAAATGCCAATTTTCCTGTTTTGAATGTAACTTTTATGAATTCATTGTTAAAAAATTATAAATTTCACATATACGCCGGTACGCCACTGTTTCTGTCAAAATCATATTTCCCGCTACATTTTCGCGCAGCCACCATCTTGTCCGGGCCCAGTCTCTAACTTTACAGACTCTACCTACTTAGATCTACGTATGTGACAAACAAATAGCGCGAATGCAAGATTTGAATTGCTACACTTCAAAAAATTGTAGCTGTCAAACTCTTCTCAATTAGGTTATCATTTTCTTGAATAAGCTCACCCCCATCCAAAATTACTCGTCTTCATCTCCAACAAACCATTTCTTAATTTTCATACAAAAACTTTTCTCAAATACAGTAATTTTCCTATTTGAATCAAACATTTTTCACTGACAATTTCTATATTAAGTCAGACTTGTTTCCTTTTTAGCCACCGCACAATTTGGCATTTTGACGCTTGTCACTTAACGTTCGCGCCGATAAAGCAAAAACACATCCGCCAATCGGATCTTTCGGAGACTTTGCGCCAATTTAGTCTCGATGTGACGTCATGCGCAGTGCGAGACGGATTCCGGTCGGTAGCGTAGCACGGCATGGATGCCATATAGGCGAAACATGGAGTAACCGATATTTAAATATTTAAAAGACAAATTAAAAAGCATGTTCCTTCCGCTACTCGTAGACCATTTTGCAGAACTGAAGCCTGAAGGAGAGGAGAATTGACTTGAAATATAAGCACGTTTAAGGTATGCTTTATTTTAACAATATACGGCCCCTTTCTTATATTTTTGAAGATGTGTATAGTAGGTTGCAACAGAGTTGTCAGTACTTAGTAATTGAAATTACTTTGAAGTATTTTAATTACTTTAAGTATTTTAAATACTAGTATTTAAATACTTTTTTCTCAAGAACAAAGTAATTGGTATTTCAATTACTCTACTAAAGTAATTGGTATTTTGTAATTGAAAAAAGTATTTTAATTACTTGAAAGTATTTTAATTACTTAAAAGTATTTGTAAATACTTTCAAAAGTAATTCAATTCTTTTTTTATAGATGGATGCAAGTTACAATCTGCAGTTTGCAGTTGCAGAGTGAATCGCGTTTTCATATTATTTATCCTGTGTAGGAATAAAGAGCTGGGGGGTGCTCAGTAGCCGCCACAAGTGCAATACCTAGTTCTCAAAGTTAGGTTTAATATGTACTTAATTACGCCGAATGTGCGGCTAATACCTTTTTACATTTGTCGAGAATTTTTGTTGTCGAGTTTAGAAACTAAACGTTTGATTACATAAAATTGAAATTTATATGTTCAGTTTCTTTATTTCCAAATCTGAATTAGTAGACTGTAGATTATGTAAAGTCGGGGATTATGGACGGTTACTTCCAATAGGAATCAGATCAGGTAGGTAAGTAAAGTTTGTTAAAGTTTGTTAAAGTTTGTTTAGAAAGGAAAATTGATACTAATTGCCTTACTGCCCACAAGCATTTTACTTTTTTTATTTTTTATTATTTCGGTTAGAATATTTTTAAATAATAACTTCTTAAAGTAATTAGTATTTGAGTAATTAAAATACTTAAGTAATTGGTAATTGAATTACTTTCTAGTCAAAGTATTTAAATACTTTAGTAATTGAAAATACTTTGTATGAAAAGGAATTGAAAAAGTATTTAATTACTTTTTGAAAGTAATGTTGACAACTCTGGGTTGCAAGATATTAATTTGGCCCCAACTCCAGATTGCTTTATAATGCATTTGTGATACGTAATCAGTAATCACTAAACCCTTTTAATGGTAATGTAAAGAAAAACCAGCGTAACAATATAATTAAATTGATTGATATTATACACGTATATTATTTACATTGTTTGAGAATTCTTAATAATTTTATGGTTATGTTATGGCACCCCTAGATTTATTTATGGTATACTGGTATAACAGTGGAAAGGCATGGCAATATTTGAACAAAGACCTGCTTAAAAGCACGTACGTACATGGAGACAAATTAGGATTGTTTCAAAGTCACCTTACGTGGGGTAGCAGTCTGAAACGTCTCGTAGTGCAAAAAATCTGGATTTAGTTCTATAATTCAATGCCTGGCGGGGTATTTGCCCGAGGAGTAGTTGTTCGAACGGTCCAGTACCACTAATTAATACTAGATAATTACTCCAAGTAGTTGTCACTTGCTGATATCTGTCCAGAGCGCGGATGTATATATTGCAAGATTAAATTGCATGGTTTGAGTGTGTAGGGGAGAGCACCGTACTGATGAGTCCCAGAAGGACGAAACCAGTTGGTCTGCGGTTTTCCATACACATTCAAAACATGCAATATTTGAACAAATTAACTGTAAGAAACTTATGAAAACTAAAAGATATGTAAATTATTTCCTACACTTGGCCGTCCTACACTGAAATTGCCTCTGATTCACTGATTATTAATTCACGGCTTCATGTACTCATGTCCGAAGTGGTCTCTCATAATACCCAACCTTCACTACGCCATAGTTCTCATTTCCTTTCGCCTTCGTTATTTTCAATCCCACTCCGAATTGAGTTCTCTTGATTGCTACCAAATCTCCTCTTTCATACGCATTTGCTTTTCTTCGCCTTAGGTTGCAACTCATCCTCTTTTCTTCTTGAAACTTCAGTATTTGTCTCTTACTGTCTACTCTCAAGTCTTCTCTCTGATTGTTGAATTCTTCTATTGCTGCCTGTTCCAACAATTCTTTCATTCTTATATCCTCCTTGTTTCTCATATTTACTCCTGAAACTTAAATATTTTAGTACTGAATAGATTTGTAGCAGCAGAACATGGAGGATGGGAAAATTGCCCCCGTTCTCTCTGAAATGCTATACGCTCCAAATTCAACTTTGGTATTGATCAGATGCTCCACTTAAACGGTACTCGCGCTCGCCGTACCTTAGTTTACCTCTGGCTAGCGCTCTCCATCCAATATTATTATTAGCGGCCTCGACTGCGCGCGCCGCCTACAGAATCTGTCGCGTGTCGATACATTTTTCGTAAGATGAGTCCCATATACACGCGCCCAGAAGTATTTTCGATACTAAAACTGAAATCGGTTCGTGAATAACTGAGATATTATTGATGTCATGACTCATGAATTTCATTGGCGGTCATTTTGACGACGTTATTAATTCTATACGAAAGAGTGACGCCATGGAAATTCGTCACATAGGGGTTGGTTTTGATGAAAAAAGAACAATTCCACCATATCGTCACCAAAACTGTCAAGAATTACATGCCATAACTTCTTATGATATTACTCATATATGTATATGAAAAACCTTTCGTGGATGATATCTCACTTAACTCACTAGAACCGTAAATAACTATTAACTTATCTGTTCCATTAACACGAAGCTGCACATTGAATTCATTTGCTTGTGGCTTGTCGTGAACATTACGATTTAAGTTGGTTAAAGAAGATTACAGTAATCGTCTTCGTCAATGTATTTAAATGACCCAAGGGCGAGGAGTAATTGCAAGTGACTGGATCAGTTAAAATTTAACGTAGAGTCTAAGGTGTGATTCGAAATAGGTAGATAGATAGACATCTAGTTCTTGGAACAACTACGTTGCAAGATATGTGTGCCGTTTTACCCTTAGGACATAAAAATATCGCTAATGGCTGCTCATTAGAAACCAGCCTAGTCTAGAAAATAAGAAGGTCTCAAGGCCTTGTCCTTATGGATCACTCATGAAATTTTGTAGCAGAAACAAGGGAACAGGTTTAACACACTTAAATTCGGTAGGTGCATTTCTTAATTACTACTAGTAAGTACCTGCTCACAATGACTTGTACAGTGACATTCACCACTTTCCGTGGGCCGATTTATTCTCAATCTGTTGTCTTGACTTTATCCCTCGCTTTATCAATACCAAATTGAATTATTTACGTACATGTTTTATCTATACCAAATTTAGATACTATAAGAAATGCTAGTAGGTTTCTACGGCATTTCATTTCTGAGATACAAATGACGTTCAAGAGTTCTGAAATTTGGAAAACGTCTAGATCGACCAATGAGTAGAAAAAGCATCTATGTTGATCCGCACTTGTTTCATTCATATGAGCTATTTTCCGCATTGGTGGGTTAATGACTGGGGTTCTGTTGTCGTGGAGCAACGATTACATTAGGCGCTCGCGGTGATTTGAAGAGAGTTAACTTTATTGGCTCACTCGTCATCATCATAAGGTTCTCAGTCCGAAGGCTGGTTGGATGCGTACCTCCACTCTTTTCTATCCTGAGCTAACCTGCGCATTTCCCTAAAAGTAGAACATCCTACATCCCTAACTATTTGAGAGCAGTAGTCTAATCTAGGCCTACCCCTACCTCTTTTTATTCCTATCTCTGACTCTAGTATGTCGCGAACTATTCCTTCGTGTCTTAGAAGGTGTCCTACCATCGTATCTCTCATACTCTTTATTGTCTTCCATACCTTTCGCTTTTCCCCAACTCTTTCTAATACTTCCCTATTGCTAACCTTATCTATCCACGGTATCTTCATCATGCGCCTGTAGCACCACATTTCAAACGCTTCTACTCTTTTTCGATCCGCTTCCCCTATTGTCCAAGTTTCGCACCCGTATAATGCCGTACTCCATACATACGACTTTAAGAGTCTCTTCCTAGTCTCAATATTAACCGTTCTCGAACATAATAATAATAATAATAATAAACGTCTTTATTAAGAAAAGTAAAGTAAGAATGGCAAAGTTTAGCCAAAGGCTATTCTACCACTTAACCATTCAAACCTCCATCACCATAAAAAAGAAGAAAGAAACAAACAAAAAAATACAATCAATTAGGGAAAAAAGTACTAAGAAAATACACAGAAAAAAAAATTGAAATTGTACTGAATTCTAAATTGTATGTTCATTGCAAAACAACTGCGCTCTCAGTCTCTTCCTGAACGTGGTGAGGCTGACCCCGAAGTAACTAGCACTATAACTGTTAAACAGCCTAACCGCATTGTACGTAAATCCACGTTGAAACAGTGCAGTGGAATGGTGAGGCATGGTGAACAGACTGGTCCGACGCAAATTACATTCATGGATGCTGCTGCGAAATATCAACTTTTCTCTTAGGTACTCCGGTTCCGATGAGTGCAAGAGTTTAAACAGGAAGACCATATAGTGTAGCTTCCACATATTCGGGAACCGCAACCAACCCAGACGAAGATAACCACCGGAAACATGATCGTACTTGCGCAAGTCACAAACAAAGCGGCAGCAAGTATTTTGAATCATCTGCACTCTATTTTTAGACACTTGGTCAAGACATGGATAGTAGATCCAGCTCACAGTAATAGCAGACCGGAAACACCAAAGTTTCGCATAGCTTCCTGCGTAATCGGAAATTAATGAGGGGTCTGTTAGCAAACAACAATTTTAATCGCGCGTAACTTTTCTGCACTAGATTATTAATATGTTCTTTAAATCTTAGTTTAGTGTCCAAGATTAACCTGAGATTTTTGGAGCTTTTTGAAAAACCGAGTTTAACACTGCCAATTAGTAAATGGATATTAGACTCCAAAACACTTCGCCGGCTCTCAGTGCAAAACAGCATCACCACAGTCTTATTTGGGTTTATTAGTAAATTGTGGGAACAAGAATATTCACGAACACACTCCAAGTCTTTATTCAAAGCCATCGATGAAAAATGAATTTCTTGGGGATCAAAGTAAAATAGTAACTGTGTATCGTCAGCGTAAGACTGCAAGTGGGAACTTTCTATTACCCGGGATACATCTGAAGTGTATATAACGTACAAAAGCGGTCCAAGTATAGATCCCTGGGGTACACCGGACACAATAGATCTCTCTATGGAAAGCTGATTATTGATTCTCACTCTCTGAGTCCTACAGCTAAGGTAAATTTCAAAAAAGCGTAGTGAAACATTATCTATGCCGTAGTATTTTAATTTTGCACATAAAAGCTCATGGTCCAACATATCAAAAGCCTTCGAGTAGTCTAAAGATACCGATATGACTGCCATTTTCTTATCTAAAGCCCGTATTATGTTATCTGTTAAATTTAGAAGTGCAGTTGCGGTACTGTGTGCCTTACGAAATCCCGATTGGTGAGCCGGATAAATTCCAGACTGATTAAAATACGCATCCAACTGACTGTGCACTATCTTCTCGAACACCTTCGAAAGAACCGGAAGAAGACTAATTGGGCGTAGATCTGATGGACTTTCAGGTTTACCTTTTTTAGGAATTGGACAAATCAGCGACTGTTTCCATATCTTCGGATAGTAACCAACCTCCAAACAGCAATTTATGATATGCGTCAGCGGAGCCGCAATATGTGGTAGGCACATCTTGGTCATGCGCAATGTCATTCCGTCATGTCCACTAGCATTTGACTTAAGACCATTAATAGCAGCCACAACATCTTCCACGGATGGCAAAGTAAAATGAAAAGAACCACTGCCATACTCATGCGTTCTGTAAAAATCAATTTTTGCGTCACAATTACCAGTTTTACTAAAAGCTTTCACGAAACAGTCATTTACTTCTGTAGGATCCATATTATTGTCACAGTCACGTTTTTGGGATCGAATATTCAAATGTGACAATCCTTTCCACAACTCTTTTTCAACTTTTCTGCTCTCTAAGAAAACTAGATAAGCTGCTTTCTCTCTTCCAATTGACGCCAAAGCGAAGTTACGCAATGTCTTGTAATAATCCCCATTTTGTTCTGTCCTGTTGCGTTTAAAGTTGACCAGTGCTCCATCCCTTTCAGCAAGAATACGTCTGAGATTGTCCGTTAACCATGGAGCGGGAGGCTTATTTACTCTAATAGTCCTAATTGGTGCATGTACGTCAAACAATCTCATAATATTATTGGACAACATAGCAACTTTATCGTCAATATTTTGCATGTAATATATATCGTGCCAGCAAATCGCATGGAGGTCTTCCAGAAAAACATCCATGTCAAAATCTCTAAAGCTTCTGAGGGTAATATATCTCTGCTTCCTCTTATGGAAAGGCACCTCAATTTCGCAAAAAGTCATGTTGTGATCACTTATTTCATCCGCATTCAAGATTCCAGCATTCCTCAAGAAGTCTATGGGGCTTACAAATATTGGGTCCAAGAGTGTAGCCGAAGAAAGAGTTATCCTTGTGGGCTCCGCGATAACTTGTGAAAAACCGAAACCATCGAAAATTTAGGCAACAGGGTTGTTTATATTAAGCATATCTACATTCACGTCACCCAATACGATAACAGAATCAAAATTTGGAAGCAGTTGCGGCAAAATGTGATCGAGAGAATCTACAAACGACAAAACCTGGTCCTGCGGCGGTCGATATACCACTCCTAGAGCCATACTTTTCATGCCTATTTTTAACTTTAACCATAAATGCTCTACAGCGTTTCCATTAGGTCCGCAATCCGGGGTAAACACCTCGCAGTTGTATATATTTCTCGCGTAAAAGCCAACGCCCCCACCTCTCCCAGTACTACGATCGACTCTGTAGAAGTCATAGCCGCCAATCTGAACAGCTTCAGAAGCAATATTTGAAGAAAGCCAAGTTTCTGTAATAGCAATAATATCAAAATTGTTACTTACAATCAAGTCCGCCAGTTCCACAAAACCCGAAACAATAGATCTCGCATTCAAATGGGCAATGCGAAGAACAGATCCACATTTCCGCACAACCGAACCATCGATAGTCAATTCCTTATTCACCATAGTCAATTTTAGATACAAGAGCCTCAACCTTCTGTCTGTACACATGGCAATGGGGACTCATAGCCGAATGATCGCTTGGAACCTTCTGCCCGTTTTTGCAAAGCTCGGAACAGTTTATACACTTCTCAGTCTGTGATTTACAGTCTTTTAGCTCATGAGACCCTGCACAAGTCGGACAGACAATACTGTCTTTACACTCACTTCGCAAATGACCATAACGACAACAACCGAAACAACGGATCACGCGAAAGTGGTCGATAACGCGGCATCTACGCCAACCGACGTAAACGTATCCCAATTTAATAAAAGTGGTTCTGATAATTGGACTCACTTCAATGACAATATTACTAAAGGTTTTTCTAGTCAATATCGTGACTGCCCTGACATCATCAATTGAGCAGGTCAAGTTATTTTGACGAATGAGATTATCAACGAAATCCTGATTATTAGCATCAGACAAATCAACTCCCCGTATATTCAATCTAGGCTTTAGCAAACCCTGTTCATGAATAGATATTTTAGTATTCGTATTTCTTAGATTGCCTTTCAACACATTCAAGGACTCTTTATTTCCGCAGTCAATTATGAAAGCCTTTTTCGTAAGTTTAGTGTTGCTGACGGTCAGATTAAGGGCAGCTGGGTTTAGGCTCCTCTTAATTTCATCAGCTATATTAGCAACATAAATTTTTTTCATCCACAGGCCTGATATATAAAATAGCTGATTCATTCTTTTTGCTATTTTTGTTTTTAACAACATCGCTATAAAAAGGAAGTGTTGGTTTTTGCTGTGCTGACTCGCCTGCAGATTGGAGTTGTAGATTTTCCAACTTTTCTCTCTGCAAACTGTTTACACGTTTTTGTTCACTTGACAATTCTCTTAAAAGGGTAATCTCTCTATTTAGGCATTCGATCTCTTTAACGGCCAATTGCAATTTTACACCCAACACACTACCGCTGGGATCATCGGGGCCTCCCTTAACTCGTTCTCGCACAGAATTTAAGCACTTATCACAGAACCACAAAAAATTTGGTGTAATACTCTTAATTGTGGTATCCTTCACTCTAATACAGTTCAAGTGGTAACAACATTCACAATTAATACACTCGATATACTTTGTATTTACAATAAAATTATCCGAGCACTGCGGACACGACCCGCTCGCCATTAGGTACATAACAGTTGTTTCTTTCTGTTAAACGCAACTCGGCCCTGCGCTACTCTTTGTTTTATATCTTTAGTGCTCCTACCGTCTTGAGTTATTTTACTTCCTAAATAGCAGAAATCCGTGACCTCCTCTATCTTCTCATTTCCTATTTGTATGTCAACTTTAATTCTATTTTCACATCCCCTACATACCAAAATTTCAGTTTTCTTTTTATTGACTTTCATGCTATAGCCCTGTGTCAAAACTGCTTCCATTTCATTCAAAGCCGCTCCTAGTTCTTCTTTGCTAGATGCTAACACTGCTATATCATCCGCAAATCTGAGCATGTTAATAGTTTGACCCTGTACGCTCACTCGCTGGCGAGTAAAATCGTCGGTGAGTAAAAGTCGCAATTTTAATACAGTCACTCGCAAAATCTGCCTTTAAATGTGGACAGAGCGGGGGATTATTCACGTGGAAAGTTTGATGTATACTATAAGGAAGTTCCTAGGGAAGTTTGAGGAAGTCCGGGAAAGTTTGATGAAGTCCGAGGAAGTCTGGGGAAGTTCGAGGAAGTCTGAGGAAGTTCGAGGTAGTCTGGGGAAATCCGAGGAAGTCTGGGGAAGTCTTTGAGAAGTTTGGGTAGTCTTGAGGTAGTCCAGGAAGTTTCTAAATAATTAAAGAAATTTTGAGCTAGTCTTGCGAAAAAATCTCGGGAAATTTGGGATATTTAAAAACAATATGCGTAAACCATAAATATTCAATGCTCTGTTTGTATAATTATGGAATGTTCCTCTAGCATTTTATCGCCATGTAGATGTTAAAATAATGTCACGTATTGGCAAATCCCCAGGTCACCAGGTATACCTAAGCCAGAAAGCATACCTATGTAGGTATACCTATATATATTATATCGACCTAATCATACCGAAGCATAGTAGGTAAAATCACAGTATATCCAGTAGTTATTCAGCAACGCCAGTGTTGCGGTTCAAGATTTGCTTTTTATGCATATAGCGCGGCAAAGTGTGCTCTGGTTCACATGCTGTTTTTGTTTCACGCACCAATACCAAGCAATCATGTTCTGCTGTGAGTTTGGTGATCGGTTAATGATCGCCGAGCTCAGCAGTAGCACTCCGTAACATATCAAAGGGAGATCAAATCTAACCGACACCGTAGTGAAATTACTGCTATACTGTGGTAATAGTTATGGTATCTTTCAATTTCATTTAAAATAATGCGAACACCTGCGTGTTTGTGAAGCCGACTTAGTTGCAGGCGAGGGGATCGCGGCAAGCTTTTGTTTTCGTTTTCATCCAACATATTACCATAAGCTACCAGACGAATGTTCCGGTTTCGCTGTTTTACGGTACGTATAGTGTTTCATCACATTTTTTTCACCTTTTCATAAACAAGCCGCCTAGACCGTGATTGCCCACGACACTTCAGTTATAAAAAAGATAATGCTGAAAATGTCTTTCCCTCAAATTTTTGATCAAAGAATTAGTGTTGGGAATTCTGGAATGAAAAAAAATTCACAGCCTTCGCAAAGATGCAATCGGGGGAGACATTGAAAATGATGAAGCAGACGGTAACCCTTGTGCGTTTGGGATATTTCCGCATACCCGATAGCGTGTTAAATAATTATTCATAAAACACCTGCTCCGATGTATAATAAGTGCATTACTGTTGTGGCATTCTCTTACATTTGCGACGCTACACGGTCGCACGCTGAATGAAGCTTAATTAGACTGAGCGGTCTAGCCGTCGCGTCGTGTCGCTCGACTTTAACCGCTAGCGCTCGACTCTCATGCGTGACAAATGCAACAGAATCATTTCGGTGAATATGATCCCCCTACTAGCATACTAAAAACATTTCCAATGTTAATAATCGATAATTAGATGGTTGAAATCATTCCAGATATCTTGAAATGTTGCCTACAGATCATTTGAATGATCCTTCGTATCCCACTGCAAGCTGCGGCATGCATATTTCGTAATCGTGATTCGTATTCATTCTACTAACGAATAAAGTCTAAAATTTATTCCATTTAAAACTTCGCTAATAACAAAGATAATCATATTGTTCCATGTTTAGTTCAACACACTGTATGTACTTACACAAATACTAAGAATACGCAAGAACGCAAAAGCTGGAAATTAGAGCAGAAGTACTACGTACATACTGCTTGATTATTACATGCACGAATAATTTTTTAAAGATATGTTGACCTGAGTTCTTTGGCGTGTAGATAAACCTTGGGATTAACTTTCACCTCATCACCTATTTATCAATACTGGACAAAAGGCCCCTATGGGAGCTATTAGTTATTGCACCAAACAACGAACTCCATTAGTCAAATGCATTTACTACTATTCTGTATTCAACTATTCAAATGTACGTGATTGATCTACCTTCCATAGTTATGTGCAACAGCGTGTACACATACTATAAGCTCCGAAGATCTCGGAAGCCCATACAATAAATTACTGATCCATGAAAGCGTTTCTTTCTTATCAACTGTCTATTACCTTGATCTGACATCACAACTAGATTTTCTATTGAAAACGAATGTGTTGGAAATAAACATCTCGGCAGTAAAAGACCATTCCAAGAGCTCAATTGTAATACATTTCCGATAAATAGGTACTATATAGTCAGATGAACCTTAATATTAATAAGTTTATAACTTTTGTGAATTTTTTGGCAAAATTGAAACTTCTTTTTGTAAAACACCAACGTTTCGCCTCCGTTAGGGGGCTTTATCAAGGTTTTATTCAAAATTGTATAAAGTATAAAAAAGTGACATTTTTTTTCTTAATAAAATTTTACAAATTTTACAAATTTTATTAAGAAAAAAAAGTCACTTTTTTATACTTTATACAATTTTGAATAAAACCTTGATAAAGCCCCCTAACGGAGGCGAAACGTTGGTGTTTTACAAAAAGAAGTTTCAATTTTGCCAAAAAATTCACAAAAGTTATAAACTTATTAATTTGTGATACGTAATCACTGAGCCCTTGTAATTGTAATGTGAACATACAAGAAAACAGGTCCGGATTACAGATATTTCTGCTTTTAAAGAAAAATCACAGTGTAACAAAATATGTATAATTAAATTTATTGGTATTATACACGTATATTTACACTGTTTGAGAATTTCCAATAATTTTGTGGCTATGTTATGGCACCCTAAATTTATTTATTTTATACTGGTATAACAGTAGAAAGGCAGGGCTAATTATCTTGCAACCTACTATAATACAGACGTATAAATTTTTTGTATTATGCAATTGTAAGTTCCAAAATCAAAATCACCCCCCTGGTTATTGACTCACGAGTCGTCACTGCTACCTTCATCAAAACAATTTACATATACTGTCTCACCTGTATCTACCGTCTTTCTTGTTGGGCGGATGCCTTTCCATTATCTAACATTACAGCAGATAATGCAAATAAACACAGTATAAAATCGACGTTTCGCCTCCGGTCGGGGGCTTTGTCAAGATTTATTAATTTGTATAAGATATAAAATATAAACTTGTCAGTAAAACTACAAAGCCCCCGTTCGGGGGCTTTGTCAAGATTTATTTGTAAAAGATATAAAATATAAACTTGTCAGTAATACTTTTGACAAGTTTATATCTTACACAAATAAATCTTGACAAAGTCCCCGAACGGGGGCGAAACGTCGATTTTATATTGTGATTATTTGCATTATCTGCCAGCAATTCACAAAAAAAATGAAATATCAAATTATAACTGGCACAAAATAAACCAAAATTTCTTAAAAGTCTGACTTAGCTTAGTCTTTGGGCATCTTACAACTACCTACATCACTATTTTTGTTATTGGGAGTCCAATTACATACTTTAGAGCGTACAAAATATTCAAACCTATAAATTAATTACGTAATCCTATAATAATTGAAATCAAAAACTGGATAACATAAGATCAGTTTTCGTCACACATCGGTATTTCATTTAATTATGTAATTTTTTAAAATATTATTTAGTTTGTGCAACTTTGTTTAAATATGTTGGTATTTTTGCGAATTATTGGCAGTACCATAAAAGTTTTAAATAATTATCGACGTTTCCGTCAAATTCGAGACCCTTTCCAAGATTTATCGGATGCAAAAAAGTCTAAACAATCAAAATTATTTAAACTGCCTATGTAGATATGAAAACATCAGTTAGAAATTTTGCACTTCTAATTTTAAATAGCATTGGGATTTGGGTTTTTTAAAATCAGAAAGAAATAGTATATAGTTACGTACATTCATTTATATAATAATAATCCAGGCGATTATTCTCTCCGCGACTGGTGTCATTCCCAATAACCTCTCAGTAATATTTTTCCGTACTGATGAGTCACACATAGATGAAAC
Source organism: Xestobium rufovillosum (assembly GCA_963966045.1). NCBI lineage: Eukaryota > Metazoa > Arthropoda > Insecta > Coleoptera > Ptinidae > Xestobium > Xestobium rufovillosum. Next base: position 5,343,781 of record OZ014496.1, read on the forward strand.
CAGTGGTTTACGGTTTTCCATGCACATTCGAAACATGCAATATTGAAAGTTTCAACATACTGCCTATGCTACCAGGATAGAATGCTGTACTCGCGCTGTACGTAGAGATATAACGATGCTCCAAGCCTGGGGGTAGCATTCTGCGATGTCTCATAGTGTACAAAATTCTGGATTTAGTTCTACATATAATTCAATACCTGGCGGAGGAAATATTAGGAGATCGGCTTGGATTCAGACGAAGCAGAGGAACTCGCTTTACGAGTAATAAAATATGAGGGTAACGGTCTTATTGTTTATATCTGTACCGTTTAAGGGAGTATTTTACATAAAGAAAACTCTTTTTTTCGCATTTCCGAGTTTTCAACGTTTCTTAACGTCTTCGTCAGGGATACTATAATGAAATTTCGTTAGTTACATAAAATTAATTGTTAAAAACTTACGGAAAGTGAGATTAAAACTTTAGCATCACATTAAACACTTTACAATATTTCTTGAACATAATAAATTTTTTATGAATTATTATTTAAAATTGGAAATATAAAATTGAATATAAATTGTTACAAAATTATCTTGTTTATTTATAATTTTGACAATGTCTCCATAGAATTGCAATCAAAGAAAGAACCTAGATATCAAAAATAATCATTCATCTATTGCTCCATCATAAGTTTGTGCTGGAAATGAAAATTCTAATAAATACCTACGATGAAATAGAAAATTACTTTGCGTATTACCAATATGTATAACAAATTATCTTACTGACCGGTTTCAAGATTTACAACGATCTTATCATCAGAAATGTTTAAGTAAAATTTTGTAAACAAATTATTATGACAGTTGACAAGGAAACTAAAATTGACAAAACAATATAAATAATAATGATAATTATCAAATAAGATAACTAGATAACTGAATTTCAGTATTTACCTACGGGGCATAAGAAAAACACAAAGGAAAATCGAATACCTCTTAGCTTGAAGGGAAGTGAATTTAAAGAAAACTATATAGGAAAAAAAAATAAATTCAATTGAAAAAACTTTCAAGTGAAATATCAGAACAGAAAAACTAAATAAACAAAACATCCATGGAATCTTGGCAACTGCCAACTGCTAATCTTGTAATAAACTGTGTGGTCAAGTCTAGGTGTTCTGTCTTGACAACTGCAGTTGGCAGTTGTTTATGGGCATATAATAAATTTGGCTGTGCAAGATTTTCTAAAAGAGCTGAATTTATCATCAGTTATTATATAAATATTTTCGTTCATATAAAATACTTTTGATGATATAAAATTATTTTTTGATATAAAACAGTTTCTTTGATAATAAAATTATTTTATTGATAAAATTGTTTTCTTGAATAAAAATAATAATTTTCATGATCTATTTTTCTAATGTAATTTTGAAGGGATAAAAATTATTCATTCAATTTACAATCTCAAAGAAACATTTATAATATATCAAAGAAACGTTTAAATATCAATGAAAATAGTACCGCCGCTAGCAACAGATCGTGCCACATCTTTACGTTGTTACGTTCAATTTTTACATTTATGCAACATTCTAAACCTAGCATCTATTTTTCAGACTCATTACAAGTTTCCGTATATTTGGTTTATAGTTTCTTAGTCACATTTGTACCGATCAGATTCTGATAGTTTATTTTCAAGTTATTCTTCCTTTGGTCCTTCCTCCCCCTTTGTTTCATCCTATTCGATTGGGTTGATGTCCGTCGATGACTTACGCAACGGCCTTGGTATCTTGATTAGATTTATGTATTTTACATTATTGTTACTGCCTGGAAATGTTAGAGATAGATGGTATATTTTGCTTATTGCTTGATTTGGGTACCTTTAGTCTGAGTTGCCTCTTGTTGATGTCAGCCGTCATGTTTTGAGCATTGCGTTCTCTTCTTGCAATTTCATTCGTCTGATTGCAAGGCTGTCTAAAAGCATTTATACTCTTGTTAGTTTACTAGTGGTAGTAATTATAGAGATGCTTTACCTTTCGTACGTCCGTTAGTTTCAGCTATTAATTTCATTTTCGTGTAGCACCTTTTAACCTCACTGTAGATTTGCCGGTTGAATAGTTGAATTATGTAGTCTCGTTCTGGAGCTGTGTTGTAATGATATTCTCCGTCTTCGGAATCGTTTTCCTGGTTGATGTTGCCCAGTTTTCCTAATTTTATCTTCATATCCAGTGTGAATGGAAAGGATTGTTTATGTTTTCACTTGACGTTTGGGTGACTGCTGTCAGTTTCTAAGTAGGAGTGTAATTGAGGTTCTGATGTTGGCTAACCTGTATTTTTACAAGGGCGTACTCGTATGTCTCTTCCGCTTGGGAAATTAATATTCGCTTCGCTTTTCTTCCTTTTATTTTCAATTCTTTCTACTCATATAGTATTGTATCCTTGATATCTTCTTTCCTCTGCTATTCTTCGGTGATTTTTTGCTTCCTTATCTTTGATTCGCTTGTCCGTGTCCTGCAACGCCACTGGGTTTTGGTGTCTTTGGTTATCGGTCGGTAACCGGAAATTTGCTCGTGCGCGTTTTTTTCGAAAATTCGTAAGATCCGCTTTGATTTTTCACTTGGATGCTGTTCGTTGAAGGAGACGTGTGGTGATTTGGGAGAGTTGTGTGAAAATTTGATTTTTACTCCAAGTATTTGGGATTTTTCTTCAATCACCTCCTTTAGAAGTCGCTTTCGTCGTGTGTGTTGTATGAAAACGTCGTCTTCCCTTTGGGGGATTTGAAGTCTCGTCGAGCAGTTTCAGTGTTGAAAAAAAACCCCACGTGGTAAGCGATTTTCTTTCTTTCTTTTCTTATTTCATTTGTTATAATTTTCATTGACCTTGTTTCTTTCCTTTACTGTCGATTTTGTTGTATTTTCTTTCCTAATTAGTTCTTGGGAATTTTTGGGGTTTTTTTTTCTATCGGGGGATTTGTTCCTGTGAACCCCGCATTTTTGCCGTGCGGCCATTTGTAAACGCCGTACCGTGGAGGCCAGTTGCTATCGTACCACCTGGAGCAGCGAGGTCCCATCCATCATCTTCTGTAAGGTCAGATTATTAGATCTTTTTGTCCCCAGTCCGTGGAGAGTTATCCCACGGCTGGTTTGTAAGTAGCGCCCGGCACGGCATAAACGTGACCATCACCGTTTGTGAAGATTTTCGTTCTATTTTCGCGACGCTTGTTTGTTCGAGCACCGTTCTCGTTCGTTTTATGTAGTTGCCTGGCCACGGCGTGTTGTGGTCACCCATTTTGTTCTTTTGGACACTTTTTTTGTGTAATTTTCTTTTATACTTAAACTTAGTTTATTTCTATATTTGTTTACACGCCGTAGTTTTTTTGTCAGTTGAAATTAGTGGCTTTATATATTCATTTTTTTTGTAATTAAATTTTGTATCGGGATTTAGCCACCACTGATACTTCCGGTTGCGTCTCTTGCGTTTGTCAGTAGAGTGCGTGCGATTGACTCGTCGGTGCATTGCGCGTGCGGAGCTCCGATCGCGTTGTGTATTTATCGCGTCATCCGCGCCTGTTTAGTATTTCCATTTTTGGGCGTAACTCGGGTACCGGGTGTCTAGATTTTCATTCTGGTTATTTTTTTATATTCACCGTTTGTTAAATTCAATAGTTTCTTTCTTTGATTGTTTTTTTTGTAAATTGTACATGCCGATCACCTTATTAATTATTATTTTTATTTTACAATTACTACCTATTTGACTACGTATTTTTTCCTTGTATTGTGTTATTACGTGTCAACCCCAGTGCTTACCTGCGACTTTTAGGAATTGTGGTCGCTGGATATTTTCGTAGCTATTTAGGAGGATCAGCCAACAATTCCTTGGCGCCCATTTTTTTTGTCTTATGAAATTAACCCACTCCCATCACCGATTTGGGTTTAGTCGAGGCCGGATCCTCCTTTGTGACATCACGTCGTGGTGACGTCACAACGTGGTTGTCTTTGCTTTATGTTAACTCACTGTTATTAAAAGGTTATGTATGTTATAATGTTGGGAGTGACTACTGCTCCGTCCGACTGTCACCTAAAATTTTGTTGGAATACGGCCGGGCATGCGCATTACAGAATGTTAACACATTTTGCATTTTGGAAGTGTACAAAAATTAAAGCTGAGAGAACGCATTTTTGAAACAGACCATTTAGCTGTCCTCGCACCAGACACACGCATTTTTTGGAAAAAAGATGATGTATAAACAAGCAAAATAAACCAACCTGTACGGGAGCAAAACTCATCTTGCCCTAGGAGAACAAGACGGCAGCTCTGTACGATACCCGAACACCCACCGAGACTGTTGGTGGTGCTTTCCAATAAATTATTAGTAATCGTCGGACGGAGCAGTAGTCACTCCCAATGTAATTGCCTCTGCTAGGTTGCGCCATCTATTTTTGGAGGCGGTACTAAATTCATTGATATTTAAAACTTTCTTTGATAAGTATATAAATGTTTCTTTGAAATTTGAAAGTTTTATTGATAATGTTTTGTCGTCACACAAGATTATATTTAAAAAATAGATTCTTAAAAATAGCTTTTTTATCAAAGAAAATCATTTTATCAATAAAATTGTTTTATCAAAAAAAATTATATCAAAAAAATTATTTTATATCAACGAAATTATTTTTATTAATGAAATTATTTTATATCAATAAAATAGTTTTTTATGGACAAAATAATTTAATATTAATAAAGATCGTTTTTTCAATAAAATTTATCAAGTATACCGTTGCATTTTATATTTCGTTTATTTTTGACACAAACGGCGCCTCATATCGAACCATCACACTGCAAAAGAAGCGTACAAGATTTTGTAAAGAACAAAATTTTTCGATTTAGGCAATAATCTAAGAGGTATCGCGATGTAAATGTAAAAAATTTCGAAATCTTGAAGATTTTTTCGGCATTCGAACGGAGATATTCAGCTTTCAAGAAATTTTCTCCCGTAAAGGCCTGTACTAAATTGTTTCTTCAGCAGTTTTTTAGAGATAGAAGTGCCACAAATAATTTAATGATCTTGGTGCCAAACGATAGCAATTTTTACGCTCTTTACGCCAGTATGAATAACTCAGTTTTTGGATATAACGCCCTTTTGTACAATCCGAGTAGCTACCTGTCAGTGTGACTTTATTTTTACGCAACGCAAAAATTTATCAAAAATAATTCTTATGTAGTATTTGCAAGAAGTAAGATGACCGGTTGTGCATAAAATTTTGTATGCACCTCGGGCACAACTAGCGTTTATGGCCAGACGCGTGTTAGAGCCTGAGGCGTCGGGCCATAAACGCCTGTTTGTGCCCTCGGTGCATAAATAACTAGTATATATCTGATTTAGTCAACTGTAGTGTAAATAGTTAAAGTAATAGAGTTGATTTTAAGTTGTTCCTGTGTTCTATTTATCATCGTTTAGCAATAGAGAACCCTACCCTTTCTTCGACAAAGAGCTCAAGGGTATTGTCGACGATTACATGTCCAACCGACCGTATCCAGGTTTAGTTGGTACCGAAAGTAAGATAAAAACTACCGTTGCACAACAAAAGACATAAGTATCGTTAGTAACATTCCAATTTCATTCGTCCAATCAGATGGATGTTTCCTTTGTGCGACAGTTACAAAACAGACCCTTGTACGAAATGTGATCATCTAATTAAAACTCCAATTTGTCAAATCTTGGGCTTGTGCCAGTCACACTCGACCTGTCAATTTCGAAGAAATACGGCGTCTTAGCGTCGCCTCAGACCATCGACCATCTCACAATCAAAAACATCCCTTGCAGACGGCCACACATATGCATATACTTAAAAATGCCACACAGAATTATCCATACACATCCAAATAATATTACTAAAATATGAAATTCTTGAATGCATTTTCTGAAAATTGCTTTCCATCATTTATTATTGAAAATAACCAAAACAACTTCGAAAACAAGCTAACCGCTCTCTTGCAATTCAGAAAGTCTGCAAAAATAGTAATTATTAGTGACTTACACATAATCATCCCAAAACGGACTTGTACCTTGACGTACCTAGTTCCAGTATCTAATACTGCATTTTTCTTCCTATTTCATAATTTTATCAAATGTGACAAGTATAATTTCTATTTTTAATTTTAAATTTATAGTTAGTTACGTTATTGTTTACAAATTTTATTTGGAAAATAATTGTAATTTTTTATACTTTTTCCTTTTTAAATAAATCTTGACAAAGATCCTAAACGGGACCGAAACGTCGATTATTTTATATACAGTATTTTATTTGCCGATATGTTTCATTAAAACAATAAATTTATGTAATAAAAAATTGGCACAAATAATGAAAGAAATTTGCAAAATTTAAACTTGTATGCTTCATGCTATTTTATAGATATCTATTCAACAATCGCTACATTCCTACATTTCACCAGATACAACTAAAGCACAAAAATGATAAGCTTCACTCTTCTTTTATGCATTCACATCTTCGGTTATTGTTTCGAAATGTTCGTAGATAAATGACCCACAGACAGTGGATCTTTTCACCGTCTATGGGTCATTTATCTTGTTTGCGCAAACTTACTAGTTCACCTATTATGTGTTATACAATTTATTTTGCTATTTATGTATATTATAACAAAATACAGCTTATCTAAAACAAAATACTTGCAATATAATATTCTCACAGTGTGGTCAATTTGATTCTAATAAATAACCTCTTTTAAGTGCAGCTATCCACCTATTTCTTCTGAGCGTTCTCAGGTCAAATGTCACTCACTTGCTTTCGACGGTCGTATCCAGAAGACACTGTTTATTTTGTCCCTAACTCCGTCTTCCACAGCCTTCTACTAAACACCAGCCGAGCCGGGCATATCGCTTAACTGTTAATAAATGAGTGAGAAGCGCGTAAAATAATAAGCAAAGCCTGTGACGTCACCAAATGATGTAACGTCACAATAAGGGAGGATCCGGCCGCAACTATGCTCAAGCCGAAGACGGGAGTGGGCAAAAAACTGTAAAAGAGTGCCAAGAAGTTGTAGGCTGATCCTCCAATGTAAACGCAAATACAGCGGCAACAGCTCCTAAAAGCCGCTGGTACACAACAGGGTAAACACAAAAAAATAAAACAAATAGTCAAATAGTAATGCCAGCATATAATACTAAAAAAAAATATGAATGTAACCTCAGAATGAAAATAAGTGCTATATAAAAAAAACAGTGGTAAATATTCCAATCAAACAATGAAATAATATTATGAATAACAACAAAACTACCGGAAATTTAGGCACCCGGTACTAGCCTTGCGCCAAAAAAGGAAAACCAAAATAGGCGCAGATGACGCGGTAAATACACTACACGTTTGGAGCTCCGTACGCGCTGCGCACCGACGCGACGGGTCAATCGCACGCACTCTACACACAAACGCAACTAGACGCAAACGGCAGTATCGACTGTTGCTAAATCCCGTTACAAAAATATTATATACTGAGTCAAGGTTGAATATACAGCAAAAAAACTAAGCAAAATTTATCAAGTTTCTCTAATCAAACAACTATTATATCTAAATAACATGAAACTAATTGATAAAAAATAAAACTATTAGGTACTGGCAAAATGATCTAACAATAAATGAAACTTTTAAACAAAACTACCTGAATGGGGAAAACCCGCAAATTTTGAAAAGGATCTTATTGAATAGTTTACTATCCAAAATAAATTCCGCAATTTTCGTTTTTTATAAATTTGAGACTTATTTTCGTCATAATTAAATACGAAACGTGCATCACACTTGAAACTCAATATTTTAATAACGCTGTGACCACAAAACAGTAACTTCAAGAAGGCAAACTCTAGCGTTTAAAACGAGAAACACGAATGGCGTAAAACTTTGTGCGACCTCTGGTGTTCAGGTGGCAAACTGTAGTTGAATAGCGCGCAGTTTTAAAATTGCCTTCTTTATTACTTATACTTATTATTTATAGTTTAACTTGTTATGAATTTGCCAATTACATTATTTTCCGTTTCCATCTTAATAAAAAAGAATCAAGTATCATGCTGCAATAATTTAATAACAAATTCTTTTTATTAATGGATGGTAAGCAAAAAATAATGTAATAAGCAAATTCAAACAGATGTCATTTTTTAAGAGGTTTTATAAAATAAAAATGGTCGGAAAATTGCACTTGCAAATATTTTATATTTTTCTGTTAAATAATAAACAATTAAAAGTGTTCTTAAAACAAATAAAACCTTGAAATAAATAACATTCATTGTAGGAGTCTGCCTACAAACAAAAATGCAAACATGCATAAAACAAAGGAACTGCAGTAAAACATAATACAGGATGTCCCAGAACGTTTTATACAGGTTATAGCTCCAAAACTATAAGAGATAAGGAAATGGAACAAAACCACTTTATAGTGTTGATGAAGGAGTACATAACCCGAGGAATGTAACTACCCCCGGGGCTGCCACCTCCGACATACCGCCAATAGTTATTTTTTTTAATTGCACACTGTGTATTCCGCGAAGGAGCGTGACGAATAATCAAATTCTCTACCTAACATTTTTTTGAAATTTAAAATTGACCCATCCAATGGTGGAGAAAACATATTTTTTATTTATGTTTAAGTCTGTCATGGAATTATTAACATATATTGGAACTGATAAACAAATGACTACCGGCTACTGCTTTATTTACGCCATATGAGCATTGTGGACAAGCGGCATGTAGAAGAAATTTATTGTGAAGGTTAGAAATGTGTGTTCCTGCAGAAGGACTCCAATTTAAACATTTTATCAACTGATTACGTTATCACATTATTAGTTTAGCTTATGTTGAAACTATTTATTTACTTAATAGTTTTAATAATTCCATGGTTACGTTCTTGGCGTTGTGTACTCCTTCATCAACACTACAAAGTTTTGGAGCTACAACATGTGTAAAACGTTCTGGGGCATCCAGTATTTAACGACTATACTTGGGCCGCCGAACAGACGGAGTGATCACTCTGCAAGAACGTGCGCTAGGCGGGACCACTATCAATTTAGGACAACCGAACCGCAGTGATACGCTTTCTTTAGACCCAACGAAGTCGCATCACTCCAATTCGGTCGTCATAAATTACTATTGGCCCCGCTAGAGTACGTTCTTGCAGGGTGATCACTCCGTCTGTTCGCCGGCGCAAATATAGTTCATATAATAAGGTAACATTACATAACTAGAAAGAAACTAGACGCGATAACGCACATCCCTGCCTCCCAATTGTATTTTCTAGAGCCATTGTTATGCAAACTGTGTTAATTTCTCTGAAGAAACTGGTCTCTAAGTCGTCTTCAACTTGTATATAGGGGACCCTGACCCTTTTCTTGTTCAAGAGAAAATAATTGCTGTTTTATAACATTTGCTGTAACACTTGCCTACCAGATGTGTTAGTTTGTTACGCTGCAGAATAAACATGTTAATGTTTAATGTTTCACCTATTGCTCAATCCCTAGCGATTTATATTTTTTATGTTTATGATAACAATAAAAATTTAAGAACATGAATCCATTTACCCTTGCCAGAGCGTTGGTACAAAATGGCCCTTACTGGACATGATCGTACAATGGCATAAAAAAGAAGCCCGTATTTATTTAAGCCATTTATTTAAAAGCAAATATGAAGAAATAATAGCATGTAGTATTAATTTAATTTAATTTGAACTTCTCTTCTTAAGAGCTACTCGGAACCCATCTGTTGCTTTTATCACAACATCTTGCTCGACTTCAATTTCAGCTACACTTTTGTAATCTGTGTAGACTTTATAGTTTCTTACTACGTCACTTAACAAAACCTTCATGGTCATCATTGCAAATTTTGAACCTAGAAAGAGCATACATATAGTTACACAGAGCATATTTAGTCCTGATTGCAGAATATGTGGAGAAGAGGAGGAAACCCACCATCACATACTATGGGAATGTGCGACTCTTGCAGCAGCAAACATGCAAACTTTGGAGCCATGCTTGCAGAACCAAAAGTAATAGCAGATGCACCCATAAGTCTTGCCTTCAAATTCCTTGAAGAGACCGAACTCACGAGGTAAACACACGTATCAGGGCATGTCTATCGTCCAGTTTTTCTTTGAGTTCTGGTAACTTGAGAACTTCTAGTACTTACCTACACAGTTTCGTGGTCCAGCGCTAAATGGAATGTAAGCATACGGATGTATTTTAGCGAATTCCTCGGGCTCAAATCTATCGGGGTTGAATGTTAGTGGTTCTGACCAAAATTCACCGTCCCTTTGGACGTTCATTAATCCCATAAGACAAGTGGAGCCTTTAGGTAACGTGCAACCATCTAAAAAATGAAAAAAAAGTCATACACTTCTGTCGCAAGTAATTTTCTACTCAAACATATTGTATCTCCTTAATTACTATATAGTAGCTGTCACTCGTTCATCACGATATCAAAAGCTACGAATTGCTACGGTTGAGTAGAAAAATAGGAAGACAGAAAGAAAGAAAGAAAGAAAGAAAGAAAGAAAGAAATAAATAAAGAAATAAAGAAAGATAGATAGAAAGAAAGAAAGAAAGAAAGAAAGAAAGAAAGAAAGAAAGAAAAATAGAAAGTTCAAGGTCTGTCAGTTGACCAAAAAGGTGATTCTTCTTATAGAATTTGAAGAACGCAGCACTCCCGAATGTTATAGCTTCAGCCCACTAGTTTATAAATACGACACAATCGTACATGGTACATACGTATTTTATTTATAACTGAACTGGAATATGACATACGTGACTGACTTCTACAACTTCTCTGGTGGGAGAGCTCCTCCTTAATATACATTTCTAGAGCAACGCCCTCTACCAAATACATAACACTGAACAAATTACGACAAAATATTTTTGAGAAAAGACGTGTATCTTAACACACTACTAGGGACATCAAAATTAATTCATTTTATTCGACAACTGGACGTACGAGTAATATTGAAAATTTTTAGTGCGAGTAGGTATACTTACTTCAAATAATTAGATATTTGAAACAGCCCTGTAGACTTTATTGTATGGAGAAAAGAAAGCAGTAATTTAAGGTTGAACTCGTTCATAGGTCTCGAACAGGTCGCGCCGCGAGCAAGCAAGGACTGGACAATTTAGAAGCAAATTATTTTCTCACTAGTCGGTCGCGGACTCGTCGAGGTCCTGCCACGAGCGGTTTGACACATTCGCTGAGAATCTGAGACCTCGTCTATATAGTTTTACAAGACGGTATCTGGCGAAGTCAGGCATGCTAGAAATTAGTCAACATTTTGTCACGAGTTGCCCCACAAGCGCCGTCCATGTGTTTACGCGAGCATGATTCACCGCAAATAAACAGACAGCTGTTTCTATGGCGTTGATCTTGTTGTTTTTTATGGCCGATTGCTGGAACCAATCTAATTCTCGTAGCAAGCAAGAGGCCAGGATAACAGTTTGTAGTTTTTGTTTTGGACATGCGACAAGATGAGAAGAAAGCGATAGACTCGAGCGAGTATACGTGTTAAGTTGGTGTTACAGTACTTGCGTATAGTGTATTTGACGTTTTGGTAACGGTACGTGTGTAATTTGTTGCGATCAACAATTCAAGGAGAACTGTTGGAATGAATACAAAATTTTCGTGTCTACATTGTCTACCTTCATCTTGCTCAAATAGAAGAGCAATCAAAAACACTTCTTCCACTGAACTCATCTTTAAATTAAATTAAAAGTACGAATTGAACGTAAAAGCTGTAGGTAAATTTTTGGGAAAGAAGAGGCTAAAAGAAATAACGTTACTTGCCTAATTCTATATCACCGGTTAAAGCTCTAGCTATAAAAGGAGCTGTAGGAAACAATCTCATAGTTTCCTTTATAACCTTTTCGAGATACTTCATTTTCGATAAATCTTCCGTCGTAATCGGACGATTTTCATCTTGGAAAATACCTTCCAGTTCGGCATATACTCTTTCCTAAAAATATTCGAATATGTAGTTAACTCATTCAGGTAGTTATGTGTATCTTGGCGAACCTGAATTTCTGGATGCATACCGAGCATTATTAAAGCAAAACTACTTGTAGAAGCTGAAGAATCACTGGCCTGAGGAAGAAGAATTACTTTAACAATAACTGTAGCAATTTAAACACGAGCAATTTTAACTCTATTTGTGAGTCTAGAGAAAAATAATTATAAGATTAAACGAACTTACCTTAGTGAAGTTCTATCTTAATTATATATAGCACCTTTTTCGATAGATCAGAAACGTAGTACATCGACTTAACTTGTACGTGACCACAAACAATTCAAAGTCTCTGTCGAACACATCGTCGGTCTTCTCACGTAAGGGCGTAACTCACATTATACCTATTTTAGCAGAAGAGCAGATTCAAGATTTTTTAAGTATTTTAATTGGTTTTATCTCTCACGTTTATTTGCAAAGAGATCTCAATATCCTTCAGACTGTTAAATATTTACTAAGCTACTTCGTCAGATAATAGAATGCGGCTTTTTGAGTTGTAGCTGGAGGATCTCAATTTTTTTGATTTTTGAGTTACGCCCTTACGTGAGAAGACCGACGACATTATTACTTACTCATTTTTCAAAGTCAGGGAATTCATTGTTGCACTTAAAGCCGAAAAAGGGGCTTGGGAGGGCGCTGCATTTAATTAAGGTAGAACTTAACTTACGGTAAGTTCGTTTAATCTTATTATTATATTTGCGCCATTCTCTCAAGATCAAAAACGTAGATGTTCAAAGCATGAGCAACAATGAAAAAGAAATAAAGCAACCTTAATTGACGGGTACAAATTGCCCGGGAAGGATCAGCCAGCGGTAAATTATAGATCTTGAGAAAAAGGCGCAAATATATTATTTTATATTTACCGCCATTTGTAGAGTGTTGACTTCATCTAGTATATCCTTGTTTGTCAAATTTCCGCTTTCTTCGGATACCTGAATTAAATAATCTAAAAAGATTTTCCGTTTTGGTATAATTCCTTCTTCCGACTCTTTTGTAACCGATTTATTTTCATGCTCTTTCCTGTATTCTGCCCGTTTTTCTTTTATGATCTTTAAAGTGTAAATGATTAAGGGATATGTTACTATTTATTACGTGTATGTGGTAGTCACCGGCATTACTACTTTGTTGATATTCTCAATACATTCTGTTTCTATTTTACCATATTTAGTAGAGTAGAAAATGAAATCGGGCCATAGCCATGGCTTTATGATTCTTGAAAACATCACTTCTAATAAACTAAAAAGAATATGTAATCACAAATAACCTCAAACGTTCTTCATTGTTATTACTCTTTTATCCACGTTGTATATTTCGACTTCCCAGACTGCGCGTTAATTTTTCCCCCTAACGCAGTTTCTGAAAATATTTCCGTCAAATAAACGTTGTAAATTCACTGTTTCAGTAAATTAAACCCCAAATAATGTCCAAAGTGCATAGGTTAATTGTTGAAAAAACGTCAAACACGCCTTTCCTATCGTACTCTTCCAAATTCTTCACCAAGATTTTAGATTGCTCATGGAAAATTGGGACGTAGGAGTTCAAAATTTTTTGATTAAATGTGGGTGAAATTATTTTCCTGCGCAGCTTCCATATAGCAGCTGAAACAATGCAAGATAAATTTAGTGCTGAAAAACATGAAGATATTCATATTGAAAAAAACGAAGTCTTCGTCAAAGAAGGTCTTATAGTTTTTACTGCTTGTACATACCAGGCGCAGAGAATAGTCCATTTCCCAATGCCGGACGTACAAAATGGTAAATTGCATCCTTTTCTATAGCATGGGGACTATTAAGAATTATTTCTAATTGTTCTGGCCGACTAACACCAAAGCTTAATTTAGGCCCTATCCATGCCTTTATGGGTGACTTATATTCTTTCAGTTCCGTACTTAAACCTTTCACTATATCTGTAAAATTTAGTAAGAGTTAGTAAGTCAAAAAGAGGAGTGGCAAATGCTAAAATTTATTGGAAACATGGACGAAACGCTGCAATGTATTCCCGAGATTAAAATAGGAGGATTTAATCAAATTTACATCTATCCTAAAGTGCTCCATTTTGAACATCAAAAATCTTCAAATAAATAATATTTTTTTAAATAACAAAAGATAATGTCATAAAATACAGGGTGTTGTATTAAGGATTGACTTCTAACTGTTTATGGCTTGCTCAATTTAACATTGAATATTGAACACACTGTACAAAATTAAAATAATTTGGCTATGTCCTCCGAAAGAATGAGGACCTTGTTATCACCGGGGTTAGAGATGGAAAGAAAGGAACGTTCGCGAATATTCTCTGAGAACGTTCGCGAAAATTCGAGAACGATCTCTTCGATAATGCGCGAATGTTTCCTTGTCGTACTTGCGGTTGCGCGTTGCGCTAAACTGCTTTGCAGGCACGGACAAGTTTTGTTCTCCGTTTCCATATTACGTGGATGTGCGTTGGCGTCGCGTCGGTAACTCGCTACTATTTTACTTTAAGCATAAGCCTAATTATGCCTCGTACAAAGTGTAAAGTGTTTGGGTTTTACACTGAGACCAAGAAATCTGGAAATGTCATTAATTATCGATGTAAGTTTTGTGGTGCTGAATACCGAAAACACGCGACATCGCGACAAGAATGATGTCGCACCTATGCGTTTATACATACTGCTAAAAGAAATCGTCTGACTGTAAAACGGGCAGGAATGATCACTTACATTGCGAGCAACTCGAGGCTAAATTCACAAAAAAGAGAAAAGAAAAGGAAAATAACAGAGCTAGAACCGGAACCAGAAGAAAGGCAAACAAATAGGAACGAGAATGAAATAAGGGAAGAGGAAGAGCACTCTGATCCGATGAGTTACGATGAGTAAGTTACCGAAGATGAAGAATGTAGTGTACATGACACAAACTCTAGTGTTGGAGAAGAATCCTTTTCGGAAGAAGAAGTAATAGAAGGCTAAGCTGGAAGGAAAAATTACTAGAATGAGTTTTTTTTATTTAGTGGTCATATTTTCTTGTTATTAACATGTTAAAACAGTAAAAATATATTTATAATACATTCTCGTTTGTGCTCGTTTATTCTCATTGTTTCTCAGGGAACGTTCCCCAAAAATAAATTCTCGAGAATTTTGCATCTCTAACCGGGGTGAATATATTTCCTTATAATTTCCAAAAATTTTCAATAAGTAAAGAAGATATGTACCTATTTTGACTTCTGATGAAATTTGCATTAAAATTGAGTGAAGAATCCGTAATATTTTAAATAGAGAGGTGTTTATGAAAACCAACAGTCCCAAGAATATTTGTTGCCAACAACATTATCTAAAGTTTATTAAAACCTTAGTGGTTAGTATCTAGCACTTACAGTGAGTACTTCCAGTGAAACGGTAAGCATTGCCGACGATTGGCCAGTTAAACGGGCCATTTATTTTAGAAGCAGCCATGTACATATGTCTTCTCCTCCAGTGATACCGTATTAACAAAATTAATAGCGCAATTGCAGAAACAATGAATGCCTTCTCAAGAACGTCATTTCCTAGTAACATTGTTGTATAAACTGCGCGTTAAATTCACCCGAAAAAATATTCGGAAACTGTGTTTAGGTCTTGCTAAATTTAAATATATACCGTATAGAACATTGATTGGTGACGCATTTTTTGATTAGAGAAAAAAGTTCGCAAATATTTACATCACACGAATTTGATAACCAGTTTTTACTTATACAGGGTGATTCAGAACTGGCGTGCCAAATTAAAATGGGTCCTAGAGGAACTCCAAATAAGACGAAAAGTTTATATGAACATATGTTCTAAAGTGATTACTAACAAAGATACAGGGTGTAAAAGTTTTAATATTTTTTTTAATATCGTAATGTAATAAGATGTGTTTTCTCGTTCTTCCATGGTTGATTGAATTTTTCCAAGTGGACATAATTGGACGATTTTGTCCAATTATGTCCGTCCGGACAAAATCATTAGTGATGGACAAATTGGACAAAATTGAACGAAATCAATAGAACGCGGCAAAAATTCAAAAAACTTTTATTTTTATATATTATATTAAAAATAAAACAAATGGAAATGAAAACCCATTTTGGTGCTTGACTGGATAGGTTAGCAGACTAACTACTAACTTACAGTATTTAATAAGTAAAAATGAAACTTGATTTTGTCCAATATTGTGCGATTTTGTCCAATTTTGTCCAATAATGTCCAAGTCCTGGACGAAACCAAAAAAAAGTGGACAAATTCACAACCCTGCTTTCTTCTCGTTAGTTTTGTTAGTGTTATTCTTAATAAACAATTTTTCTCAATTTTCACTTTCCTTGCATATCGGTGAAGCCATTATTGCATTATGGAAAATTTCAGTGCATGTGCACGATTTCGCAAAAAGGTATTTCATTCAAAAACTAAGCATTTTACGAAAAATATTGAAGATACCAATTTCTTCCCAAATTGAACGTAGATTTCAAATACATTAATATCACCTGCATTTGCCAGTGGCGTAACATTGGATTGGGGAAATAAATAAACGGCCTACCCCGTAACAACGCTACTGATGGGGCTAGCAGAGCAATTTTTTTTGGAAAATTAGAACTTAGCAAATGAAAACAACACCTTAAATTTCAACTCAATAACTTTCCCAGTTACAAAGATAATAAAAAAATATTAAATAAATATTAAAACTTTTACACCCTGTATCTTTGTTAGTAGTCACTTTAGAACATATGTTCATATAAACTTTTCGTCTTATTTGGAGTTCCTCTAGCACCCATTTTAATTTGGCACGCCCGTTCTGAATCACCCTGTAAAGTAAATTGATCTAAAATAAGCTACCTATTTCTGCACGTTATTGTTATTCTCGAAAACAAGGTGCCTTCTACCGTTTCGTTTTTTCAAAACCATAAATTTAAGTTTTTTATATTGATTTATTTGTGCCAATTCTTTTATTTAAATTTATTAATTTTGTAAATTTATTTTCAAAATAAACTATTTTATGTAAATAACCTACGTTTCGACCGTGGCTAAGGTCTTTGTCAAGAATTTTATTTAAAAACGTACCTATAACAGTATAAAAAATTGACATAACTTTTCCACTAAAATTTGTAAATAATAAGATAATAATCAGGCCTATTCTATATATTATCGTTAACTAACAACATCGCTTATGAACTACTGCTTCTTTACGACACTTATAACGATTGTTATAAAAACTGTATTCTGTATCTGTCATCGTTAATTTTGTGACAATGCGAAATCATAACGACTTTGAAACAGTAGTACCTAACGTGCGTCTGTCGTCAAGCGTTGAAGTGTAGGAGGCTGTGGTAAAAAATTGTTGCCGTGTGAATTTGCTTTTCTAACCATTTTGGATTTATTTTGTTGTTAATTAAACCAGTAATTTCTTTTAGTTTTGGCTGTTAAGTGAACAAAAAATAAAACAAATGCTTGTTTATTAACTTTATTTACATACAGTGCAATTCAAAAGCCTCGCCTCCATCTTAACTTTTGCATGACGTGACATAGAAAACCCATATTTGGGGAACTTTCAGGGCAGGTCCGATAGTAGCTAATGCTTTTTCAAAATATTTAACCGGCGAGTTTCCAAAGATGACGATCGGGAGCCGTCTTGGTCTAAGAATTTAAATGGCAGTATAGTGGTTAAGTGAGGATTCAATCAAAAACGCTTTTCATTCTGACTACAACAACCAGGTTTCAAAATATTCTATGAGCACAATTCAAAATGGCGGCGGATTCAATATTCCAGTTTTTAATTTTAATTTTGAATATTTTAATAATAACAACGCTAACACGTAAAACCGCTATTGTCGCCGAGTTCAGAATCAAAAGGGCTTTCGAACGAGCCTACCGTAATTTAATTATTTATACTAAGATGGCGCCCGACCGCCTTCTTTCGGGAAACACTTGTCAAATATTTTGAAAATGCACTAGCGCAGTTGCCATGATGGTTTCCCGAACTTGCATGCTCTATATCACACTGTTACTGCTAAAATATGAGATTTTCCTGAAATTACTATACACCGTCATTTTGAATTTAGTTGATAGAATATTACGAAACTTGGTTATCGTATTCAGAATTAAGAGCACTTTCGATTGAGCCCTCACTTCACCCCTACTGCAATTTAAATTTTTAGACCAAGATGGCGCCCGGTCGCCATCTTTGGCGATTCATCTGTGCAAAGGTGCTATCTGAGCTGCCATGAAGGTAACCCAAATTTGGTTTTTCTATGTCTCGCCATTCTGAAGATATAGGGGGAGGGGAGACTTTTAGATCGCACTGTATATACTTGTATAGATTTCAAATTTATTTCAAATCATTAATTATGAAATGAAATGAAAATGAACACTCACTTTAACGTCAGGAGGTGTAGCAGTTCTTCGCTGGGGTGAATGCATATAGGTACTAGTAATTAACGATCTCCATAAAAAACATATCTGGCTGATTCTCTACTGAGTCTATATGTATTGACCTTGAAATATTTCCTCAGGTAGATAAAAGGGTCCCGTAATTGCAGCATTAAATAATTATTCGTCCTTCTACAGTTATAAGAGATACGTTTTTGTAGGCTCCTGTCCTAACAAGTATATTTTAATTCTCATAAATGTAATGCATACATGCTTTCTTTCTAGTTCGAATAATAAATCATTTACTACAGCAGCCCAATCCATCTCAAACTCTTTTTTTGGTATAGCAGTTCGCAGAATAAGTAGATCTATTTCATGCAACAATGCGAAATGTCACAATGGAAACTGTATGTTTGAAGGAGGTGTTTATGAACGATGGTTATTTAACGATTTTGTTGTTACTCAGCAACATATAATTGTTTACAGAATCGAAATATCGTCTTCTAACAACTCCCAATATTTCAAATTGTTCACAAACAATTAGTCGTTACGATAACGACTTGCGCGAAACAGCTGTCAACTACGGAATCGCTTGACCTGTTTATATAACGATAATCGTCCAATAACGAGTCGTTACAAGTTATAGAATAGGCCTGTATGTATCTAATTAAAAATAGAAATTCTACTTAGCACATTTGATTTTGATAACAATATGAAATACAAAAAAAAAATAGGAAATAAATATACACATGTTAAATTAATATCATATCAAGGGGTAGAGAGCAGATTTGCGTTATTATGTTACTATAAATTTGACTTCAATTTTGAATGTCAGATCTGTCGTTTGTCTTTTTGGATGTGTGTAATTTCTAAGATAAGTCCAGCTTTTAAATTTTTTTCTTGTTCCAGATTAGTAGTATTATTAAAGTCGAAATTATGTTTGGTGTCTTTCATATGTTTACTGATAGCTGAATTACTATTTTGGTATGTATGTTGTTTTACCCTAGTTTCAAGATGATTTTTGGTTTGTCCAATGTATGTTTTGTTACAGTTATTACATTTAATTTTGTATACAGTGTGAGTTTTCATTGATTTTGGAACTGGGGTTTTTAGACGAGAATACAAAAATTGCAAATTGTTATGCTTTTTGTGGGCAATTACAAAATTATGTTTTATTAATAAGTTATTAATATTGTGTGATATGTCTTTTATGTAAGGTAAAGAAATGTAGTTTTTAGGTTATTTTGGTTTTTATTAATATTGTTGTTATAATAAAATTGATGTACTTAGTCTGTTTTTTATAATTTTGATAATAAAATTTCTTGGTTATTTTTTACTAAACAATTTATGGCTTTGTCTAGTGCAGATTTTCTGAATTGTGTACTAGAAAGTTTGATTGTTCGGTCAGCTAAACACATAACAATACTTTGTTTGTGACAAGTGGGTTGTTTAGAATTAAAATAAATGTAACAGCCAGACCAAGTGGATTTAGTGTACCATTCTGTTTGTATTGAATCTTCAATTTTGTAAAGTGTTAAATCTAAGAAGTTAATTTGGTTATTGTTTGAAATTTATATAGTAAACTGTAATTTGGGATGATAGTTATTAAATTGATTAAGAATTGCATTTTCTTTGCAAGGAGGAATAGCAGTGAGATAATCGTATACATACATATCTTACAAAAAATGGTAAATTAAATGATAATTTTGGAATAACTGTAGTTTCTAAATCTAATTGGGCAATAGTGCTCGAAATTGGAGAACCCATAGCAGTTTGTTTGTAAATTTTATCTTTAAATTTGAAATTACTGTAATAAAATTGTTTAAAGTAAGTGATGTAAGAGTTCGATTTTATTCCACTTTTTTATTGTTGTAATTGCTAGATTCATTGAAATATTTGTGTAGAGTGATACAACATCTAGTGAAATTAATTTGAAATTTTCAGACGTATAAAAACTTTTGTTTTTTTCTTTAAATGACCATGAATCTTTGAAATAAAATTCATTTTGACCCGTAATATTAGATAAGATATTAGCTTAATATTTTGATAATTTGTAAAAAGGACTTTGTAATATACATGATACTATTGGTCTTAGTGGAATATAAATTTTTTGTGTAATTTGAGAGGCCATATACAGTGTGTTTGATTTGATGTGACATGGCTGATATCTCGGCTATTGTAAGAATTTCAAACAAATGTTATATATGAAAGTTGTTAGACATTTTATTTTCAATATTTTATCAAAATCAGAAAGACAATTGAACATCAAATAATTCAGATATAGCAAATACATTCAAAATGTAACATACCCAGTAATATTACATGTTCTAAATCTGTATGAAATTCCCTTTACAGCGATATATCACATGTTATATTTATCTAATCGATTAAAGACATAAATCGATAATTAAGTATCTACCAACTGAACGCTTACGCTACTTACAGCTTCATCCAAAAGAGTAAGCGGTGAAAATAATGAAACTCGGATGTCTGTTTCTACATGATACAATGTTACTTAAGACTAGCTTGACAACATAAAACTATTCAACACAAACACGGCATATCAAGAACAACAAGAAAGTAATAATAAATCAGTTGACAAGTTAAGTTTAAAATTTAAGTTAATAAAATCTAAAGTTTTTTTCAAAGTGACCTCCGTTATGAAAATTAGGCATACGCAGGAATTTACTCAAGTAATTTGATAGTTCACGCGATAGCAATTCTTGTCAAAGCCTACTCTTTCGATCAAAACTCTTAAGTCATGTAAACGTGCAGTTCTTACTTAATTCTAGATTTGTGCCTTTAATTGATTAGATAACTATGACATAAGATATATCGTTGTAAAGGAAATTTCATACAGTTTTAGAATACGTAAAAACACTTGGTACGTTCCATTTAAAATTTTGAATGTATTTGCTATATCTGAATTATTTGATGCTCAGTTGTTTTTCTGATGTTCAAAAGTTATTGAAAACAAAGTTACCTCACAACATTCATATATAACATTTATTTGAAATTCTTTCAACAGCCGAGATATCTGCTGTGACACATAAAATCAAACACACTGTATGCGTGGGGGGAGAAAATTTTGTATTTTAAGTTTAGTGCTAAGATAATATCATTGTTTAATTAGGTAGGTACATTAAATATCACTTAACGAAAAAATAATCTGTGATAAACATAAACATTGTTCTATAAAACATCTGACAAAAATAACAAATAACTATTTGACGAATTAGTTAACATATTATACCTATAATTGGGAACACAAAAAGGTAATACACTAACCACCAAGTCAGTACTTATGAAAATAATTTGTAACCATGAACACATAAAATAATACTGATTAAAGGTAGCAAAGACAATTCATAAAGGAACGGATATACTTTGTGTTTACAAAGCATTAAACTTCTTCATTTTCTTTTGATGGCCAGTAATACACTTATTCCTACTTCCCTTTGTCTCTTTTACATACTTATAACTTAAGAGCTTAACACATTTGTCTATTATACAACGTGTCCAAGATAAGGAGGGCCAGTATGGGGATATTGGAAATGACAAGAGATACGGATTTGGTTAAATGGGAAAAAAGTTGTGTAATTAAAGGATCAATAAAATGGCGCCTAGAATTCCTTGATATAATTTTTCGTTTTTGAGTTATTTTGAAAAAACTGAATTTATGGATTTTTAACTATTTTTTTCTGACTTTCATATTAAAATTAGAGCGAAACTAACAAAACTTCTTCGTAGCAACTTTTGATGAAATTAAAGATTTCATTGCCAATTTTTTTATTCTACGTTTCGTCTTCGAGCAACCATCATCAACTTCATTTTTTTAAATACGGTCCTGATTTTCTGATGTCAAATTTTATGAGCCCTTTTTATTCTGAATTCAACAATGTACAACACATTATGGTTTAATTACGTTTCGACCCTTTTTTGGCCATCATCAAAGAATTTTTAAGATACGGACCTGTATGTCTCACAGTTTTGTAAAAAATATGTACATACAGTATAAGTTGGGCAATTTTTAAGTGCACCACAAGAGTTTTGCGAATCTGTTAGATGATACTAAGCATAGCGCA
Organism: Xestobium rufovillosum; assembly: GCA_963966045.1. NCBI lineage: Eukaryota > Metazoa > Arthropoda > Insecta > Coleoptera > Ptinidae > Xestobium > Xestobium rufovillosum. The sequence goes on from OZ014496.1 coordinate 5,366,218, forward strand.
TCTTGCAGTTTTGGAAAATCTTGTTCGTTTCTGATATCAGAAGAAAGCCCAACTAACTGTATTTCTCATAATTTTTAGAAAATTAAGAGAAATGCAGGTCCGTATCCTAAAAATTTCTTGATGATGGTCAAAAACGGGTCGAAACGTAATTAAACCATAATGTGTGGTACATTGTTGAATTCAGAATAAGAAGGGCTCATAAAATTAACATCAGAAAATCAGGACCGTATTTAAAAAAATGAAGTTGATGATGGTTGCCCGAAGACGAAACGTAGAATAAAAAAATTGGCAACGAAATCTTTAATTTCATAAAAAGTTGCTACGAAGAAGTTTTGTTAGTTGCGCAACTCAAAAACGGAAAATTATATCAAGGATTTCTAGGCGCCATTTTATTGATCCTTTAATTACGCAACTTTTTTCCCATTTAACCAAATCCGTATCTCTTGTCATTTCCAATATCCCCATACTGGCCCTCCTTATCTTGGACACGTTGAATATTCTTGACAGTTATGGTGTGGACAAAACGAAACACTTAATTCTTTCAAAAACATTGATTTAAATCTGTCTTCCAGAAACTTTTGATGCCCATGAATATTCAAAAAGGCATACACTAACTCATGAATTTTGTCAATAAATTTTATTAGCTGGTGACTTGCACACAGTAAAACATTTTGGTCTTCTGAATATTCCTTGAACTGAAAAAAAAGCTAGATTTACGCTTATTGCAGTCATCGGCTATGGGAATTTTTTTTAATAAATATACAGCCACATATGCGGTTGCTTGATTTTCCTCTAAATTCATTAAGTCAACATGAATTGCTTTTAGGTCTATTTCTGTTTCCTCGACATCGTCAAAATTATCAACAGATTCTAATAAAGCAGTAAGATTACTTAGGTTTATAAAGTTATCCTTTTCACAATTGCCACTGTACACAGTAGGGCTCGTTAAATTATTTTTCCGTCGACAGTGTATTTATAAATATGATTAACAAACGCAAAACAGATCGTTAATGATCCCTATTAATGAACGATTTCTATTAGTAAACGATTTTAGTACCCTAGACAACCAAACAGGTTCATATACAATGAAATATCCAAATCAAGTTGTCATGTCATCAAGATCTGTCACTGTCAAGTTTATAGTTTCTGAAATCGTAATTCGTACAAAATTTAATAAATGGATGTTGACGAAGGTTTTACGTTAAAAGTCGACGGAAAAATTTTGTAACGAACTCTTATATTAAAAAGCGATTAATACACTTGTTCGTTAAATAACTATAAAACAATTGCCTTCAATGCACCAACAAACTACTGACATTTTGGATTTGTGTTGCAAATACCGTGTTGTCTAACAACACCAAACAAATTTTCAAGTGCGTCCTGATTGACTGACCTCAATGACAAATATTTGAAACCCTCTTTTTCTAACTTGCCCTAAAGATATATTACCGACCTTATACTTGTTTGCCAACCTTCAATAAAGGAATATTGGTTTGTTACATCCTTTCCGGTGTTTATGTCTACCAATTTCCAATTTCTAAGTTGACGTAACATGTGAGATGGGGGGTTTCATTCGAAATGGCACAACGATATTTTTTTCCATTGGTAGGGAATGGCATGCAGCCGTTCAAAGAATCAAACAAGTTGTCTATAGTAGAAACAAATTCAGCCGTGTGTATCGCCTCTGCTGGTAAATCACCCAAAGTTATCCAAGTTTCGATACTGGAAGCTACTGTGTGGGTTAACTGAGCGGCTGCCACCTTGACTTTCATTTTAATATACGAATCTTTGAAATTGAAATATTCATTCTTCAGCTTGTGTAATTGATCTAAATTAAAGGCTGCTTGTATGTGCTGAAATTTTGCATATTTTTCCTTTCCAAAATTAACATTGCATCAAAGAAGTGCATTTCGAGTGTTTTTTAATAAATGGGGGACATCAAAAATTGTACAAATATTCTGTCCATTGACATTAAAATAATAGGTGCAAATCTTTCTCTATTTCCATGGCAGAGTTCTTTAATTGCAGACTGATTTGTGCTGCCCTGGTCGCACACGGTTGCCATTACTTTCAATCATAACTGTTGAAGTTCGGATATAATACTTATCAAAAGCTGCTTTAAAGCTGCTGTGGAAACAGTTCCACATGTGAAGTAATATGCTACAACTTGTTTCCATCGTTTTCTCAAGCCTGTGGCCATAAACACCAATGCATGATTTGCAGCCTAAATGGCCAAGGTCTTCATAACCAGAAATCATTTGTTGCTTCTGATCATAATTAAATCCACTACTCAATGAGATTTCATCGAATAAAACCGAACAAAATTTGTCTGTCTCTTTCATTTTTTCTATCTCCTTTCAAATGCTTCATGATTTTTGGATTAATGCCAGTTTCAAAAGGTATTTTTGATAACATTGTTTTTAAAGTACGGGTTGAAGGAAATTGAAAGAAGCTACACAGGTACCTCTTGTAAATCGGCAACGCAAGCACTTTGTCATTTGCATTCCATCGTTTTCCATTTAATTTTCTAGTAGCATTTCGTAATTGGGAATTTATGAACAGTTTTGTTGTTTCGTTTAAGCTCTCTTCTATGAATCTAAATTTTCCTTCTTTGTATAATTTGTGTATAACTTTAATTTGATTTTTTTCTTTGTCTAATATATTTCACAACTTTGATATTTTTGACTGGGTAAGACGGCGAATTTTATACATATAAGATTTTCTTGGAGATTAATCTTTTTTAGTTACACCCATTTTTTTCAAAAAGCCAAAACTATTATCTTCAAGAAATTCAAAATTATTACACTGATATGAATAAGTAGGCAGTGCATAATAATTGTGGTCCATCTGCGACACTTCATTATTCAAGAGTTCCGCAGTAGTAGTATGCTGTTCTGTTACCATTTCTACGTCATGTAATAACTCAATTTGGCTAGCGTTCACGAAATCACTAGCAGTGGCGGCTCCTGACTTTAGAACTTGGCAGTGCTCTAGAATAAAATCACCGCTCAGGGGTTGGGAGGAGGGGGGGGGGTCTGGCGGTTTCTCCCCAGTAGTTTTTTTAAATGAAGTGCTTTAGAAGCCATTTTCAAACATTTTCAAACAAGAAATTTCACTCACCGCAATATTTAACGAAACTTTCGCACACAACTTTTACCACGACCTTTCGAAAAGCATTTGATACTTCGCACAGGCTTAGGACGTCCACTTCATTAAGTTTTTCGTCAAAAATATATATTTAGATAAAATATTCATTTTTAACTGAATGGAGTATTACAACACAATAATAATTTTGAAAATTGCAAAAATCAGGCGACCACCTTGTTAAAGTTCACTCCACAATGTTTAAGTGTTGACTTTAACCAAACCACTACCTTTAGCCATGCTAAGTATCGGAAATTTCAAAGCAAAGCAACGAGCTATCTCAGACCTAAATATGGTAAACAAAAACAATAAACACTGCCGCAGAAGTACAAACTCCCGCGTCCCGTGCTTCGCCCAACAGTAAGTGTGTGCTCAAACAGCGCTCCCAGACGAGCTATAATTCTTCCACCTAAAAAGTTTTACAAGGAAGTAATCTATAACTACGAATTTTTTATTTAGCAAATATGTCATGTGTCGTACCTACCATTTTTAAGTTCGTGTACTGTGCACACACTTCTGGAATTTTCGCCTTAGCCCCAATCCCCGCAGATGGCACCTTGAAAAATCTGCTTCAGTCTCTCTTGTCGTGCAGCAAGTTTCACTTATTCCGTAATATTCTAAATATCATTTTATTCCCTCAGATGAATCTGCAAATAATGTACTTAAATATGAAAATCTTAATAGGTTAATGTGCATGTAAGTAACGTTCAACAGAAATTTGTAATTAACGAATTACACAAAAGTAAAGTTCTGCAACACTGCAGCAAATATTTGCGAGTAAATTACACATCAAAATTACACATCAAAATCTTTTACCTTGTGGGGCTGCTTTCTATTTTCTATTGGTTTTTTGGTGAAATTTCATTTGTAAATGTCGGCTTTTAACATTTTCCATACAATGCACCCCGAAATTTGTTCACAAATTGTTGCTTTAAGCCACGATGGCCGAAGAGTGTGGTATATTGCTCAAGTGCTGAATATACCCCGCAACACAGTGCAAAATGTACTCTTGCGATTTCGTGAAACTCATGGGTTTGTAAAGAAGGTCGGATCTGGTCGTCCACGTACTGCGAACCATCAAGATGTCCGTTTTCTCCATGTTGCTGCGCGGCCCGATCGAGCATTGCCATCACCTATTCTTGCAGGACGGTTAGCCGAAGTTCGAGGAGTGGTAGTTTCAGCCAGAACAGTTCGGAAAAGGCTAAACGAATATATTTTGACTTCAAGAAAGCCAGCTACGGGTCCCCTGTAGACCGTAGAACATCGCAGAGCATGACTTGCATTTGCGCGGCAATACGTAAATTGGGACGAACATCAATGAAGGAACGTGCTCTTCTCGGACGAGTCAAGATTTAGTGTCAGGTCACCAGATGGACGTGAAAAGGTGTGGCGAAGACCAGGGGAGCGGTACAGTCAATGTTGTATATTTCCCAGGGTCAGTTTCAATGGTGGTAGCATTACGGTGTGGGCCGGAATATCTCTGAGATTGATTTTAGAATGGAACAATGACTGCACACCGAAACATTGTCGAGTGCCTGGAACCCCATGTCACACCATATATGTATGCCACTTATAGCGGACAATTTTGTGTTTATGGATGACAACGCCCACCCACACACAGCAAGAATTGTTACCGAGTACCGTGAAGAGTTTGGTATTGGATGTCTCCCATGGTCAGCCAATAGTCCAGATCTGAATCCCACTGAACATCTATGGGGTCAGCTTGGGAAAAGGATTAGACGTCGCCAACCCTTACCAGAAACATTAAATGGCGCTTCAAGAAGAATGTGAACAAATACCCCAAATGCCACAACGTTTATATTAAGGGAAGTAATAAGAGTTCGTGGTGGTAACACCCATTATTAATTTGGTTTTACTAGTGTGCTTTTCCTTTTCATATTTTTTTTGTTTGTCTTTTCAAGTTCTTAAGTAACAGGTTGATCTCTAAAAATACTTTTGTTAGGTTTTTGTTAACGAATCATTTTGTTTCTTGTTTTTTATTTATTGTTAAGATGAAAAGATTATAGTTAAATATTTCAAACCGTCCGTTGTTTTTTATTCACTAAAATAGTAATTCTGAGAGTGTTCGGTTTTTTTTGTCCGGCAGTGTATAAGATGTAAATGTTCAATAGATAAAACAATGTTTAACTTAAAAAAGTGAACCATGAAAAGACAGACATAATTTATGAAAACTTACCTGAGAAATAAATTTTCTGGTTTAAATATGAACTATGCAAAATTCAAACACTAATATTAATTTACTCTTGCGTATATAATTTGAATATATATAATTTTGATTCCACTTCATTTACGACACTGGGTAAGTATATCAAGCATCAATAAAACCATTTGTTATAAAGTAAATAGGATTCAGAGAACAATTTCAAAACTTACCCGACAAAGAAAATATTTGAAATTGACAAATTTGTCATGTCATGCGCCGTTGTGAGCACTGAGATCATGCATTGCACATGCGCCTGCCCTCTATAGAATACATTAGCCCCGGCCCCCGCAGGTGGCACCCACAAGATTTTGTTGCCATTTCTCCCATCCAAGTTTCACCCCCGTGGCTGTGACGTACGGGACCTGCAGATTAGGTAGGGATTTTCACATGCGCAAACCGATCCGTTAACACCCTGAGCCCCCGCTCATTCTTCGACTCCCCCCACTTTATCCAGGGAGACGCGTTATACCACGGCGCAACAGATAGGCCTCCTACGTCACAGAAAGCGCGCGTTTTAGCCCTCCCGGTGATGCTGCTTAGCTGCTTTTCTAGTTGCATGTTTTTCTCTTAGCACGGCGCATAATCAAAATGTTTACGTGGTACGCTATACATATTCTATTTGTGCTTGACATTACAGTAATAAAAGTTATAAATTCGATTAAGCGGGTCTTCCCCATTGTATGACAAACTAAATTTAATAATAATCGCGACAAAATTGTGTCAAAAAAACAAACAGATGACCACAACAAGCCGTGGCCAGGCATCTACATTTAAACTAGCCGAACGGAGATGAACGGCTCACTACGCCGACTGCGTACATAACGTAATAACGGCGGCTCACCACAGTTGCGAACTTTTACTAAATAAACATTAAAAGTTTCTGTGAAATCTGAAAAAAATGTAACATTCCATTTAAGATAACAAAGTTGGTGTCACCAGTCACCATTTTGAAAACATTTTCATTCAATAGACCCGGCCCGATTACGGCCACAGCCGAAAGTTGGAATGAATATTCTTTTGTCCTCTAGAGATAGGTACTTCTAATAGACTGTCAAAAAAATCACCATGTACCTACTGACGGACGTGCGTCAAGTATAAGTAAGAGCTAATTAAATACCGAATTATACGAAAGAAATGACCGGTACTGGATCGTTTGAACTACTACTCCTTGGGCTAGCATCCCGCGAGGCATCGAATTATTGAATTAAATTCAATATTTTGTGTACTACGAGAGACGAGACATCACAAAATGCTACCCAAAACTTCGTTGAACTTGGAGAACCCTTGTATTTTGTAACGATGCACCGTAAAAATGCCTAAAGGCTCTAATGAACTTAGAGTGGCATTTCATAAATGTTCTATGAGACCGCGGCCGGCAAATCAAAAGCGAAAGTATTGCTGAATAGATCCGTCCGTCCGTCCGTCCGTCTACGCATGCACCGATGAAAGAGATGAGCAAGTCCCAGATGCGACAGGCGTCACGCGAGAAAGGAAATTCCGAATCGATTCTGCACGCTGCACTAACGTGACGTAGTGAATACCGACGCCCACCTTTCCGAAATAACCAGAATGCTAGATGAATCTCTGCACACGACCCCCAGCACTGACGTAGGAAATCTCGAAATAAACCGCCGGCGAAGCTCCCCTCCAAGCTTATAAAAGTAGCTGCAACAGAAGGCAGAAGCCAGTACTTGGTCGTCCGGCCATCAGCTGGGACCAGGGCTCCCAGCATCGGAGATGATGCTGGCCGCCGCATCCGAAATACTAGTACCTGATAAACCGTTCTGACGACGCCGTGTGATCCACTGAAAGTAACCGACCCGTAAATATTTGAGTAAGATAATTTTTGAATAGTTGCCTGGTGCTTAATGGTTGTTATCACTACGATATCATCCAGTCATGGCCTGGCTTATCCGAGACCAGTGGGTAGTGAGGCGTCCAAACTCGGGAATTAGGGGTGTCTGCTGGTGAAGGTAGGATCGTTTTGGCAACCTCGTGTGGCACTTATGCCTGTAACTTGAGGCGACATATGGCGGAAAACGATCGTACCCGGGTAATCGGCGGCCGCTGGTGACATGCCGAGGGCGGACTAATTATTATTCACTGGTAGCGTGTAGACTAGGGGTATTTCCCCAGAGATATAGTAGCATGGTGCTGCGACGAGAATCTCGCACCGAAGCCCTAGTAGAAGTCTGTACCTTTTGGTGCTCCAACGTAGACTCCGAGGCCGTAGAAATAATTCAGTATTGGATCGTACGTTGGGCGGACCGCATTATCAGAGTACACCGCGAGAACCGGGTTTTTATTTCTGTTTCTTTCACTGTAAATATATCTCGTATTTTTGTACATATTCCGTATTATTTACATTTATCAAATGTAAATAGTTAAAACGAATAGAGTCAAGTTATATTTGGTTTATGTCTATTTATTCAATCGCCATTTAGCAATAGTGAATGAACCCAACCCTTCTGTGACTAAGAGCTTAAGGGTTATCAGCGAATAAATCTTCCAACCGACCAGACCGTAGAGACGACGAGAGACGTGTTCATAAGAGAACGACCAGATCCCCTTAGATATACAGCGTGTCCCAAAATTGAGACCGAGGGAGACAGGTGTATATTTAAGGGCCCGTACCGAGGACGTCGTTGAATAAGTGACGTCCGAGAAGAGAAGAAAAAGTACTCGTTGCAATTTCTCCGTACAGCGTTATTTCCGAGCAAAATTTCAATATTGCATGTTTCAAATATGCATGGGAAACCGTAGACCTCTGGTTTCGTCCATGTGGAACTCATCAGTACGGTGCTTTCTCTACTCACTCGAACCATGTAATATTACTGACGGATGTGCGCCAGCTAACTAAATACCGAATTATACGAAATTTCCCGGCTAGGCAGTACATACACGGAATAGTAGTTTACGTAACGAGCATGGAAAGTGACAAATTTCATACGAGCGTAATTTTATGCACGAGGCGTAGCCAAGTGCAGAAAATCACGCGAGTTTATAGGAAATACACTTTCCATCGAGTTACGTGCACTATTTTTCCTACGATCCCTTAAGAAGATAAATTTATTCATTAAACAGTAACTTTATTTAAGGATTTGTTGTCGATATTAACCGATGTCAAAATTTCCAAGTAGCCTATAGTATTTTTCAGATTTGTTGGCGTTTGCGCCGCCATATCCGATTATCCAAGCAACCGCCAGCAGTTCAGTAGTTTCCAAAATTTTGCTGTTGCTAGGAACCGCGACAAGCGTATGCGCTGCGACTGTTGACACGGCGCACGACAATGAGCATTTTGACGTTTTCCCTCAAGAAATGTATTCTTTTAACCACAACATTAGCCCTTTCACACAAAAGACACCGGTTATTTTCTAGTTTGTACTTAAATCTGCTATTGGTTATAAACGCCACAAACTTGTGTCAGAAATATCCACTATTTGTTTTGTTTTTAATTTGTTATTTAAAATTTTTAATCTGATGTGTTATTTCTTTTCTTTCATGGAATAAATAGCATTCCTTACTTCGGTTTTAATGCTGTCAGTTACATCTTCACTTTTTAATTTTGATTTGCTGTGCCTTTTTCCGGGCGTTGCAGCAGGCAAACCTCGTTTTTCCTCTCCAACTATGCGCGACACGCTGCGTAGACTTACTTTTGATGCATCGGCCAATCGCTCCTGTGGTCACAAGTTAAAGGCAATAAGGGACCATTATTTTCCTTCTCTCAACTAAAGCATTCAAAAATATTTCGTAAAACTTCTCGACACTGTTTGGTAAAAACATTTCGGCATCTTTACACCGGACAAACAAACTGACAGTTATACTTGAAAGGCAATAATTTTTAATAAATTGCTTGGTGACCACTGGATATTGCAAAATAAGCATATTAGTACTGAAACAGTTTTGTTTCACACTACCATAGTAAGAAAGAGTGAGATCAAATACGGAAACGTGAGAATATTCTCAAGTCATCTTACGGCAGTAATTAAAATTCAACAAATCCATTTTACAAAAGGGAGAAAGACATATGAACGTAATGCGCAGATTATTGCACACACACGCCAAGATATCTGAAAAGAACTATACTAACTTACTATGAGCATAACATTATAATAATTCCGACCAGCTCATGAATGACACGTTGATTTGTTCTCTTGTCCACCAATTCATAATATGACCAGTTCGTACCTATATAAAATATTTATGTCTTCCACGGAGTAGCCATTAAAATGTTCAACTGCCGCACCTTTCAAGAGATTTTTCTGATAAAAAATTATTAGATTTAAAACGAGACGCGACAGGATATTTATTCAGTAAACGTCAAAGTCTCAAGGCTGACTCCAAATTTAGGAATGAACTGTGCGATTTTCAAAAATTACAGCACAGTTTTGAGTTTAGCGTACGGGTAGCATTTTTACACATCCTCCTATACGTCGGCACCAGGGTGCTGAAATCTGTTAGCCTTTGTGACCTACAATTACACTACAAAAGCTCATTGATTTAGGCAGCTACGCGAATTGCTTAACTTATTAAAAAATATATTACTGGGATCATATGGTATATGTACTTATATTATGTACTCGTATTATACATAATATAAATACACACACAACAAAATACGAAATAATTTTAAAGTTCTACTATGGCTTGCACCATGGCTTTTAGCATTAGGCTGATTAAGGTTTATGTTTTTGGAAAGATTGCGAGATCTTTTTGTTCTTTTATGTTTTGTTTCCTATTTTGAGGGTCTCCCAGAGTGAATCCTGCGCGATCCGCAAGGTAGTGTTCTCTTTCTATTTCTTCTACTAATGGAAGTTGGCTGTAGAGGTATTTCTCTTCCAGATGAAATTTTGTGTTTTGACAACAATGAACAAAAGTCGAAAAATGCTGTAGGGGTCACTAATTGATCCGCAGCTTTTTATTAAATATTTTGTTTAGAATTTTTCCCATATTCTTGCTGGGATTATTTTTAACTATATTAATTTATGAAGGAATTTGTAATATTCTATAATTTCACAATTTCTTCATTTCCACAGAAGAAGGCTGAGTTTCCGTATAAACCATTCCTTCTTTAAAAAACTGTTCATATGCCTGTTTGCTGCAATGTCTTCGAAGTGCTTGGGGCTTCACTTGCAAAACCGCTGGACTCCGTCATATTCTGAAAAAATTATTCGTCAATTTCTTTACCCTCACTTAGTTTTGCTAAACAAATTCGATCTTCAAAAGTCAGCATAGGAGAGTTTTTTAAATAAATTTTCTCATTCAGTTCCATGGTACACATATGTTTACAGAATACGAACAACGCCAAATTCTTGTAGGATGTACGCGCACTTCCAGGCACACAAACTCAGTGATTTCAGCACTCGGAGAGTCTTAATGCATAGGTGCCTAAATCAATGAGCTTTTGGAGCGTAATTGTAGGCCACAAAGGCTAATAGATTTCAGCACCCTGGTGCCGTCGTATAGGAGGATGTGTAAATATGCGTACGGGTAATGCAGTTGTCAAGTTTCCGGCCTACTATTCTGTATGCAACGTGCTGCTTTCCTAGGGGGTCGTAGAAAAAGTAATATTCCATATTCGACTGCGTGAGGAAAGCACCTTACTGGTGGGTCCCACAAGGACGAAACCAGTGGTTAACGGTTTTCCATGAATATTCGAAACATACAATATTGAAACTTTTACTGTCTACCTGCTAGGAAGACGCTGTACGTAGAGATACAAGAATGACTCAAGCCCAACTATATGTTTGAGGTAGCCTACGGCTCGTGCTTTAAACTTTCATCCTCGTTAATAATAGCCACCATAACTCGCTGGTAGAATAATATGTACGTGTACTATTTTCAATAAAATCGAAAAACAACACAGAACTTTTAGTCAACTCGTGACGTAATATAACTTTACTTTCTATGTGTTTTTATGTATTTTTGCATATTTTTACATATTTTACTTTTACGTGTAAAACGTAAAAAGCTTAGAAAACCATGTAAAATGCAACACTGTAACGCCTTCTTATAATCGTGAGTTAATGGTAAATGACGGTAACCAGATGTTATGCAAGTTTTACTGTCAAATATACAGGGTGATCAGTTAAGGTTACGGAGCGGCTATATCACGGAAACCGTCCACGATACAATTTTGGGGTAAAAAATTTATTAACAAATATAGCCGAAATAATTCAGCCAAAAATATTTTTAAGTTCCTAACTCCATTCCTAGGGGTCGTATTTACTGTGGCGTTTCAAGAAATCTTGCAACGAACTTTCCCTCGTGCGTCCTGGGACACACTGTATACTAGATTATTTCTGGTCGTTAGTTTATGAACGATCAAATTGTTGCATCTCGGCCGGTCGGTTGGAAAACGTATTCGTCGAAAGATATATACCCTTCGCTTCAGTCGAAGAAGGGCTGGGTTCTCTATTGCTATACGGAGATAATAATACACACGGGAAACAAATAAATATGATTCTATTATAGTTAGCTGTGTACATGTACATTAAAACTGGTCAAACGGTATTATATAAAATATTTACAGGAAATTAAATATGATCCATACGGTAAAATAGAAACGGTAATTATATACATGAGCGCATAGCAAACAATACTGGGTTTTAATAGCCAGGTATCGCAAGCGATTCTCTCCGGGACGGTTTTCTGGTAACTGCCTGTAGTCCCGTGGGATGAATTATACTGTGTACTCGGTATCTGGTTTACGTCGCCGCACAGGTGTGCAACCAGGTGATGTGTAGATCGGGGATATACCTTACAGTCACTCTCGGCGGTCCCTTAATCGGATGGCGGTTAATTGTTACGTAAGCAGGTGTATAATTGCTCCGAAATTCAACCGGACGGGATGTTCAATCGCTCACTGCATCGGTTGAGGGCAGACGTGCTATTTTCACGGCATATGCTATTTTCACTTCATGTTTCAATCTGCTTTCGGCGTGTGCGAATTTATGGTTTGAACATCCACGGCTACCCGTGGAATTTAAGAACGAGCCTTCACCAGCCTATTATACCTCTACACCGGACCAATTAACGTATATTTAATTATTGGCAGCCTCACGGCTTCAATAATTAAATAATGGCTTTTAATTATAGTAGCACAGCTAATCACTTCGCACGACGTAAGTCAGCTAGTCAGGTACTCGCGATAATACTGGAAGTTATTCGGAGAATGTCTGGTATGAGAATGCAGGATGAATGTCGGTCGGATGGATGATGAGTGAATGTCCCGTGGATGTCCGCGACACCGTGTTTTATTAATTCTTCCACCAAACATCGTGAACGGCCGGTCGGAGGTTCGGCTCCTCCCATTGTCAGCGCGCGGTCCCGGTACCCTCTCTTTCAACTCTCTTCGGTTCATTGATGTCGTGACGTCTTCTCTCATCTGTGCACTTTTTCTGATGAGCGATGTTTCTCGAACAAAATAGATAACGCCTAATCTAAGTTTGTTAGATCTACCGGCGGTTAATTATGCTTTGTTACAAACATTAATTACTCAGAGTAGTTTAGATATTGTGTAGGTCGGAAATGCACTTTTTAAAATCTCTGCTAAATCCTCTATAAATTTTGTTCAAACAAATTTTCTCTATTTACCACGGCAGCGGCAGGGCGAAGAACTACAATTAAATGGTGTAATTTGCGTTTGGCTTAACCGAATTTAACAAACTATAGCTCATTTTGAAGGACTCTTAAAGCCGATTTACTTTTGTTATAAGCACTTAAAAAATTAATTTGTATGCTAAATAATAGTTGGCGCTATTAAACATATGTCATACTTCATCTGATTTCTTCAAAAAATTAAATGCAACCCTACAGCTTTTTTACTCTGTTTGATGGGCCATTAGTTGAGATAAACAAATTTGAAAACCAGAAGTTTTCATTGCAAAAATAGTAGATGAGGATCGGAGGGCCCGTCTTTTTTAATTCCCTAAATAAGATTAACTTGCTCTAAATGAACAATAAATGTTAAAACTTTATCCAAATTTATCCATAAGTTATTATTCTTTCTCGTATGAGTATTTTTAAGTACCTAATTAGAGTGTTTTATTGTTTAATTTTTATTAAAAAGGGCATCGCAGCGCATTATTTATTTTAATGTAAATATCCTAAAATAGCGAAGCGGGCCGTGATCTATTACAATAAAATAGCATCTTATCTAGAGCGGAAATCAAAGCGGCTGTATTTTCCATTCGGAGGCAGCTAAATTGCGGCATTCAAAACGATGGAAGACAATTTGAACATTTCCAATAAATTTATTAATTTTGTAAGTAATTGTGTTGTATTTCAGTTAATTTTGTTTTAATTAATGTTATGCAAATTGTGCCGTATTTTTCGTACCTAAGCTACATAAATTAAATAAAGACGGGATCCTTCGACCCTCATCTACTATTTTTGCAATTGTTTGAAAACGAAAATAGATATCAATCTTCGGGTTTAATATTTATTTTTCTCAACTAATGGCATACCAGACAGAGTAAGAAAAGCTGTAGGGTTGCATTTAATTTTTTCAAGAAATCGGGTGGAGAATGACATTTTTTGGATGGAGCCAAATATCGTTGCTCATACAAATTCACTTTTAATTTTTTCGCTATAAAATTAAATCAGATTAAAGGGACCTTTAAAATGAGCCATCCTTTGTTTAATTCTGTTAAGAAAAATCCAAGTCACAGCAATTAAAATATTTTAAATTGTTGTTCTTCACCCTGACGCTTCCATGGTAAATAGAGAAAAATTGTTTAAACAAATTTTATAGATGATTGAGCAGACATTTTAAAAATCGTATTTCCGGCCTACATTATATCTAAGATATTTGGAGAAATTAAAGATTTTTTGTAATGCCATATCAAATGCGCCCTCCAGGGGTGAAATTAGGGACTTAAAAATATTTTCGGTCAAATTCTTTTCTCCATATTTGTCAATAAATTCTTTACCCCAAAATTGTACCATAAACGGTTTCAGAGATGTAGCCGCTCCGTAGTCTTAGCTGATCATCCTGTATACCTACCTCCTTGTGATTCCATTTCTACGTAATTCATCAAATTTAATTGTGCATAAGTCAGATTCGCGAAACTTGTCAAACCGAAAATTTTGCGTGTCTATAATTAATTTCGGTCTCGGAGACAAAAACGAGTCATTCGTAAGATCTAAAGTTATGCCCGATCAAAAACAAGTATAATAAGTACCTAAATTAAGCGAAAGTCTAACTTTTACTCGTCATGTCGTTGATAATTTTAAGAAGGTCAAATAACTGGGCTCAATTTAATTTGCAATTTCTTCGCCCACACCATTTATCACAATGTTCATCATTCTAAAACATTGCCCTCTTTTACTCGTGGTTAATGAAGAACCGAGAATTTCATTCTTATTACCTACATTGCAAAAGTGAATGAGATAGTGTCATTTTTGAATTATTGTAATTAGGAAAAAGAAAATTAATATTAATTTATACGGGATAATAAATTGACATTGGAGTGCTATCACTGGAATTTTGCTTGTTTGAAATGTTAAGCCGGCATCCCACGGCGCGTGGCTTGCCAAGCCTGACGTCAGACTCGCCAAGGCACACATCGTGGGATAGGGTCGGTTCGCCACATTTTGGCTCGGCTTGTCGTTCCCATCGGTTGTCGGTAAGTGTGCACAAGTCAAAGGGAATGGCTTGCCGAGTCACGTAGATGTCTGTCATTCCATTTGTGACTTGACAAGTTGCAAGCCGTGGGAGTGGATCCCGCTCGTCGGCTATAGTTACTTGCCAAGCCTAGACGAGCATCTGAGGTTTGGCAAGCCACGCGCCGTGGGATGCCGGCTTTAGGGGGTGTTTAAATTCGACACATTTGCAGAATTTGGTGCTCATTAATATGGTGTTGCGAAATCTGATCTATCTTTAACGATATGCGGGTTACGCAAAGATTCTACAATACAAAAAGATTTAAAAAATTGGAAAATTCGTTTAATCAGGTTTGCCTGGAAAGGATCTGAACTGAAAACTAAAACTAACTAATTCAAAATTACTTTTTCATTTGAAGAATTCTGCGCGACCTCTTACTTTTGCAAATAAAGCATCTGTTTAATAACACCAAGATCGCCCCTAATATTTGCTTAAATTATAACAAATTGTTGTTCGTTTCAGTTTTGCTTCCTTGTAAGGTTGACCTAATTGTTGTTAAAATGCCCTGTTTCTTGAATGCAATGACCCCAGTATTTCATATAATACGAACAATTATTTGCATGACATCTGAAAAATATGCTCTACTAAAGAAAATGTAAGACGAAAATGGCGGCGTCCGTAAGTAAACCAAAGTAAACAACATATTATATACAAAACTAAATGAAACAATAGTTTAAAACTAAATTTATAAACTTCACAAATTACAGAGGTGTCGAAAACTAAGGGCGTCTGCATAGGTGTCAGCATAACTGGATCCGTTCTAGAAATAAAGAAAACCGCAGTAAGCGTCCGTGCCCCATTATAAATTCTTATTTATCATTCCACTTAATATTTGTCAGAGAGTGATATAATATATTCGTATGATTATATAATATTCATGGTCGAATTTGGAAACGAAGGGTAGAACTCGCAACGTTTAGGTAGATCATCTTTTATAGTTGACAAGCGATGGTACTGAGGGGTGCAATGGGCAGTAAGGGCTAGACACGCATTCTGCCCTCTCCAGAACCAACCTTCTACGCAAAGGGCTGAACACGCAATGCGCTATCTCTGCTTAGCTTCTCTCAACAGCTAGCACTAAGGTGTACAATGAGCTCAAAGGTTATGGTTATCAAGCGATGGTACTGAGGGGTGCAATGGGCAGTAAGGGATAGACACGCATTCTGCCCTCTCCAGAACCAACCTTCTACGCAAAGGGCTGAACACGCAATGCTTTACTTCACTCAACAGCTAGTACTAAGGTGTGCAATGAGCTCAAAGGGCTGAACACGCATTGAGGTCTCTTCAGCTACTAGAGTTTGGACATTCGTATGACTACTGGTACTTACGAAGAATGCAATGGTCACAAAGGGCTAAATCCGCGATGCATTCTCTCCGTTAAATACCGTTTACAAAATAAACCACACCAATACGAATATCTATTTTAGATGAATTAATCAACGGTCACTAATCGGAATTTAATTTATATAAATCGCATAAAACATGCAAGAATACTACATTAGAGTTAAGACGCTTAGTGAATAAACTCACCTAGTTTTCTTGCAAATTAATGCAAAGGCACAAATTAGTCAAACAATAAATATTTAGAGAACTGTCAGAATATTCAAACAATTCGACCCAGCAGACCCCAGCTCACTGAATACACGATATCAAATAAGAAAACAGGATAAATCATTTCATAACAACCGAGCGTTCAATATTTCGCTATTAAAACCAAAACAAAGCGGTCTATCACAAGAGCTCCAGAATTTTACATACTTTAAGTATACATATATTTTTAGTATCAAATATTAATAATTAATTTTGCTCTTACAAATGTGTACACATATTTTAGACACAAGGTAAAAGAATCGAGCTACACGTCAAAAACGATAAGTTTATTTTTGTTTTTCGGTCATTACTCGTATGATTGTAGTAAAATAGCTGCACATGTTTTTTTTCGTTAAACTTTCTTTCTAAAAACTGCCAGGTTCTGACAAATAGCTCCCTTCAATATACCATAAAGTGGTAATAAACTGGACGGCTAATGTTTCATGGTTCTTTTTGTGTCTTGTTTAGGAAATATTATTTATTATTTTTAATGACACCTTTTGTGATCGTTTTACTTTTATTGAACGAATATTTCGGCAGTATCTATAGATGCGTGACGAATTCTGAATTACTCTGCAAGAATGTAACTTTCAAATTTCTCTAAAACCCTTGTAAAAAAATCATTTTTTTGTTTGTTAAGATTCTGAGAAACCCACCCCCAAACCGCCGGATCTAGGAAAGATACAATTAATGTTGTACTAGATTTTAAAGTAAGGAAAAACTGTTTAAATTAATACGAGAAAAAAAATATAATCATTTTGTCCGCTAGGTTAAAGTTTAGATAGAATTGAATAATTTTAGGTTTAAATTGTTGTCTCGCTAGCAAGTAACACGGGTTTTTCCTAGGTAAACAATAAATTTTAGGTTTTCCCCTCCGAAAGGTAAATTTAGATTGCAATTACTTTGGGTAATATTCATTGATAGTTTTATCTATTATTTGGTCTTTAGATAGGAGTTATAAGTTAATGTTGCGAATAATGTAGGGTGTGAACGCGTACGAAATAGCAGAATACCAACCCAACAACCCGACTGCCGCAGGCAAACCAATTATTGGCTAGTGTCCAAAATACAAGACGGACTTGACTCCTCGCTTAAAAGGCCAATAAGGATATCTGGAAACGTAGTCCTATGCAGAAACTAACCGATATTAGAAATATCACAAGTAGAGTCTATCCCTAAGCGGACATTTCTTGTTTAATCAAGACAAAATCAAGTTCAGTTCCAAATTTATTTGCAAATCTTTCTGACGTGTTTGAATCTTCTGTTTTTTCTCCTAAAGTCACGTATTGGGTTTAGCCGGTGTTGTGATGTTAAATGTTTCGAAATTTCAGTAAATCGTTTCAATAAAAAAATGTCGATGTATTCGGTTGTTGAAAAGGTATTCTTGCTCTTTACTTACGGAAATTCTCTAAAATTTGTTTGGTTTTGTTAGTTTTATTAATATTATGGTTGTTGTTCCGATCATGGCAGTATTCGATTTTATTAACTTTTTGCGTGTTGTTTTCATGTTATGTTCGTTTGGCCGTCGGAGTAGTAGATGCAATTGCCTTAATTTTGGTCACTGTGTTTGGTTTTGTTTCACTTAAGATAAGTGATAAAGTCAAATTAGTATGTATTTCATAATAATTTGTTCAAGTGCCTAGCTTCTGTAAATTCCAGTACGATCACACCGTCCGTTTTAGTGAACCATTTATTGTAACGTGTTCTGTGAGCAGTTTGCGACAGTTCTCTTTTGTTTATTAATAAATCTTGTAGTGCGAAATGTTGCACGTTTTCATGGAGAATTTTCCGACACAAATATCGCTAAGGGAAATGAGAATAAAACGTGGAGTGTGCTACTTCGCGGAAGGAGACGTTGGAGAGTGGTTCCAAGGCCAATTTGTTCAGAAGGGAACGGTGATATGCGGTTTGTATTATAAACTGATATGGAATAAGAAAAACTCGATAAACTTAATTAATCTTGTCATAGATTTTTTTGAGCGTGTATAAATATCTAGTAATATCTCGGGGGGGTTGCGAACAGACATATTTGTAGGATGAATTTCATCAGTAGAGTATATGTAACGGCCCTATTAGTTGTAACCGCGAACAACTGTATAATTACTGAAGGGTAAAGAAAATCACAAAATTTTCACCATTCCGTGTTTTAAAGTAAAATTACATTGATTCCGTGTTTTAAAGTAAAATTACATTGTCAATTTCTATAAACTTTTTTCAGTGCAGAAAACTTTATCAAAGTATACTTGATTATATGCATATACCAAGTGGACATAATATGTGCAAGTTCCTCAATTACAGAATAGAATGATGTCCTAACAAATTTATTTAGGATATTAATAACTCCCTGAAGATTTCATTACTAATTCTACTTCGAGATGTTTAGGAGGTTTCACATTTCCATTTGTTACAGAAAAAATAAACAAATAAACAAACAAATAAATTTGAAAAAAAATGTTAACTAAATCCGAAAACTCGCGTTCGGCTTTAAAGATATCGCCTATCAATCTGAATTATTTTCTCATCTACAAAACTGTAAATTTTCTTCTAAAGATGAGAGGCAATTTCCAGAAAATGCATTAAAGTGATTTTATGTGTTATTTGTATAAAAAACGAAGAGAAGTATTAAAATAGTATATTATTACATGAGCGATTATGACAGCCATTATTCACTTCCATTGTTAAGTTCTGATTAGCAGTTTTAGTGGTCGAATTATTAGTTTGCACGGATTAATTGGTACCTACTCGAACGAAGTGCATACGTTGGAAAACGTAAACAATAATATGGCGATATACTTGGCTGTCACCCGCGTCGATTGTCAGCTGCAGCAAGAGTTGTTCGCGGTCGATATAAAATTTCATTGGATCGGCGAAACAGTGATTATTGAATCTATATTCGTGATTGGCCGAATACCGTGAATTATGAAACCATAATTCACTACAGTAAATTATAGGTACGATATATTTCACAAAGAAAATCCTAATAATTGTCATATAATTAAATAGGTGTAGAAAATAGTACCTATATTATTTTATGAGCGATTATGACAGCCATTATTCACGAAGATGAAGTTTGCGCCCACGAGTCGAAGGCGAGTGGCGCAAACAATCTGCGTGAATAATGGTCATAATCGCGAATATAATACTATGCTTTTTCTACGCCTATTAAACAAATAAATTCGACTCAAATTTGATCACTTTAATGGAACACTATAATAATACATTAATTTTTATTTTCTATTAATTTATTGAACTATTAGGATGATAATATATATTGAAATTTGTGCAGTTAGTAATATTTTTAAATTTGGAGTTGCCACTTCCATTGTTAAGTTCTGATTAGCAGTTGTAGTGTTTGAATTGTTAATTTGCACGGATTAATCAGTACCTACTCGTACGAAGTGCATACGTTGGAAAACATAAAAAACAAGTAATATGGCGATACACTTGGCTGTCACCCGCGTCGATTGTCAGCTGCAGCAAGAGTTGATCGCGGTCGATATAAAATTTCATTGGATCAGCGAAACAGTGATTATTGAATCTATATTTGTGATTAGCCGAATATAGTGAAATATGATTCCATAATCACTACAGTGAATTATAGGTACGATATTTCACAAAGAAAATGCTAATAATTGTCACATAATTAAATAGGTGTAGAAAAATATATTTTATTAATTAACTCAGACAATACAGTTACATGATGCCAAATTAATACGAACTTAAAACGTAGTGAACATAGGAACTATAATTATACTATTCAACCTAAACAATCGTAACAACATCGTAATATATTACAGATACAAGATGGGAATGTTATCGAACGAGGTCTAAGGTCATCGTGATACTTATATCTTAAATAATTGTAAAATTAATCGACTTACCTGTAGGATGATTACCGTTTTCAACTTGAATGAAAACATAAGCAAGTAATATCAAATGGAAATGCCAAATTGCATATTGCACTATCCAAATCATAAGAAATATTTTTGAACATAAATCGGATCTGAACTTAAAATATATTTATTTTCGCGATCTGTGTCATTCATGTTAATGCAATTGTTTTATTACTAATATGTACATGTCAAATTTACAAGTCAATTTGTTCCTTTCTTGCTTAAACTTTATGACCACAGAAACTTTCGCGACGAAGGTTAAAAGATTTTTATGTGTTCGCATAAATATAAATCATTTATGGTGATGTGCTTTTTGTTTCAGAAGAATGGCTGCCTTTATGAACACATACGATGGGGAGAAGCATTTGTTGTAGTATACTCCGTTAACGACAGACACAGCTTTCATGAAGCGCAAGAACTTCTTGGACAGTTATCTAAACTGAAATTACCGTCATACTACACAAGTTTACTTTTAGGAAATAAAAGGGATCTAGACCATTCAAGGTAGGTAAGATAAATATTGTTTTCTACATTGATTTTATTACTCCGTAATTGCCAGGTTTCTTCTAATTTTTATAGGTTTACTCTGACTTCCTACGCAACCGACACTTGAGAAATTAACAGGCGAAATGTTGTATTTATAAATTTCTGTGCTTCAATGTTCAATACGAATAAATATTTGTTATCGGTAACTGTACAACGGGTAGCGCTCCGAGCGGCGAGGCCGATAGAGGGCGCCAGGATATGGAATCGCGGGTGGATGGCTGCGTGGTGACATGCGCGAACGGGGGGACAGGACAGTGAAGTGACGAATGACATGAGGTGCAGTTGCGTATTAGAACCGATTATTTTCTTTTATATTCTAACCAATAAACCCATTATTTTTCATTCTGACACAATAAGCATAAACGTTGTATTATTTGAATAATAAAGACAACAAGATTCAGAAGCGGGATTCGTAGGAAAGAGTGTGAAAAGAAAAAACTAGAAGGTTCAAGATGGCGGATGAAGCTGCGAAAGAAAAGATGGCGACCAGAAAGTTTTGCGAAGGAGAAGCATCGGTTGGTTCGGACGACTACGGGTCGGCAGATGAGGGCGCTGGTAGCGGTGACCGTTCTGCGACAGCGTATGATTCGGAGTGGGAAAGGCGACACGACCGAAGGCGAAGTGAACCGAATGATTCCATGACGCAAATGATGGCCATATTTACAACTTTCATGAGTAACATGGAAAGTAGTCGGGCAGCGACGGAAGAACGATTCTTTAGGGTGTTAGAGCGAGAGCACAAGACACCAGAAGCGGACGAAGAAAAGAAGTTCCATATAATGCCGGATTTGTCGAAGGCCATAGAAAATTTTGATGGCGACATTTCTGACGATAAGGGCATCGAATGGATCAAACGTCTCAAGAGCATGGCTAACTTGCACGGGTGGCCTTCAGAATTTCAGTTGGAGACTGCCCGTATGCATTTAATTGGTGCTGCGAGAAAATGGTATGGGACAAAGAAAAATGAAATTGAAAGTTGGGATGATTTTGAAACAGCTTTCAAAAAGACATTCACGTTTGAAAATAACTTGACGCAAAAGTGGGAGAAGATGCGGGGTAGAAAACAACGCACTGGTGAAGAAGTGCAGACGTATTTTTACGATAAGTTGTTTATGTGTGAAAACTTAAGATTAACGTTCAAGGAGTGGAAAGAACAAATTTTAATGGGATTGTCTTCGCAAGACATTACGTGTAGTTTGCTCGCAAAGGTGCATGTTGATGCGGACGAATTGTTGCACGATATTGTCGATTTTGAAAGGCTAACTCGGTCGAAATCGAGCTTCAAACGTTTTGAAAAAGGCGACTTTAAGAGACAAGAGGTCAAAGTTGCAGACGCGGATAAAAGTGCCGTCGGAACCGGGAACGCGGGACCTAGGTGTTTCTCATGCCGATTGCGGGGACATACCGTGAAAGACTGTCCTCATAAAGGGCGTTTAGTATGTTTCACGTGCAAGGAATACGGTCACAAGAAAGATAACTGTCCGAATAACAAAACTAGTGTTAAAGACGTGGATGGTGAACCGCGAAAATCGTTGGGCAAGGACATGATGGTTGTTAATGAGAACTCGAGTGCGGAAGACAAATCCGTGGAACATTTACTGAAATCCGTTAGTGTCGACAACAAGGCAATTTCCGGAATGATCGACCCTGGTAGCGCAATTTGCACAATTCGCGCGAGTGCGGTCATCGAAAATGACTTTACCGTCGGACGAACGTCAATTGAACTGTACGGTTTTGGTAGCGACAAGCCTCGATTAGAAAGTAACAAAATAGTGACTGCCGAAGTGACAGTAGATGATGTTACCGTGAAAAAGTTGAAATTACATGTCGTACCAGACTTTGCGCAACCGATAGACATTTTATTGGGCCGCAGTTTTACAGAGTTACCAGATATTGCGTATATACGTGTAGGTAACATATTCCGTTTGGCTACAAAGATAGTGATCCGTTTAAAGACGTAACTTTGGAAAAATATGATAATCAAAGTGTGAAACTAACCGCGCGGGAGGACTTACATGCGCTGAAAAACTCGATAAATTTTGTACAGATTGGGGAAAACACGTTTGCCGGGGTGTATGTTGATAAACCTATGAAAGTAAAAAGAGGGCAACTGATAATGCGTGTGTCGCCGGGCGAATTCGAAGTGTCACATGACGGAGAAAAGTTTCGCCTTGAAACCAAAGGAATTAGGATGTACGGATCTCATAGAAATGGACATTATTGATAATAATAAACCTGTGAGGTGTAAACCGTATAAGACGACAAGTGCTGAGAGACAACAAATTAAGGAAATCGTAAAGGAATGGAAGAGTATGGGCGTAGTGAGTGAAACGACGTCTGAATACGCGAGTCCTGTCCTTTTGGTACCCAAGAAGACTGGTGAGTCGAGATTGGTGGTCGATTTCCGCAAATTAAACAGTCAAACAGTGAAAAAAGTGTTTCCAATGCCTACTGTTGATGAGCAGTTGGATAGATTAAATGGAGCCAAAATGTTTACTACGCTGGACCTAGCCCAAGGCTATCTTCAAGTTCCGTTGTCTCCAGAGGCGCAGAAGAAGACGGCCTTTATCACGCCGGACGAGACGGGCGAATTCAAGAAGATGGTCTTCGGATTAGCGGGCGCGCCGTTTGAGTTCGCGCGTTTGATGAGCCTCGTGTTGGGGGAGCTGCGAAACAAGATAGTGAGTTGTTATTTAGACGACCTGTTACTGCCGTCTGAGGACTGGGACGATATGCTAAATAAGTTGGAATTGGTTCTACAAGCGTTA
The DNA here is from genome assembly GCA_963966045.1 of Xestobium rufovillosum. Lineage (NCBI taxonomy): Eukaryota > Metazoa > Arthropoda > Insecta > Coleoptera > Ptinidae > Xestobium > Xestobium rufovillosum. Next base: position 5,390,050 of record OZ014496.1, read on the forward strand.
AAAAGTGCAAAATTAATATTAAAACTCAGTAAGTGCGAGTTCGGTAAACATAAAGTGGAGTATCTAGGATTCGTTATTAGCGCAGAAGGTATTCGTCCAGGGGTGCGTAAAACGATGGCAATTAGTGAATTTCCTGTGCCGAGGAACGCCCATGAAATACGTTATTTGGGGTTGACAGGTTTTTTCCGTCGGTTCGTGAAAAACTATGCTACGATTGCTAAACCGTTAAGCGAACTTACGAAAAAGGAACAACCGTTTGTGTGGCAAAGTGAACAACAAACCGCATTTGAACAATTAAAACAGAAGTTGTGCGAGGAACCTGTGTTGAGATTGTACGATAGGGAAGCTAAAACAGAACTACACACTGACGCGAGTTCTGCCGGGATCGCGGGTATGTTATTGCAGGCAGGTGGCGATGGAAAAATGCATCTGGTGTATTGCGTATCGAAAAAGACAACGGACGCTGGAAGCCGTTACCATTCCAGTCGTCTGGAGTTGTACGCTGTAGTGTGGTGCGTTGAGAGATTACGGCAATTTCTACTAGATATTCAGTTTACGATAATCACGGACTGCCAGTCAATTGTGTTCATGAACAGTAAGAAAACTACAAATCCGCAGATAGCACGATGGTACAGTCTGCTGTCAGAATACGATTTTGAAATCAAACATCGTGCAGGTACTAAGATGGCGCACGTGGACGCCTTAAGCCGGGCTCCAGTTGAAGAACCGGAAGATCAGCTGTACGAGCGTCTCGCAGTATTACAAATATGGGAAAGAAAGAATTTTGAAAATTCGGTATTTACAGTGTTCGCGGAGGAGGACCGTGTGTTAATGATACAAAGAAGTGATGAACGGTTATGTGAAATCATTAAAATCTTACAGAAACCTGAGAGTGAACGTACGCGAGAAGAGAGGTGTTACGTTTCTGGGTATGTTCTAGAACAAGGACGTCTATATAAAGTGGTGAAAGTAAATGGTGAATCCAGAGACCTATATGTGATCCCAAACAGCACGAGGAAAAGCTTATTGGTGCAATGCCATGATTTGGTAGGGCATTTTTCAGTCGACAGGACGGTGGCCGTTCTTTTGCGACGGTACTGGTTCAAGGGAATGAGGGCTTATGTCAAAAATCATATTCGTGGATGTTTTGAGTGCCTCTACAACAAAGTTCCGGGAGGGAAACGACCTGGGGAGCTGCATCCAATTCCGCCACCGTCGAGGCCGATGGAAAGAATTCACCTGGATCATTTGGGCCCTTTCCCAAAGAGCCGTAAGGGTAACTAGCATATTTTGGTGATAACATGCGCGTTTTCTAAATTCGTGCGTTTATATTGTGTAAAGGACACGAGTTCCAGATTTGTGTTAAAGTCGTTAAGCCGATTTATAGACGATTTCGGACTTCCGCGTATAGTGGTGACCGACCGGGGGACGTGTTTCACAAGTCAGAAAATGAGAGCGTTTTGTGAGAAACAAGGAGTGCATCATACTCTAAATAGTACTCGTCATCCACAAGCGAATGGACAATGTGAATGGGTAAATCGAACTGTAATACCTGTGATAATATCTCATATTTCGGGGGGTAACGATTGGGACACCGAAATGAAAGTGATAGAAAGAGAGTTAAATAGTGCCGAGAGCAAAACCACACGGAAAACACCGTACGAGACTTTATTCGGATACCTACCACGTTTTAGTAACAGTAACTTAGAAAATGTGGCAGAACGCGATAAGTGTCGGTACGTTCTACCTGAAATAATCCAAGAAGAAGTGCGCGAGAATATAATGCACGAGCAAAAGAGGTATAAGCAGCGATATGACAATCGTCGATAAAAACATTTATATTTCAATATTGGTGATGTGGTGGTGATGCGCCGAGCACCGGAAATAACGGGCGAACCAACAAAAACCCAGTGCAAAAAAGTGTTTTTATTTTGTTCTAAGGGTTAGATCACTCGCTACGCTCGTGGCCTAATTTCCCTTCTCACAAAATAAAATGACACTTTTAACACTAATATCATAAATAACTATTCTTTTTGTTTCGACTGTTTTTTATTGTGTATTTATATGTATTTTCTTTGGGGTTGCCGTCGTGTAGATAAATAAAAACTCTTTGTATTTTCTCAAGCTTTCGGAAATTTGTATTGCCTTCTTCAGGAACTACAAAGCGACTGTTAGTTACATTAAACATCACTTAATATTGAAGATTTTCTTACAAACTAAGCTGAGTTGATAAAATATGTGTTAAAATAAAAATACGTGACAAAATGGGAAATTTGATCTGATCGTACTTATTTTTAACATGCATTGTGCATTGGATTCTTGACAGTGGCGAATTAATTTATCAAGGGTCTTTGAATTTGTTAGTATGTTGTGGATAATAAAAAATACTACCTATTTTACACGAGACCTTAATAGTAGCTCCCGGTTGCATACAATACGCATGCGCACGCATTTTGAAAGTGTAAAAAACTAAAGCTGAGAGAACGCATTTTTGAAACAGACCATTTACTTGCCCTCTCGCACCAGACACGCATTTTTTTGAAAAAAGATGATGTAAAAACAAGCAAAATATATCAAACCCCTACGGGATTAGAACTCGTCTAGCTGTAGGAGAACAAAATGGCGGTTCTGTACGATACCCGAACACCCACCGAGACCGTTGGCGATGTTTTCCAATAACGAATTACTTAAACGTCATTTTACTGATATTGTGTAATGGTCACGGCGCATGCGTATTGTATGCAACCGGGAGCTACTATTAAGATCTTATTTTAACAACATTATGTGAGTAATTTTTTATCTGGTACAACATAATGATAAAGTTTTCAAATTCTTGTATATTCATTATTGATGTATCTGATTCTGTTTTAACACCGCCTCCTTCACACAATAAAATATGTCGCACATCAATTATTGTAAAGCAGCATTTACATTGACTTTCATCACAAATTGAATTCGAAATTTCATTGCTTGTCATAAGCTTTTATACCTTACCATTTACATTTCAAATTCAACTTCAAAATTTCCCAATTTGACCTTGACGCCGTGCAAGCGAAAGCTCCTGCTTCGAAAAGGCAAGCAAATACGCCAATTCGCTCTGAAATTGTCATGCGCAGTTGATATTTCACGCCATGCGCACAATATAAAAAAAGGGTTTCAAAATTTTCTTGAATTGTTGGTAGTTGATGCAAGACTTGAGTGCATTTAAGTTTCCTTTCAATATGTTTCAATCCTATTTGTTAATACAAATTATTATCTTCCATAGAACATCTTGTAAAAAATACGAACATAACCTACAAATTTGACATAACAAACTGACAATGTAAATGCTTCTTCACTTCCATCACAGATTTAAGCAGATGTGAAATTGAATGTAAATGAAGCTTTACAATTTTTGAAACGATTTTAAACGTCAAAAGTACCTAAGTAAACTTCAAAAGTGTAATATTCAAAATTCCCGCTTTCCGCCCTTAATTCTTCTTCCAAACATCAGACGGCGCTGTTAGCATTTCCAATGTAATATTTATGTGCGTTGTCTATCTGTAGTGATTAATTTGTGCCTAGCAATGTCATTAAGAAAACACAGCTACATACCTTATTCATTAGCATATTTTAGAGGTGCACTACTGATAAAAATAATTTTCTAACTAAAATATTGGAAATAACGAAATCAACTAAGAATCAAAAAACCCTTAAAATAAAATGATATCTCCGCGGATTTTTTTAAAGACCATATATCGCACTGTTAAAAAAATATGGAGTTCTTAAGACGTGGATGGCTTAGTTTTCACCATTTGCAATAAACAAAAACCCAAAAATAAATAGGCAACATACTTCATTTGAAACCAAAAGTTCCAATCGAAAAACTCTGTCTTAAGTTATTGAAAACCGGAAAAGGAATTAGCTCCACGAATAAATTCGCTTCACTTGATGCATTGCCGCGCTAATACTCCCAACATGCACTGGATGAGTTTGTAATCAAAAGAACCAATATAGATTCGATTGCACACATTTTCCTAGCAATCGATGCAGATAGGTATCACTGAAAGCTGATTAACTTGTATAGTTCGTAAACACTATTGTGGGTACCTACATACCTACTATGTGTGTCTATTTCATTTATAGCATCTTGACATGACCTTATAAATACTGAACAATTTGTAGTACTCTTGTAAGGAATTAATCATCCCTGCGACCACGAAACCGGCTTTAGTTCTTTAGGACTTGGGTCAAGGAGCAATCATTAACATCTATCATTAAAAAAGTCGTCTCGATAAGCTCCCACTGATATTTTCACAAGTAGGTATAATAAAGATTATCACATAATTACTTACATTTAGCAAGTTTCTACTCTCTAAAAGACATAGGTATACATAAAAAATTTGCAAATCCTTGTTTACAATATGTTTAGATTTAAAAACCTTTAAAACACTCTGTATATGTTAGTTAGCTTTAGATTTAGATATTTGTATACCTTTCGTACAGCGCCAGCGTTCGTAACACATCTGGGTAGTGTCACATAGGGTTGACAGTTTTGCTACCTGCGGTCTGTGAACAGTTCATTTAGTTGCCCTAGTTTGTAAAATTTAGAAATATTTTAGGATAGTATAGATTTACTCAATTTAGCTAACACACGCATTTCCTTCTTCTCGTTGTTTAAACGCATTTCAATTAATTAATCAATCAGGTCCTTCGAGTTTTATTTAAATTGTTTTTATTAATTTGTTTTTGTTTGTTCTGTTGTGTGTTTTCTTTAGTGTGATTAAAGTGTTGTATTTAAAATCAATTTTCGTTTCTTTTTTAATTAAGCAAAGTTTTTCGGTCGTACCACGGGAACTCTAACACAATATTCAGAATTGCATCAGTTGCATATATTGGAACTACTGACTGAATATTCTACCAAAATGTTAATTTAATACTGAAGGTCAGTTGACACGACAAACCTTACTAACAATGTGTTCAGTACATTGTGTCAAATGTAACATGAAAAGATGCCGATACGAATTTTTGCCCCGCAAGCGACGCTCATGGTTATGAGTCACACTGTTTATCTGCAAGCCGCAGCTGTTTTTATGGCGTTGAGCTTGTCGTCTGTTCATGAGCCCCGAAAATTCGAATGTTAGAATAATCCAGAAAGGCCGACCTCCACGAGAGTATTTATTGGGAAGCAAGAGGCCGGGATGACAGTTTTTTAGTTTTGGTTTCGAGATAAGAAGAATGCGATAAATTATAGACTCCGCAAGCGATAGATAGAACCGGGCGAGTACCTATACGAGTATTGTTACAAACAGCGGTTCGGGGGCCGTGAAAATGGCCGGTGCGCCGCGGTGACAAGCTCTCGGGGGTGGTGGTGATGGCGTCGAAAAGGAAACTCACTTGAATTTATTAAGAGAAAAATCCCAATAACCCGCTGAAGCCACGAAGGGGAGCGTTTTGGATCGTTGCTTCTTGACCTGAGGGATGTGGAGCCTCTCGTCCTTTTCTGGGCTCTAATAAGAGCCGGCGTTGTAAACACCTTGTTAGCCGAGTGACCTGAAGGATGTTGACGTTGAGTTGGCTGGACAATGAACTGGCTTGGCAGCGGACTGGCTTCGGAGTAGGCCTGTTGCTCTTACCACCTCCGTGGTAAGAAGGCGAATGAATTGGTTCTGGATTGGCTGGGAGTTGGTGGTTGTCTAACCAGCGTGGTGTCTGGTTGACGAGTGAACTGCGGAGCTCAAAATGCCCCGGCTTTTATGGGATTTTCTAACGCAATGGCGAGCTGCAATTGGTGGAGCCTCTTGCTGTGTCTCGGTAACAGTATTGTTACCAACAGCCGTTTGGGAGGCCGTGAAAATGGCCGGGGTACTGCTGCGACAAACCTCAGGGATGGTGGTGATGGTTGAAGTGAAACACCTTGAATTATTCAGGAAAAATCCCAACGACTCGCCGAAGCCACGTAGGTGAGTGTTTTCTTAGATGGATGCTGCTGCCGAGCTTCTCGTCTCTTCTGGGCTCTAATAAGAGCCGGCGATGTGACACCTTGTCTGTAGTGTTGACCTGGATTCACCTGAACCCTTGGATTGGCTTGGAGTTGGCTTGGCTTGATGATCTGGTTGGCTTCTGATTACTACGAAGGCTGGAGTCGGACTGTTGTTGGCTTGGAGTTGGTCTTCTTGCCAGCGCGGTGGCTGGTGTCTGACTGAGATTGGCAGTGGTCTAACCAGCGCGGTGACTGGTTGTTGACTGAGATGCGGAGCTTGGAAACTCGGTGTTTTTATGCAATTTCGTGACATCATGGCGAGCTGCCATTGGTGGCGCCTCTTGCTGTGGCTCGGTAACACTCCCCACGCTTGAAGGCTTCTTCGGGGCAGCGAGAGGCTTCATCGTGGCAGCGAGCCAATCGGAAATTGGCTTTATTTTCTTAAACACAGAAACATGGTAACAAAAATTTACAATGGCGGTATTTACAAGGCACACTAAAACTAACTAGATTGCAAACGCGAACGAAAAGATCAAGTGAAGAATTTCAACTTAAATAAAATTTACATGTCAACTAAACTTAAATATTTACAGATCACTTACGACTAGTAGCCCTGCTTAAGTACTTCATACTTAGTTAGATGACAATGTGGGTGCGTTCGGGGCTGTCGTGGAGCGACACCTGGTCCCCACGTACATCTGTGGCTGAGCCGACGCCTGGGGTCGACTGCCGGATGCGCCACTCCGGAACTTGGTTGGGTAACTACATGGGTTGCGGACGTGGCGTCTGAGAAACCTCGTTCGAAATCTTCGGCTGGTTTAGCCAAGAATGGGAATGGGGTTGGGATGTGCCGTGATGGAGGCACTTCTGCTTGAAATCAATGATCACCTCTTATTCGGTAAGCCAGGGAATTCCAAGGATTAACTCGTATCTGAGATCCGGGGAGACGGAAAACTTGATCTCAGTGGTGAGGTTGTTGATTGTGACTGGGAGTGTGATTTGACCCGCAAGGTGAATGCTGGAGTGGCGAGAAGCCAGGTGAGCGGTAGAATGATTGGTTTGGAAGTGCGGCACCAAATTCTGGTGAATGAAGTTGTGGGAGGCTCCGGAGTCGATTACGGCCACTGCTTCTTGACCATCGACGACTACGTCGAGTTTTGGTAACGAAGCTGAATGGGCTGGAGCAGCGAGGCAGTTGATTGCGGGTTGGCGGTCATCTTCACCATTGTCTTCATAACCCCGGGCTGGAGCTTGGTTTTGTTCCCTCGAGGGAGGACAATCCCGATGAAAATGACGTGCCGGACAGTAGTGGCACTTTGGCGGTGAGTAGAGCTGAGCTGGCTCTGGAAGACTTAGGGCATCTCGCCTGGGAAACGGCGAGTAAGCTGGACGTGACGCTGGTGAGGGGCTGGATCGTGCTTGGGCGTTGCAGTCTTCCTCCAAGGTGCGTGAAAACTCGATGAATTCTGAAACCGATCTCGAAGCAACTGATCGTAGGTGTGGTCGTAAGTCTGGTCTCGTTAAGTCAGTGATTGTCTGTAGCATCTGCTCAACGAGCTGGTGGACTTGGATGCGGCGCGCCAGTTGCACCTTGGTACAGACGAAGACCTCAACGGATTGGCTGGCTGGTTGTGCTTCCCCATAGTACGCCACGCTGACCTTCCTTCTCACCCGGTCACTGTCAAACCTGGAAAGAACTTCTCGGCGAAGCTCCGAGCACGAAATTCGATCGTGCATAAGAGGCTCGAAAGCTCGCCGAGCCTCACCTTTGAACAGTTGCATTGCCAGCCGGGACCACTAGCGCTCAGGTATCCCCTTGTCTGTGAAGAAGTCCTCCACATCACAGACAAACAGCTGGGGGTCTTCGTAGAGGTGGCGGGAGAACTCGGGTGGATGGCCGTAACTGTCAGGCGAGCGACAGCACAGACGTGGACCACTCGCTTCTGCGTGCAAGGCACCTGGGGCCGCTTCTTGGTGCTGCACGGAACCCTGGACAGCCGTTGGCGGAGTCTTCGCCGGCTGTGCTTAATGTAGAGGACGACGAGCCCTGAGAAGGGCGTGACTGGCTGGCCAGAAACAGCTGGCTCAGCTGTTGGAGTTGCTGCGTGACCTGAACCAGGGTATCTTCTACCCTCTGGAACCTTTCGTCGGTAGTTGGGGGCCACTCGGTTATTACAGTCCGAGAACTGATATTTGGAGGCCCTATTACTGCCTCGTCTTCGGCGGCGTAGACGTAGAGGGTGCCACTTCTTGTTGCCATCGTGTTCTTCTTGCTTCGGCTAAGAAACGCCCCACGTTGTTGGCGCCAATTGTTACAAACAGCCGTTTGGGGGCTAATGGCGGGTGCGCTGCGGTGACAAGCTCTCAGGAGTGGTGGTGACGCTGTTGAAAGAAAGCACAATTGAATTATTGAGAAAATATCCCAATAGCTCGCCGAAGCCACGAAGGGAGTGTTTTGGTTGTGCTTCTTGACCTGGAGGCTTCTCGTCTTCTTCTTGGCTCTGATAAGAGCCGGCGATGTGACACCTTGTCGGTAGTGTTGACCTGGATCACCTGAACCCTTGGATTGGCTTGGAGCTGGCTTGGCTTGATGATCTGGTTGGCTTCTAATTACTACGAAGGCTGGAGTCGGTCTGTTGTTGGCTTGGAGTTGGTCTTCTTGCCACCAGTCAGACACCAGCCGCGCGGTGGCTGGTGGTCTAACCAGCGCGGTGACTGGTTGTTGACTGAGATGCGGAGCTTGGAAACTCGTCGTTTTTATGCAATTTCGTGACATCATGGCGAGCTACCATTGGTGGAGCCTCTTGCTGTGGCTCGGTAACAGTATACGCGTGTTTTGGTGTCGGTAAGTCCGTGAATTTTGTCGCGTTTTTAAGTGTACCGGGGCGTTTTCGGACGTGATTAACAGTTGGTTATAGATGAGTGTTTTAGAGAAGTTCGAACTGTTGATTTGTGTACTGTGGATTGTTTAGGTTAGGTAATTAAGTGTTTAATTGTTTGCTGGTAGTTATTTAATTGTTATTGCTTGTTGTTTGTTAGTTGCTTGTATATTTCGCTGCTTATTGTTGATTCTAAAATGTCGTGTTCTCAAATCACTTTTATTTGTAAATATTTGTACTTAAGTCACTGTAAATAAATTGTGTAAATACGAAATACGTTGCAATACAATACTGAAGGCGTTTAGAAATGATTCGCCTTTTATCGGTACAATTTATTAATTGTTCTTGGAACTTTAAGTAAACCATTAATATGTAGACAGGCTTTAAGAGTATGCTGTATACGTTATGCAACATGTCAATAAACGTTCAAATACATTTTAGATGCGTTTGTTATCTAAACATGGGTCATGGTAGGAAGCCTCGCACGCCGCACATGCAGTGACCTGTTAACAAACTATTCTACTTTTTCCTGCCGGACGGTGATCCGAGGTTAACTCAGTGATGTAAAATTGCGGTCACTTTGAACATCTTGACAAATAAACGTCATACTTTGTACTCTACGAAGCTATCTACAGTTACCTATGTGGATGCAGACAAACATAACATTTGTAGTTGCTGAACGTAAAAACAAAGTAAAATTCAATGGATATTCTATATTGCAGCTCTAAATACTTTTACTTTCTCCCACTCTAAACTCAAAACAGATTTGCATTAAAACCAGGAAAATTAATGAACCAGGCAACAGTTTTGAACAGATAATATGTACAGGGTGTTCTATTTTCGCTGTGATTTGGGGGGTTTCTCATAGAAGCAGCAGAGATAAAGCCTTGGGGTTTTCGCGAACCTGAGCTACTTTCTTGAGTATAGGTAATAGAAAGTTGGATATCGTTTTTAGTTTTCGAGAAAAAAAAATAATATTGATTTTTAACGATTTTCAAAAATTCTCTACAATTCTTTTTGTACTAAGTAGACTAAAACTGTTAAGACTGATTCCTATAGAACTTTTTCCAAGGAATTCAGTGGCGTTCGTATTTTTTTTAGGGAGCATATATTTGTTATGACAAGGTTCAATTTTTTAAATGGAAACCACAGCAGGCTTTGGTCAAGTTCGAAAGGTCTTTTTTTAAGCTATCAAAATATATATGCTTTTATATTGTTATTTCAAAATACTTTTGGTACTTTTTACCTTTAGAAAATATAAAATACGTAGGTACATCCAAGATACCTGTGATTTTATCGTAGCAACTTTTAATAACAACTGAAATAAAAGCAACAAAAACAGAAAAACAGCTAAACACACTAAACAAACAAAAACAAGAAAAACAACAAACAACAAAATTATAGGAACTGCTCAAATTGAGTGCCATGTTTTTCAACACATAATCTACATCTTTTAGTTAATAGATTGATAGCATTAATCAAAAAATAGGATGGGCTTGCAAATATCGGAAAGCTGCATGTGTTGCCTCTGCTAGCTCGGCTTGATTGTTGTCTTCGTATGTAAATTTTTTCTTTTAAAAATGCCCAAACAAAAAAGTCTAATATACTCAGATCCGGTGATCTTGCAGGCCACAATATAGGTCCATTTGTAGCCAACCATCTACCCGGAAAATGATTTTCCAAATAATTTCTAACTATTGCAGAATTGTGTGCAGGGGCACCATCTTGTTGGAAATATACCCTGTTTATGTTTATTAACGGAACATTTTCCATTATCGCCTCTGCGTTAATATTCAATAAATTAATGTATCTGAATCCCGTTAAGTTTCCATCAAAAATTTGGTATGCTAGTTGACCACCCAATATAAATCAGGAAACGTTAAATCCAAAACGTCCTTGCCTCTGACGTTCAAAAGTTTGGTGCTGATTTGTATCAGACCAGTGACGCACATTATGCCTGTTAAATAATCCTACGCTGCTTATGCGAGTTTCATCTGTCCGCCCAAATTCTGGATTTTCTTGAATTTCATTTAAATGCCACCTACAAAAATTAAGCCTTCTTTCTTGACCTCCCGGGAAGAGATGGTGAATAATTTGAAATTTATATGGCCTATATTAGCCTTTTTTAATATTTTTTGAACTTTTGTTTTGGAAACACCAACTTGTGATTCGATTTCGCAACAAGAAGTTTTTGGTATCGCCTCAACCAACAATGAAATATTTATTTCTTCCTCTTCCCTATTTTCTTTATTATAAATTTTGTTTCTAGGTTTATTGAATGACCCATAGTGAATTAAAATTGATTTTAATCTCGAAAACATCATTTTGCTTGGTTGTTTTCTTTCTTACTGCTTGAGGAAACAACTTTTTTTGTGCAATCGCCCACAATTTCTTTTAAGCCTGGTATTTAGAAAACAAACACAAATACGTTTTTCAGAATATTAATATTGCTATTAAGCCTAGATAAAACTTGACATAGAAAGAGGTACGTTTTTCCTATCCAGATTTTTTCTTTATCTAAATATTTTCTTGATTCACTTTTTGGTAGTAATTCATGTTGAATTAATAAAATACTCTGCGTACTACCAATGTAACAATTTATTATAATATTGACCGGTTTCAAGATTTAAAAAATCTCATCATTGGTAGTACGCATCAGAGTATTTTTATTTATCTTTCAGGATTACTGAGATTTAATCCTGCACGTGTCTATAACTCGCCGTTAGTGAAGTATAAACGAGTTAAATTGCCCCATATAGTTAAGGAGCCGCAAAGATATTTTCTACCATGTATTTTCTACCATGCCAGACATTACTAATCTTTTAATGTATGCAACACGAGGAACAAGAATATGGATATAACAACGTTGCATCTGAGTCGCAGTGCAGATGGCGCTCTTTCAAAGTCAACGGCTAAATTAAGTTGCTGACACAATTACTACCAACAGATTCTTATTTTACTGACTCTTTGCATCATGAGGAATGCCAAAATAATGCTGTCAGATACATTACAAGTCGCGAGCAATGATGTACATCCTACTGGATAGGCCCATTGCCGTTTACCCCGTGAAAACTTTTTGAGGCATATCTGTTGAATATGCAACCCGTACTACTTACGGTTCTCCATCCTTTTCTAACGCGAAGAGCGTAACAGGTGTTTTTGCACAGGTAGCAGTTTTTTATGTACCATGGTCATATATTGCGCTGCTTACGGTTGTAAAAGCGTTAAGCAGCCAGGTAACAACTTTTCGTTTCATGGGTACGTATTACATGCCAATGTGAAATGTGATCCTATTCATTTTTGCCCTCTAATTAAATCATGTGAGTATAATCTAAAATTTTAGATTCCCGTTTCATATGAATACCCCCGGAAATTAAGTTTCTTGAGTTTCAAACTTTTGTTTTATGATTGATAATTCTTTATCATTGACCTAGGTCAATAAAGAATTCATCAACCTATTATAAGTAAGATGTGGGAAAAACAATTTCACGGCGCAAATGTCGGTCAATAACGATATGTTTTAAGGCTAGTAGTGAAAAACGATTTTTTTACTCGGCTTAGATAGAAGGATTTTATTTAAATATTAAAATGGGGGTTTTAGTATGCAGAACCCTGTACTTACAACTCGTTTATGTTATTTTAAAATAAAAAAATAGGTAAGTACCTATAACAATTTGCATAGGTACAGTAAGAAAATACCTACTTAATGCACAGTAAATAATCCTAAGCTCGGTATTTTTCTATTTACCTATCCTTGCACTGTTTTTGCATTTTTTATGCTTTGTACAAAATACAAAACTAAACTAAAATCTGCCGAGCATTTCATATAATTTTCAAAGTATTGTTACAATCATAAGTATATGTAGACGGTTAGAGAGAAGGCGTGTAAGGTCGCCGATTAGCTCTGTTGGAGAGCAGGGGGGCGATTCTCGAAAATGAGAGAAGTGAACGCTCTCGTATGAGAAGTGAAAGATCGCATCACTACCTTGTTCTCTTAGTATATTTATTTCATATTCTCGAATTAGTGCGATCCGTAAAACGCGTGAGAATGCTCCTGCACTTAGTTGCCTGGCAACAGTATATGTTTTGCCATAGTTTGACCAAAAAAATTGCAAGCTTAAACTACTTTTCTATCAATTATCCTTTAAATGATTTCTGTACTCGTTGCTGTATTTTCTACCATGGAAGACTATTAATCTTAATGCATGAAACATGAGGAATAAGAAAGTCACAGTGCAGTTGCTGCTTACATTATTTCCTACAGATTTTCATTGACTCTTTACATCATGAGGAATGCAAGAATATCACTGCCAGATACATTACATAGTCGCGAGTGGGTGCCAGACAACCCCAAACTTATCTTAAGCGGAGCGCCACGTGACATGTTTTTCTATCAACAGAGTTTTCTTTTATAGACTTTTTGTATCATAATTAAGCCAAAATATCACTGCCAGACACATTACATAGTTGCGAGTGGGTGCTAGATAACCCCAAACTAGTCTGAAGAGAGCGATCTGAAGTGCGTCTCACATGGAACTTCTTATAGCCATTCTTGTTCCTTGTGTTTCATACATTAAGATTAATAACGTCTGACATGGTAGAAAATACAGCAATAATTTGCCATTGCGGCTCCCTAATTATATGGGTGAACACAAGCGAAAGGTTCCATTCTGTCGCTAATGGTTCTAACCATTTCAATAAGCTCCTGGGTGAGCTCTGTATTTAGCCTAAAGTTTTTAATAAAAGCCTTATCGAACAATTTTCCTTGCCGTAAAGTGGTATTCGAGCTCCACCAAGAAACTGTTCCTCAGCGTGGACAAGGTCATTCGGAACATGCATTACTACTACAACACTTCCTTTCGTCAGAATCCGTTTTGAATGAAATGTTATACCTGTGATTATAATAATAATAAATGAACACAACGTAAAAACTTTTAGTACCTACTAAACACCCCTTTTTGATTATTGTAAAACACAAAAACGACTGTGCGTGATTCTATTCTCCTAAAAATTTCCGAGAGAAGGCCGTTCTCTTGAGAGTTAGGAGAAGTGAATGATCCAATGATCCTATGATTCAAGAATAGGTCTTATCAGAATTTGAGAGAACCACGCCTACTTTTCTCAGGAGGAGAGCATTCTCCTAACTCGAGAATCGACACCCAGAGGGCTTCGGAGCGCGGGGACCCGGGTTCCACTCCCGGTCGGCGGCGGCAAGTTTTGCGCCGTGTAACATTTCAGAAGTGGGATAGGCAACCCGCGTGCTAGAATAGAGTACGGCGGGTGGAGTGCACATGAGGTGCGTTGTGCGTAGCATGTTCGTGTCGCGGGCGCTGAAAGTAGCCAGTGGCTGGGGTAGCCGAGGACGGCTAGGTTGTCAGGACGGGCCGAACTGTTACAATCATAAGCATATGTAGACGGTTAGAGAGAAGGCGTGTAAGGTCGCCGATTAGCTCAGTTGGAGAGCAGAGGGCTTCGGAGCGCGGGGACCCGGGTTCGACTCCCGGTCGGCGGCGGCAAGTTTTGCGCCGTGTAACAGTATTTAAAATACTATCTAACCAAAACCTTAGTTGTTATTTAACACTGCTGAATTTTTTGTTGTTCCCTCTGAAATTCAAACTGCTGCGACTTGTTGACTTGTATATTTATTTCCATGATACAGGGGTATGCTCATAAGTTGTAAATCAACGTGTAAAATAACATGCTAAATAAATAATGTACTTGAAAATACACTTACCTGAGATGAGTTTTATTTATATTTTATTGATTCCTTGAATGAAGAGTCCAAAAAACCAAGTGTAAGTATTAAAATTTAGAAATATCAACTCGTCTGTTACCCGCTTAATCAAGTCGTACGGCTGTTTGTATGGGAGGGCAAAGAAGAGACTGACTTAAAAAGAGAAGGAGATCCGTAAGTATTGTGAGTTGTCTAAATCTTGAGAGGCTTCACTTTTGCTTCCATTTAGCCCCCGGTTGGTCGCGAGTGCCAGAGAGAACTCCAAACTTATCTTAAGTATATTTAAGTATATTAGTATATTTTGGCATCCTTCATGATACAAAGAAAAATCTGTTGGTAGAAAATATGTCACGTGATCATATTTTCTACCAACAGATTTTTCTTTTACTGACTCTTTGTATCATGAAGGATGCCAAAATATACTAATAATAATAAATGACTTTATTGCCAGCTATAATGGTAATCACAAATACAAATAAAGTTCAGCACGAGATCCTCAGAGAGTGCTCAGCTGCTTTTCAACCTGACCGTTTTAAGTTTATAACATACATACAAAATGCAAATGCAAAATAAGAGAATCGAAAAAGAAAAGAAAACAAAAAATCAAAAAAAGAAAACAAAAGAAAACAAAAGAAAAGAAAAAAAAGGAGAGGAGGACAAGAGTGAAGAGAAGGGCGAGAAGTCGGACAGCACACATTATTATGCCGCACACCATGAGATTCCACAGAGTCAGGTGGTTCCGCTGCTTGTCCAACAGGTCAAGAAAAATGCGAGACTTAAAGCGAGGGTCACATGTTACTTTCCTGAGCTCTCGAGGGAGTGAGTTGTACAGCTTGCAAATGCAGTAGGAAAACGATTTCTCAAAAGCAGCCGTTTTATGAATCGGTGGGACCATAAGGTTTTTCCTTCTAACATTGATATTATGGACATCAGATATAAATTTAATTTTGGTATATAGATAACGTGGCAGTCTCTGCACAACAACCTTATGAAACGCACATATCGTGTGATGGAGGCGCCTGTTTGTCATGGTCAACCAATTTAATGAGTTTAACTTCTGCAAAACGTGCTGATACTTTCGCATATGTTGCCAGACACATTAGATAGTCGCGAGTGGGTTCCAAACATGCAGACGATTCAAAGCTTTTCTGAAGAGCGCCATCTGCGTTGCGACTCAGATGCAACTTTCTTATGGCCATATTCTTGTTCTTCGTGTTTGATACATTAAGATTAATAACGTCTGACATAGTAGAATATTCAGCAATAATTTACCATTGCGGCTCCCTAACCAATATTTTCATTCAACATTGGTGTTACCTCAATTTTTTTCTTTATATTTTTTCTTTTGCGATTGTGAAAGTTGCAGGTTAATTATTGTGTTGAAATTTATGTTCCCCATTGACACGAAGCGTTACTTTGCAAATGAACTAAACACGTATTCTTTCCTTCTTAGGATTTTTACAAAAACCAATAACTTGCATTTTTTTCAGGCAAATATGTGTCGACGATGGTCAAGAATTATCTCTTCAGTATGGATGCCAGTTCTATGAAGTAAGCGCCGCAGAAAATTTTGCTGGAGTGTCTTTAGCCTTCCAATCACTTCTTAGAGAAGCCAAATCAGTGCAGTTATTGAAAGCTCTTCCAATTCGTAGAAAATTAGGGGTAAATAGTGTGTCTAAAGTATTGGGGAATATATTCGGCAAAAATTCAAAAGGTGACCGTAAGAAACGACCGTCTCTTAGCATATAAATTATATTTATTGTACATGTAATAAGCATTCCGAAAAAGTTCCTTATTTGCTTTGTGACTTGTAAAATATTCAAAGGGTATTATAAAAATTAAAATAGTTCCAGCACCATTTGAAATATGAACAATATTTAAGATTAGCATTTTGAATTATATTCTAAGGCATTTTACTCAAAATTCTAATTTTCCTTCTGTTCTGGAACAGATTTTTATGAGAAAAAGACAATCTAACATTATTTATTATAATGTTTTGTATTGTACGTGCCTATTGCCCTTTGCATATTATCTATGAAAAAGCGCCTTAAAATTGTGATAAAAATAAAATTACCTGTATAAATAGCAATTTATTATGAATTATATAAATTATTATAATGTAAGAAACAGTGCCTTTCAGTGTGGATGAATAACTTTAAAGAATGAATGCTTCATATACAAAATGTTATTTCGAATTGACCACAAAAATATTTTAATCTAAATGTGAAATTATTTTGGTCTCAACACACTTATCCATATTATGCAATAGATCTGCATATAACTATCTTGAATTCTCTGTTCCCAGTTTCTGTAAGTTCGATTCAGTTTTGGGTTCGGTTGCATTTTTCTTATTCGACCCGCCTTCATTTTCTTCGAACTCTCCTCTAGCACTTTGGTCACCTCCAATACATTAGGTACCTAGACTAATTTTATGGTCCTCCCTCACATTTTGTTCCATGGTTCTTCGTTTTACATTTTGTTTCTATGTACATATATTCATTATGAATTCTTAATAAGTTAACCCCTCACGCCAAAAGACAGTGACACAGTAATTAAACTCGACACGTCTTTCGCTGATAACTAGAGGTATGAATACTATTTTCGGGAAAGCAGGCTTCAAAGTGGTTCACACTTCGAGCAACAATTTACAAAATCTACTAGGAAATCCGAAAGATAAAACGGAACCCATTCATAAAGCGGGAATTTACGACATAGCATGCGGAAATTGCGACAAAAAGTATATCGGGCAGTCAACTCGGTATATTTTAACTCGCTTTAAGGAGCATCAAGTTCATTACAAATACGGCTGCACTGATAAGTCTAGCATGGCGCCACACGCGTTGGAAACGGGCCATAAATTCAATAGCAATAATCTCAAACCCTTAAAACCAGGAAATAATAAATTTGATTTAAACGCCTTGGAAAGTATAGCGATATATAAAAATAAACGTAGTTGCCTTAACAGTAACTATGGTCCGATTCCGAACTCAACCCTCTGTATAGATTTATCAGGTAGATAGAATTAAGACTAGCCATAAATATTTACCCTCCAGACCCTAATTTTATTGCTCTCATATTCAAAATAGTTCTGAGAAACCCTAAAGGTTTATCGATCCCTTTCACTTCAGGAGTGGAGGTTGGGTGAGTGGGGGTTGGATATTTATAGCAATGTAATGTAAGATTAGAATTAGATTAATCTTCAACTCCCGAGGATGCTGACGTTGTCACCGAAACACGTGTCGAGTTTAATTACTGTGTCACTGTCTTTTGGCATGTGGGGTTAACTTATTAAGAATTCATAGTGAATTTACGTCAAAGTTCTTGATCCATCTACTGTGTGTATGTATATTCATAATTATACAGACACGACAATTCGCTTCTAGAGAGAACAATTTATTATTGCCTTCATTATCTCTTTTCTTATTACAACTGCCAAGTAGGTATTTATTAGCAATTTCCCATACATTCTGCATTTCAAGATTGTAGTAGCTTTTTAAAAATGTAATAATTTATGAGTACAAGAATCAGTGGCGGCTCCTGACTTTACAACTTGGCAGTGCTCTAGAATGAAATCACCGCTCAGGGGTTGGGTGGGGGGGGGTCTGGCGGTTTCTCCCCCGTAGTTTTTTTAAATGAAGTGCTTTAGAAGCCATTTTCAAACAAGAAATTTCACGCACAGCAATATTTAACGAAAATCACAAGTCCAAAAGGTTAAACTTTCGCACACAACTTTTACCGCGACCTTTCGAAAAGCATTTGATACTTCGCACAGGCTTAGGACGTCCATTTTATTTTATTTCAATTTTTTCGTCAAAAGTCTATATTTAGATAAAATGTTCATTTTTAACTGAATGGAGATATTTACAACACAATAATAATTTTGAAAATTACAAAAATCAGACGACCACTTTGTTAAAGTTCACTCCACAATGTTTAAGTGTTGACTTTAACCAAACCGCACTACCTTTAGCCATGCTAAGTATTAGATTTCAATATTTAAAAATAAACACGATAATGCAGCTAATTACTCACGTTCACGTTATAAGCAAAGCAACGAGCTATCTCAGACCTAAATATGGTAAACAAAAACAATAAACACTGCCGCAGAAGTACAAACTCCCGCGTTTCCTGCTTCGCCCAACAGTATGTGTGTGCTCAAACAGCGCTCCCAGACGAGCTATAATTCTTCCACCTAAAAGTACATACGACGAAATTTTCCCGAGTCGCGCCGATCTCGCTTCCATATCGAATATGCATTTGCCTTAGAGTGCCACACCTCAGTACTCGGACGGCTGGTTGCGTGTGTGGTAGGCATTTTGAAAGACGACGCGGAATGCTTAGAGCGCGTACTATTTATTATCTCGCATAATAATTAGGGTTTCCAGAATTCGGGATCGGGATTAAATTTCGGGATTTCGGGATCGAAATTTAGAATCCCGGGATCTCGGGATTGAATCCCGAATCCGAAATTCAGAAGTTGAAATAGAAAACACTACTATTTAGGGATGTAACGTTTAAACGTTTAACCGCACGTGTGGACACTACCCGTTTAGGGGAACGTTTAAACGAAATGCAAATAAAATTTAGATACAGGTATCCTTAAATTTCAGATAAACAAAGCCGCGGCTAGTGCTAGGCGCGCACCGCGTAAGAGCGAAAGCGAGGCGGCCACTTAAGAGCCCGACACACCAATTTACTAAGAATCGGGGGGTTCAGGGGTTCGGACCTAGAGCGGACGGAAAAAACTATCTGGATAAGCAGGGAACTAGTCGACCAAACTAACACTGAGAATGAACTTGTTGCGCGCACTCCCTATTTCGGGATCGATTGACAGCTGAGCGACTTTGATCAGTAGTCGAAAGATAGACGAGAGCACGAGCTACGACGAAAAACTTCGAATGCAAGGGTACCGCTGTTTACCCAGATTCTGAGATTTTCTTTTCAGGAAAGTTTTATTAGGTTCTATAAGAAGCAGTTTTTCGCCCACGTATAACATGCTCTTTCGTTTATTGTTTTCATATTTTTTAACAAATTTCAAAATAGCAATAGTAGATTTGTATTTTAAGAACTGTTTGCAAACAAAAACAACTTAATACCATTTATAGTTTTTGAAATATTTACAAACAGGCGAACGTCTACCGTCCTCCCAAAATTCCTGTGTGTGTCACCGTCATGCATTTTTCAAATTTATTGTTTGCATCCCTTTGAGGACTTTCGCCGCCATCGCCGCGGTCATCATTCAACGGTATAGGTATTATTTTATGATTTATAACCCAACTTTCAAACGACGTTTGATTTTTTCTAATTACTCAAGTTTCAAATAAATATTGCAATATTATTAAGTTACCCGTAGGGTGCGCGTTTATACGCCGTTTAAACGTTTAATAAACGCGTTTAAACGTTTACGAAAAATCGCTAAACGTTGCATTCCGGCCATTATTTATAACTAATAAACACCCCGAACGAATTTACGTATTTACACAAATACAATCGGCGGCCAGTGATTTACCGGATTATTTACGCACACGGCAGTGCGGCGCTGAAACCGACCCACGGCGGTGATAGAAACTTGTGAGGACATGGGCGTAACGTCCTGTGGGATACAGGAACAATTTCGCAGTACAGAAAAATTCCTTTTGCGTAAATGAATATTTCGGTATTTTACCGGGATCCCAGGATTCGGTATCCCGGGATTGGAAACCCTAATAATAATTAATATATATTGCGGCAGAGATTCAAAAAGTTTTAAACTTATTAGTTTATAATTATAAGGTTTGAACCTTTTATCAAAAAAGGTTAAAACCATATTTTTGTAGGCAGTGCGCGCGCACGAGCGCACTTATTAAGGAGCCGCCGCTGTCTCCACCATTGTCTGTTTGAATCTCTTGAGTTTCTCTTCATGAAAAACTTCTGCTTCTTTGTGAAATTTCTTAAACTCTTCAAAAACATCACTTTTCCTCTTCATCACTCTCACTGTGTTATATTTTGAGTAGTCATCTGTAAATGTTACAAAATAGTTGGCTCCGCCTAACGATGGTGGATTGATTTTGCCAACAACATCTGAGTGCACAAGTTCTAATGGCTTTGTGGTTCTCATGTGTAGGTACTTCTTAAGGAAATTTCTTCCTCTTCATCTCACCACTTATACATACTGAACATGTGTGATTATTTTCCTCTTTCATTTTCTTCATAAATGGTACATTTTGTAAATTTAGTAAATAGCTGAATAATTCACATTTATGTCCGCGCGCTTTACATTGTTTAAACGTGATTACGTGGCACGAAATTGCCTGTAACTCGCTTACAACGCAACTTCCGATTTTAAACATTCACCGTAATTAGTGTTGCCGCGAGACGAGACAAATTGTGTGTCTCGTCTCGTCTCGGCTCGTCTCGCCTTTGTTTTGTCTCGTCTCGACGGAATTTTGTCTCGATTTTCGAGACGAGACGAGACGAGACAAAATCTGTCGAGACAGACACGAGACGAGACGAGACGAGACATCTCGGTATAATATAAATCCGAATTAGTATATTTTTGAAACCTCATTAGATATCCTCTTTTATTTGAGATTTGGCCAAGTAAGAGCTTACAAGTGCTCTTATTACTTGTAAAGATTCTTGTTCGATTTGTGCCAGTTAGAAATTTTAATTTTTTTCCAATTTTGTGAATTACTGGCATTAAATAAATAACTGTATACAATATAACATCGACGTTTCGCTCCCGTTTGGGGTTTGGGGGCTTCGTCAAGATGGGTTTATTAAAATTTGTAAAGATATAAAAAAGTATTTGACAAAATGATATATGTAGTTACCATATAAGTTTTGACTTTAAAAAATTTTGTCAAATATTTTTTATATCTTTACAAGTTTTAATAAACCCATCTTGACAAAGCCCCCAAACGGGAGCGAAACGTCGATGTTATACTATATACACCACAAGAGTGGTGTTTACCAAAATCTTCTGTCGCAGTCATACACACATGCTACGTGACAAAATAATTTTTAGCGTTTTACATTATTTCAGCTGCATTTTTCTTAAAATGTTATAAACCTTATAATTATAAACTAATAAGTTCAAAACTTTTTGAATCTCTGCCGCAATATATATTAATTATTATGCGAGATAATAAATAGTTTGCCTGATTTGAATTTTAATAATTGAAACCAGCATGTTCAAGTAGGTATATAATGTATGAACAAAGTATGTAGGTATGTAAGTACAGGTATGAAAAGTAAATGGACTTTTTTATATCTAACTAAAATGTACATTTTTTATGCTACTCGTACTAGGTGCAAAATCTTATTATTTATACGTAAATATTAATATTCTGTGTTAAAACGAGACAGGACGAGACAAGACGAGACGAGACGAGACAGAGGGTGTCTCGTCTCGTTTCGGCTCTTATCTCGTCTCGTCTCGATAAAGTCATGTCTCGATATTTCGAGACGAGACGAGACAGGCGATTATCTCGTCTCGTCTCGTCTCGCGGCAACACTAACCGTAATTCGTTTCCATCGCGATATTTTGGAGACGAGCGAAAATTTCGAAAAAACAACAAGAATAAAAAATGTCATAGGCGAGACCGAGAACGAATATCTGAAATGGTGGGGCATTCAAGCGGTAGCGCCGCTCTCTCTTCGTGTAGTCACTTTTTCCCGATTGTTCCGTTATTTATGGCGCAATCAGAAAAATAAAGATACCATCGGAATACTGAGATTTCCTTCTATGACATTTATTCTTGTTGTTTTTTCGAAATTTTTGCTCGGCTCCGAAATATCGCGATGGAAACGAATTACGGTGAACGTTCAAAATCGGAAGTCGCATTGTAAGCGAGTTACAGGCAATTTCGTGCCGCGTAATCACGTTTAAACAATGTAAAGCACACGGACATAAATGTGAATTATTCAGCTATCCGTTCGAAAATGTTAAAAATTCAACTGCTCAAAGATGGCAAATTGAAATTTCCACGTTTTCGAGAAAAAAGTATTTTGCTTGTAGGTGCTGGCTGGACACGTATATCGATAGACGAATCATAGGGGTTAATAAATACACCAAATTACATCAGTTGCTTTTTACCTACCTATAAAAGTCGGACGAACTTCGTTTCTAGAGGCTTTTTCCGAGCTCGTTGACTCTACTAACAACACGAACCAAAAGTTGTAGAAATTCGTTGCAGATCATAGCATGCCTGGAGTTGGCGGCAACATGAAAAAATGCCATGTTGCCTGATAGCATAGTTCTGCCTAGTGTGCTTCTGCAATATTATAAACTGTAAAAATCTAGTACCTATGTTATAATTTTCGCATGGCTGTGCCTGGTGAGGCGCGCAATGGGGGAGATAAGTGGCGCGTCACAAACGTCAGATTTTCATTCCAAACAAAACAAAGCCACGTGCTTTCTGACGTTTTAACCTAACCTCTGAAATATAATTATAGTTGTTTTCAAGTTTTTGCATGTAAACCCAACACACAAATTGAAAATAAACTGTTTTCACTGCAAAACGTCTAGAATTATATTGCAAAAACTAGTTTAAGACGTTGTAAATAATATCGATAAACGTCAAATGGCACGTGCTTTTGTTTTGTTTGGAATGAAAATCTGACGTATGACGGAGGCACTTATGTCCCCTATTCAGTCTGTTCCTAACTTCAACGTTTCTTACATTAAAGTGCGTGCTTGAGAAAAAAGCGTGTTTGGGGCCATTATTAAAAAGAATAAACTAAGTTATAGTATTGATCTCAAAAATTAATTTTTGTAAGATTACCTATTTTTATTGATTTGAGGGAATTGAAATATGTATGTTTTTAATAATTTCTAAATCAAAATGTAAATACCTACATACTTACATTTTATATTGTAATTAGTTGAGACTGTTGAAAGTTATATGTTGAATGAACGAGTGAGTAAAACACAGTTTCTCGTGTTCAAAGAAAAAGCGTAAATAAAGTAGGCATTGAAATTAGAATTGTAAAACAGCAGTTCTTCGTTAATTTCTCTCCTAGAATCAGGAGTAAAGAATAAGTTACATATCTATTTTATTGTAAAAATAAAAACGTTTTTCTTAATAAACAAGCATGAAAGTAATGCATAATTATTTAGTCTGCTTATTCACCTATATCTATTTTTTGTACTGCCATTATAGGAAATTGTCTAGCGATACACACAAAACAAATCCATCAAGGAGTAGGTACCTGCAAGAAATTTTCCTCTGCTTCTGTTTTTCCACTCCTAAATGTAGGCTATCTAACGCAGTTTTTTCTTGCTATTTTTTGAATGTCATATCTTACTCCTTTTGGGTTTTCCCACCTTTCTCTTTGATGCTTTTGGGTGCACCAAAATACCTGTGATATATCGTTTAGACAGATCTAGTCCTATTCCTTCGATTGTGATTCCTAGACCCTTTCAATTGTTCTGCATTTTTC
Source organism: Xestobium rufovillosum (assembly GCA_963966045.1). NCBI lineage: Eukaryota > Metazoa > Arthropoda > Insecta > Coleoptera > Ptinidae > Xestobium > Xestobium rufovillosum. Next base: position 5,414,048 of record OZ014496.1, read on the forward strand.
GTACTTACACCCAAAGACTTCTAGAATGGACCTGGCGTCCTTATGCAACAGCTGATTGTGTTTTGAAGTCTAGACGTTCGTAGGCCAGCGGGTCGCGGGTTGCGTTGTTTGTTATTAAATTCAAGCAACGGACCATACGAATGTTCCGCGATATTCTGTTTCCGCGGCGGCACCTGTTTACTACACAACTGGTCGGCTGTTTTGTTTTGCCATTTCCACACACAAATGCTTAGACCGTGAGTATTCACCCTGCTTCAGTCGAAAATGTAAATAGCTAAGTCCCCTCTACAAGTCTTTGCTTACACCAGTTGTCCATTTACTCCATTACTTACCGCATATAGAAACTCAGACTTAACACAGTAAATTTATTTAACCCTTTATAGGTTAGTGGTCGCTATATTTGCCACTTTAATTTTCCCATTTTTGTTCATTGTATGCCATCTATTATTGTTTAGTTAAACCTAATACGCATGTTTTAAAAAGTTACACAGTTCAAGCTCCGCCCCGTGACTCATTTGCTCAAACAGCATTGGTCGATTGGAAAAGTGGTCTCCACGTGTACCACTGTGCTTCTAGGTAATTGTCTGTTCGTCAACAGTTTCTTACTTTTTCTTGTGTTGTCTTGGTTTTTGTAATAAAAATGGGTAAGTAATAACAAATATTTGTTTTTCATAAATCCAGTTACCTATACTAGGGCAAATAAATCGTTTGCACCTTTCGGCTAAGATGTTATTTTGCTATGAAATTTTATGTGTTCCCATAAAGTCATTGTCAATCAGATATGTACAGGAACAGCGAAATATTTACACACTAAGTGTCTTTATTTATTTATAAAAGGCTAACAGAAATCTGAACTTGGCAGACTTAGAGAGTATGGATGCCTCAGAAGAAGAAAGAAGGCAAATGAAAAGATCATACCATAGCGTTTCGAAGTATTTTAGATAAACAGGTATGTAATCGATGATTATCAGGGATCACGAAAAAGAGTCCCCCGCAAAGAATAACAAAAAAGCAGAAAATTACAAAAAACGGAGCAAACGAAATGTAATGTATCAAACATGTTAGAAGTTTTTTTTCAATATTACATGTTTTGAATGTGCATGAAAAACTGTAGGCCACTGGTTTCGTCCTTTTGGAACACAAAATCTGGATTTAGTTCTATAATTCAATACCTGGTGGGGTATTTGCCCGAGGAGTAGTTGTTCGAACGGTCCAGTACCGCTCAATGTATCAAATAGTTTGCGTCTAACGAATGTGCCAGATAGAGGAGCATATAGAAGTTTTTTAGGATTTAGTAGTTTTATTTTCAGTTTTCTGAATTTTTCTAATATTTGTGAATTACAAATTTGATAATAAAGCATTTATAAAAGCTACAATAGACACTTTCCATCATATAATGTCAAATAATTAAGAGTGGCATATATAGTGACCACTGAACACACCCGATTTTATGATCACCGTAATACACAGTGGCATCTATATCGACCACCTACTTTTTGGAAAAGTACAGCAGTAAGATTTTTTAAAATATTTTTTTGGGTTGCTTGAAAAGGTAAAAGATCGAATCACAGCGAGAGAAACACAAAAAAATAAAAAAATAGTTTTGCCCTGTAAAGGGTTAAACTAAATATTATAAAATATAAAAAAATTACTTGATGATAAACACCTGTTAAAGGGCAATAAGCTTACCAATTTAAATCCATTCGTCGACCCTACTGGATTAAATCGGGTGGGGGGGTCGCTTATCAAATTCAAATTTCTCGATGAATAAAAAGCATCCAATAGTGAAATGTGGAAAGCATGTGCTGACGCAGTTAATATTTAAGGATGAACATATAAGTCTATTGCATGTCGGAGCACAAGCCTTATTAGCGTCAATTCGTGAAGCTTTATGGCCAATTTCAGGAATTTAGCTCGAAAAACTACTTTCTTGTGTAAGATGCTTAAGATTCAAACCAAAATTAGTCCAACCAATTATGGGCAACTTGCATGAGCATCGTCTCCAACCGACTTATCCATTTCAAATTTGCGGAGTTGACTATGCTGGTCCCATAACTCTCAAGGATAAGAAAGGGAAGGGCTAAAAATTCAGTAAGGCTTGGATTTGTTTATTTATTTGCTTTGCTACTAGAGCTGTGCATTTGGAGCCGGTTTCAAATTTGTCAAGTGAATGCTTTATACAGTCCTTAAGACGATTTGCGTCCAGAAGAGGGCTCCCATCTCACATTTACTCAGACAATGGCACTACCTTTTCTGGTGCAAATAAAGAGCTGAGTGAATTAGGAGCATTCTTGCAAGCTTCATCAGAAAATTTGAGCGAATCATTTGCGATTGAGGGTATTTCCTGGCATTTCATACCAGCTTATTCACCTCACTTTGGTGGTAGTTGGGAAGCAGGTATCAAATCTACTAAGCATCACCTTCAGAGAATTATAGGAAATACATATCTTGCTTTTGAAGAGTTATGCACTCTTCTGACGCAAATTGAGGCCGTATTAAATTCTAGACCGTTATTCGCATCCTTCTCTGATCCCAACGACCTATCTTTCATCACTACGGCTCACTTCCTAGTAGGGCGGCCATTAACCGCCGTTCCGGATCCAAGGTATCCAAAATATGAGATTGTCCAGTTACCAAAAAATTCAAAAACTTCAACAGCATTTTTTGGAAAGAAGGAGAAAGGAGTATTTGTCTGAACTGCAAAAGCGGTCAAAGTGGACGATAACAAAAGGGTGAACTTCAAGTGGGCGCGCTGGTGGTGCTAAAAGAAGACAATCTGCCACCCATCAGATGGAAGATGGGCCGTATAATATCACTTTCTCCTAGTAAAGCCGGTATTGGTCGTGTTGCATTTGTGAAGACGTCTCAAGGAGTGGTCAGAAGAGCTTTTTCAAAGATTTTTTGCTCCCTAGCGATGCCAGATGTTGAAAGGAGGTCCTTCCAAGGCGGGGGCCATGTTTCTGCGTTTATTGAAGCGTTTATTGAATTTCATTATGTTCAAGTGTTGGCAGCGTGATATGCAACAAATTTAATATAAGTAGTCTGTGTACATCAAATCTTATTAGTAGTAAGCTGTTTTTCTCATTTCCATGAACACATAAATTATTTATTAAATAAAAAATTACTTCGCGTACTACCAATAAGTATAACAAAATTATTTTATTTAACCGGTTTCAAGATCTACAAACGATCCCATCATCAGAAATGTTTAAGAAAAATTGTAAACAAATTATTATGACAGTTTACAAGGAAACTAAAATTGACAAATTATAATGATATAAACCATGGACTTTCGAGGTTATTTGGCAATATGGGATTTTTTCTTTTTGTTTTGTTATTGATATTATCATCATCAATATTATTGTTATTATGATTGATTCTTGAATTAATTATTTAACCACAGTCTCTCTACATCTTAATCCTTGAGTCCTTTTTTTTTTCTTGCTATTATTGACCTATTTCTCTCTTTTTTAGTTTATTACAATATGTACTAGCAGTTGGCAGTTGTCAGGACAGAACACATAGACTTGACCACAATTTATTACAAGATTAGCAGTTGGCAGTTGTCAAGATTCCTTGGATATTTTATTTATTTAGTTTTTTCTGTTCTGATATTTCACTTGAAGGTTTTTTCAATTGAATTTATTGTTTTCTTCCTATATGGTTTTCTTTAAATTCATTGTTTTTTCCCTTCAAGCTACGAGGTATTCGATTTTCCTTTGTGTTTTTCTTATACCCCGTAGGTAAATATTGAAATTCAGTTATCTAGTTATCTTATTTCATGGATATCATTATAATTTGTCAATTTTAGTTTCCTTGTCAACTGTCATAATAATTTGTTTACAATTTTTCTTAAACATTTCTGATGATGGGATCGTTTGTAGATCTTGAAACCGGTTAAATAAAATAATTTTGTTATACTTATTGGTAGTACGCGAAGTAATTTTTTTTTTTTTTTTTTTTTTTTTTTTTTATTTAATCATGGATTTCTACCAAATAGTGAAAAGTGAAAATATTAACTACATAAATTATTTATTTATTTACATTAAAAACCATTCTTATTTGAAGTATGTACGTTAATTTCATATTTCGTGTAATTTTATATAATAAATGGCCAAAAATAATCCTAAAATACAGTCCATTCTAATCCCCCTTAAACGATGCAGATATTATAAGAGTTTTAGAACACAAAATGGAGGGGCCAGACTTGCCGGAAATTTCTTTTCGCGCCTATGTATATAGTGAAACAAGTTACAGCGAAAGGTTAACTAAACTACAAACTCACCACAGTACTTCCCCGCTAAAGACCATCGAAGTTATATCTTGTGTAAGTATGATCATGTGTTACAGGAATACAGGAATGCTGGTTTGAGACGATCCATAGAAATGTTGCTTTCTTTGTTATTAATATCAATGGTGAAGAATTTATCGTGACAGCTAATAACTCGCAAGGGGCCATCATAGGGACGCTGCAATGGTTTTTTTTGCTGCATCTCTTCGAATAAATACATGAGAACAGCTGTTTAAAGCTGGTGATACAAGGATTTTAGGTTGCATATGATTGCGGTCGGGTATAGGTCTAACTTCTTGCATTGTTTCTTTTAATTTAGCCGCAAAGGAAGTTGGATCAACATCGGTGTTATACTCTGCAAAGAACTCTCCTGTGAACAGAATAGTTGTTCCATATAACATTTCGGCTGGTGAAGCATTTGCGTCCTCTCTAATTACACATCGAAGTCCTAATAATACTGTCGGTAGTACTTCAACCCAACGCTCAGTTGCATGAGCTTTAATTGCACCTTTAAGGACCCTATGCCATCTCTCTATATTACCATTTGCCATTGGATGATAGGGGAATGTGTGAATTTTTTTTTCACTCCAATATGTTCGCTAATGCTTTGAATAATGCGCTTTCAAATTGACAAACTTGATCTGTCACGATGGGAGTAGGTAGTCCAAAATGGGAAATCCACCCAGAATAAAAGGTTGCTGCAATAGTTTCAGCTGTAATGTCAGATAATGGAAAGGCATCAGCCCAACAAGAAAGACGGTAGATACAGGTGAGACAGTATATGTAAATTGTTTTGATGAAGGTAGCAGTGACGACTCGTGAGTCAATAACCAGGGGGGTGATTTTGATTTTGGAACTTACAATTGCATAATACTAAAAATATATACGTCTGTATTATAGTAGGTTGCAAGATAATTAGCCCTGCCTTTCTACTGTTATACCAGTATAAACTAAATAAATTTAGGGTGCCATAACATAGCCACAAAATTATTGGAAATTCTCAAACAGTGTAAATATACGTGTATAATACCAATAAATTTAATTACACATATTTTGTTACACTGCGATTTTTCTTTAAAAGCAGAAATATCTGTAATCCGGACCTGTTTTCTTGTATGTTTACATTACAATTACAAGGGCTCAGTGATTACGTATCACAAATTAATAAGTTGTAAAGTAATCTGGAGCCAAATATCTTGCAACCTGCTATACATCTTCAAAAATATAATATATACGCGCCGCATCTATATTGTTAACATAAAGCATACCTTATTATTATTGTTTGGCACTACAACCCAATCGGGTTTTGGCCGTTCTCCAGAGAACTTCCCAAATCCTTTTTCTTGGGGTGGATCAGTCCCCACGTCTTGTTCAATCATAAACACCTCACATCTGTTTGTGGCTTTTTGCTCCCTCCACTATCCCTCTCCATCTTCTTCTATCCTGCGCCTGTTCTCTCCAATTATCCACCTTCAGTACCCTTAGATCATTCAAAACTTCATCATACCATCTCATTCTGGGCCTCCCTCTTGCTCTTCTTTCACAGGGATTCCATTCCGTTATTTTTCGTATCGCTCTTGTTCCATTGCTCCGTATTATGTGTCCCAACCAACCTATTCTTTGTGCTTTGATATATTTTACTATGTCTTTTCCTTTTCTCTCTTCCACTACTTCGAAGTTCATTAACGATCTATATTCATTTTCGTTTATTTTTCTTGGTCCAAGTATTCTCCTTAATATTCTTCGTTCAAAAATTCTCAGTTGTTCTTCCTCTGTCAATGTTAAGCTTCTGGTTTCCATCGCATATGTGACTACAGGTCTTATCATCGTTTCATATATTTTAATTCTCGTGTCCTTTCTTATCTGTCTATTATTCAATATATTTTTATTTGCAAAGTATGCTCTATATCCTGACTGTATTCTTGCTTTCACTTCATGTCCTTGAGTTATATTTATTTGCGTTCCTAGATAGCGATAGTTGTTTACCTCTTCAAATTTGTAATTATCCACCTGTAGACTGTGATCTCCATCTCCTACATGCCTTCCATATCTCATATATTTAGTCTTCTGTTTGTTGACTTGTATTCCTACACCTTCTGCTGCCCCAATCATTTCTTTAAATGCCTTTATGAAGTACCTCTTTGATCTACTTATGATTACCATATCATCTGCATATGCAATTATTTGTGTTGTCTTTGTGTTTATGGTTCCATGATCTTCGATTTTTCTTGTTATACTTTCTAATGTCAAATTAAATAGTATGGCTAATAAAGCATCTCCCTGTCGCACTCCTATATTGACATCGAAGCTGTCTGTTATGCCTTCCTGTGTTCTAATTACAGCATTGGTGTTCCTCATTAATATTTTTATCATGTTAATGAGTTTCATAGGAATATTCAATTTTCTCATTTCCTCAAACATACCTCCTCTATCGACACTGTCAAATGCTTGTTTAAAATCTATGAATAACATATGTAGTTCTATATTGAACTCTAAGCTTTTCTCTAATATTTGGTTCATTACATGTAGTGCATCAATAGTTGATCTCCCGGGTCTAAAGCCATTTTGATACTCCCCAATTTCTTTTTCAGCGTACGGTTCTAGTCTTCTGTATAACATTGCCGACATTATTTTATAAGTTGTATTCAGTAAGGTTATTCCGCTGTAATTATCAGTATCTTCTCGATCACCCTTCTTGTGTATGGGTATGATTACTCTCTTCTTCCACTCCTCTGGCATTTCTTCCTTTTTCCATATTGACAATATTAAACTGTATATTCTTCCATGTATTTCTTTGCCCCCATACTTTAGTAACTCTCCGATTATATCGTCACTGCCTGGTGTTTTACCATTTTTTATTTTTGATATTATTTCTATAATTTCTTCATACGATGAATCTTCAATTTCTATATCTTCTTCATTTAAATCTATATTCTCATCTTCTTCTGTTTCTTTACACAGTAAGCTACTGAAATGTTCTTTCCATATTCCATTAATTTTTTCTTTATCATTTATTAATTCCACTTCTTTGTTTTTGAGAGCTCGTACTTTGATTACATTTTCTTTACCTTGTTCTTTTATTTTTCTATAAAATATCTTCCAGTTATTATTTCTGTTGTGTTGTTCAATCTCTTCTGCTAGTTTGTTTAGACACTCTTTTCTCTTCCACTTGCACATCTTGGTCGTATCTTTCCTTAGTTGTTTGTATTGTTCGTAATCTTCCTCTGTTCTGGTTTGCATCCATCTCAATCTAATCTTGTTCTTCTTCTGAATCTGTACTTTACATTCATTGTCAAACCAATTAGCCCCTTTTTCTTTTTCTTTGCGCCCAACTACCATCTCTGAAACACCCAATATTGCGTCTTTCATGTTTCTCCACTCCTGGTTTATCTCTTCTACCCTTGGCATCGCATGAATTTTGTTATTCAATTTTTCTTCTAATCTTTGACGTGTTTTCTTCGATTTGAGATTTTCTTAGTTCCACCTTGGTCTTTTTCTTTGTTTTTGTTTCTCAATTGCAATCTTTTGCAATCTTAGCAAAGCATACCTTAAACATGCTTATATTTCAAGTCAATTCTCCTCTCCTTCAGTTCTGCAAAATTGGTCTAGGAGTAGCGGAAGAAACATGCTTTTTAATTTTGTCTTCTAAATGTTTAAATATCGGTTATTCTATGTGTAGCCCATATAGCATCATTAGAAAATAACAAGTACATAGCAAAAAATGCATTTTTCATACTACATCCACAAATCCAGTCGCACAAATTGTAAGTACCTACTTACTTCGATCCTTTAAAATATCTTTGGACATCTTTACCCATCCTTTGTTTTTTGCTTCAAATTCATTTTTGGTTTCAGTCGCCCACTTTCCTTTTTTTCAAGCCAGCGTTCATAATTCAGTGTTCCAGCTGACTTTAAAGCAAATATCTCCTCAACAACACTCATCTTGATTTGCTAAAAGCAAAATCTCACAACAATCACAATTCACAACCGCAACTATAAACACTTCCGCCCGCTGTCTGAGAAGAACTGAATACTGAAGAACTTATTAACTCGATTCTGCGTAGTTGTCATCGAGGCATTGACCATATTAGATATAGGAGTAAAAGATAACTCTCACTTTCACTCAAGAATTCGCCATCTTCTGTCACTGTTCTTTTTTACATGTATTTCTCCATAAGCCGTGAGAGCTGTGCAGGGTCAATTTGAAATACGGCCCGGCTTGCGCACGAGCGCGCAGCGTGACTATTTCTAATATTGCTGCGAGGCCAGTGCAAATCGCGGAGGATTTTAAATTTGAGATTGGTGAACAAAAAATATTTTTATTAAAATTATGATTTTGATTAGAATATTTTAGGAGCGTCATTGACCAATTGACCTTAAGAAGAAACCACCACTGGAAGGTAGAGGGCCTATGATATCCATATTGATGACTTTGAAACGTTCATCAGGTACTTGAAAACTTTTAAATGGTGTATGAGTACGACGGTTCACTTTGGACTTTTGATAATTAATGCAAGATTTTACTCAATCATGAATGTCCGTACTCATGAAAGGCCAGACAAAACGTGAGATCGTTTTATTGGTAGCTTTGATACCTGGATGGGCCGAGTTATGTATTAATTTGAAAATCTCACGCCGAAAAGTGTTAGGTACGAATGGTCGAATTTTCCGCAACACGCTAGCCATACCAATTGTACTTTGGCTCCTTGACTTTCGCATGCGGAAACTTTTTAAAACAGACCCGCATTTTAAACGGAGATCTTAGCTGCCCTCTCGCACCAGACCCACGCATTTTTTGCAAAAAAGATAATGTAAAAACGCGAGAGAAACAACTAACATTTATGGGAGGCGATCCCACCCGGGCTGAGCATATCAAATTACCAGCTCTATGCGATAGCTCCCTACCTACCATCGCCGCTGAATCAGTTTTGACTAACGAAGTCCTTAAACCTAAGTATGACGTATAACTACACTGCCGGACAAAAAAAACCGGACACTCTCAGAATTATGAATTGAAAAATTACTACGCGTACTACCAATATAACGATTTATTATTATAAATTGACCGGTTTCAGAATTCACAACGATGGTGGAATCGTTGTGAATTCTGAAACCGCTCAATTTATAATAATAAATCGTTATATTGGTAGTACGCGTAGTAATTTTTCAATTCATCATGAATTTCTACCAAATAGTAAAGTCAGAAAATATTAACTACTCTCAGAATTACTATTTTAGTGAATAAAAAACAACGGACGGTTTGAAATGATATTTAACTATATTCTTTTCATCTTAACAATAAATAAAAAACAAGAAACAAAATGATTCGTCAACAAAAACCTAACAAAAGCATTTTTTAGAGATCAACTGTTACTTAAGAACTTGAAAAGACAAACAAAAAAAAAATATTAAAAGGAAAAGCACACTAGTAGAACCAAATTAATAATGGGTGTTACCACCACGAACTCTTATTACTTCCCTTAAACGTTGTGGCATGCCCTAAATGAGGCTATCTATAGATTCTTGGAGTATTTGTTCACATTCTTCTTGAAGCGCCATTTAATGTTTCTGGTAGGGGTTGGCGATGTCTAATCCTTTTCCCAAGCTGATCCCACAGATGTTCAATGGGATTCAGGTCTGGACTACTGGCTATCCATGGGAGACATCCAATACCAACCTCTTCACGGTACTCGGTAACAATTCTTGCTGTGTGTGGGTGGGCGTTGTCATCCATAAACACAAAATTGTCCGCTATAAATGGCATATATGGCGTGACATGGGGTTCCAGGCACTCAACAATATATCGGTGTGCAGTCATTGTTCCATTCTAAATGAAAATCAATTCTGTGTGAGCCCTCAGATATTCCGGCCCACACCGTAATGCTACCACCATTGATACTGACCCTGGGAGATATACAACATTGACTGTACCGCTCCCCTGGTCTTCGCCACACCTTTTCACGTCCATCTGGTGACTTGACACTAAATCTTGACTCGTCCGAAAAGAGCACGTTCCTCCATTGATGTTCGTCCCAATTTACGTATTGCCGCGCAAATGCAAGTCATGCTCTGCGATATTCTACGGTCTACAGGGGACCCATAGCTGGCTTTCTTGAAGTCAAAACATATTCGTTTAGCCTTTTCCGAACTGTTCTGGCTGAAACTGCCACTCCTCGAACTTCGGCTAACCGTCCAGCAAGAATAGGTGATGGCAATGCTCGATCGGGCAGCGCAGCAACATGGAGAAAACGGACATCTTGATGGTTCGCAGTCCGTGGACGACCAGATCCGACCTTCTTTACAAACCTATGAGTTTCACGAAATCGCAAGAGTACTTTTTGCACTGTGTTACGGGGTATATTCAGCACTTGAGCAATATACCACACTCTTCGGCCATCGTAGCTTAAAGCAACAATTTGTGAACAAATTTCGGGGTGCATTGTATGGAAAATGTTAAAAGCTGACATTTACAAATGAAATTTCACCAAAAAACCAATAGAAAATAGAGAGCAGCACAATAAGGTAAAAGATTTTGAAGTTACAATAAAGATGCATCAAGAGTCAAAATGCTGATTTGGCTGTTTAGGCTTACGAAAGGTGCAATATTCAGCTAAAACTTTATTTTTCCTCGCTAGTAGGGCAATCGTTAATTATCTGCGTAATTTAAGTAATATAAAAATATTGTAGGGCCTCAAAATAAAAAAAAAAACGTGTCCGGTTTTTTTTGTCCGGCAGTGTATAATGTAGTGCTGTGGCGCATGCGGAAGTCAGGGAGGCAAAGTAAAATTGGTATGGCTAGCCGCTTATGAATTTTCCGTCCTTTGACATCACAATATTAATGTTGAAGAGTCCTTGTTAAATATTTAAGGCTATTAAATTAGGATTTAAAAGGATTTACTGTAGCTCTTGATCATTATTTCGGTGTACTCAAAAACTATCATAATCAATGAAATCTGGGAAAGTAATGCTATTTAAGCGAGGAAAAGTATCTGCCACTACATTATTTTTTCCGCTGATGGAATTGGGTTCCCAATTTAGTGGTGTACGGTCATTTCTTTTTGTATGAAGTAAAAATTTGTTAAGAATTGCTCGACTATTGGCTGCACTTTGTAGAAAACATAGATAAAAATTTATTGTTACTGGAAAACATCTAAACTAATTTACGGTTTTAGGTAACAGACAGTTAACAATGACAGAAATTTGACATGAGGTTCTCCAAAAATGCATTTTTCGAGATTAAAATGTAGTCCATATATTTTTGCAAACGAATGAAAACTCTCAGCAGAGTAGTTCTTTATGCTCCTCCAAGTTTGTTGATGCAATCAGAATGTAATCAATGTAGGGGGAACAAAACTTTAGGTTTCCTAAAACTTTGGAATGACTATGCTGCTTTGCCCAAACCAAATTGCATTTTGGTGAATTCAAATAAGCCAAATGGCGTGATTATTGTCGTTTTAGGTATGGAGCTGGGTTCGACAGGTATTTGATGATGTGCACGAGTAAGGTCCAGGGTACTGAAAATCTTCTTTCCATGTAAAAGATGAGAAAAATCCTGGATAACGAGCAGGAGCTGTGATTGCATTTAACTTACTCCAATTGGGCGCCATTTCCCATTCTCTTTCTTAACCATGTGCACTGGACGAGTCCACTGGCTACCAAGGTCTGCAAATGCCCTGTTCTAACACGAATTGGAACTCCTGCTTAGCAATTTTGAGCTTATCTGGTGCCAAACGTCACGGTTTGCCAAAAACAGGTTAACCTTTGGTTTCAATGTAGTGGACAGTATCGAGAGGTTGAGTTTGATGAGTGTTATTGAAGTGAGTTAGGCCAGGAAATTCCTTCAAAATTTCGGAGAATTTTGAATTGGTAGTGATAGTGAACAAAGAGCTTATGGAACTTATAACACGCTTACCAGGTGCAGCGATGTTGGTACGAGGGTCAATGAGTTTGCCCTTCCACAGGTCATCAGCAAGCCAAAACAGTGAAGGAACTCTGCTTCAATAATTGGGCTCTTTGCCTGCCACAATAAATGACCAGGTGAAAGATCTTCGGAGTCCAAGGCTGATGATTAGCTGTTTGCTGCCAAACGTGTTGATTGTTGGCTGCATAAAGCTTCAATTCGGAAGGCTTGCGATGTACTGCTCAGCAGGGTAGAATGGAAACATCAGAACCGGAATCAATTAAAAATTTGATCAGGAATGATTAATCGGTGATAAGCAGATACCTGTACTTCATTCACTAATTAGTGGCTATGAATTGCCGCATTATTTGTCGTCATTACTGATGCAGCGCTCCGTTTTCCAAAGCCGTTGCACTGAAATGTTTACATGGAGTCGAGCATTTCTTTGCATTAGATCCGAACTGGGTCCACTCAAACTGCTTCGAGATTGAGTTCGTGATCGTGAACGTTGTCTTTGAACTTGGGAACTTCCATGTGACTTCTTGTTTTCACGGTTCAAGGTGAATTTTAGCTCAGATAACTCCTGTGCGAGTTGGTTGACGGTTTGTACCCAATCATCGCTTTTTCACAACTGTGTCAGTATAACAAGTGGTAACTGACATGAGGTCAGAACTTTGACGATATTTCCAACAGCCATTATTTTTTTAATGACATTTTGTCATTTTTAGAATAAATTTTACTAGAGCACTGAATCTTATATTGAAATTTATGTGGACCAAATAAGAAATAACTTATTAAATAAATTACAAAAGCATAAAATTCAAATAAATTTACAGCAGTACTACAATGTAACTACACAATAAATCAACTAGTAGATTTCATCTCCTTCAGCTTCGTTTCCAAATACTGCACTCTCTGAATTAACTTATCCCGCGGCCGAAAATCCGAATACGGCACAATTAATAATTTATATTTTTGTGCTTGTAATAATTTCATTGCTAAATCGTTAGTTCCTGTAGGTTCAACCTTACCCCTACATAAGTCATGATAGTCGTGTACTATAATGGCAAGCCTAAAAAAGAAACAGGATTACAAAATCTTCAAAAACAGAAATATCATTATTACCTAATATAGTCTTCCAAATTTGTTGCTTTATTCAGTGGTAAAAGATTAAATTTTTTATCCAATATACATTCTGCATCTGTAAAAAATAAATATTTTATTCAGACATCTCCCCGCAACATTTTATAAAATATAATTAGCGGTTAGATAAACATGTATCATTAAATAAGCGAATTTTAACTTCATAACTGGGCGGTCAAATGCTGATTCACAGAACCGCACCTGCGCGGTCTGCACTGCACACCCTCCTGCATTAGCTTAGCAGGTTTGTGTTGGTTAGCTGGTTACAGCCAAGTTTCATTCAAATTAATTCATTTTCAGCTTTAGCAAGTTTCTCCTGAAGGTTTTTAGACAGATATCAAACATTAAATTCGTATTCGGATACTTAGTTCTAAAAAACAGACTCACACCATGATGTATATCAGGTAATAATATAATAGCTTTAAAGGAATTTCTTCCAAAGTCAGATAAAATTCTTTCAAAAGCAACTTTCTTCAAGTCGTCAACTACTATTTGTAAAGTTTTACTTTAATATTTTTGAAACAAAGAGATATACCATTCAAACTTGGTGCGCATATGTATTTCGTGAATTCGATCCCGATCCCAGAAACCCAAGGATTTTAACTTTTGGGTTCAAAAGGCATTTAAGATGGAAAATTATCCGGGACATTCTATCACAACTATAAATATTGTTAATAATACTGGTCTGCATAACTCCCTTAAGTTTTTTATTTATAACTAAAAATTATAAAAAAATCATTGATTCAAATAATTTGTGAAATGAACTTTGCTTATTTTGACGGGCTGTATCATTTTTCAAACATTAGCTGGCAAAACTGAATCACCCTATTGCACAGATGTCTAAAATGTGTGGACATAGTTTAACCATAGTTTCCTGAGCTTAAAATAAGACGATTTGACCAAAATTGCCTATATCCAAGTGAGTTTCGTTATTCTGCTTCAAAGTTCTGATAAAAATTGCTTATAACAACAGAACGCTTGGATTGGTTTGGCCGATATTTGGCAAGACACTCCATAAGTGTTTAAGACATTTTTTGAGATGATGATGGTTATCATCAGTGGATCATACGAAGCTTGGGATTCACTATACAGATCAGACAGCAACTCCATAATGGCAAGGCTGATAACTTGAAAAAAGACGCCAGAAAAGGGTATTTAATTGCAAACTTTTTCGTATCTTTGTAATATGTGATAACGGTTAGGAATTAGACACAAAAAAATTAAATGTTAGCAACTCCGCCACATATACATTTGGGTGCAATTAAATCAGCCCACTTACAGTTTTCAATTTTGACAAACTGATTTTGTATTTAATACGTGTATTTTTTAATTTTGGAGATCATTCTACTGACGGTCAGAATCAAATGAATATCCTAAAATTCCGTTGGTTATTCAGAAGATTTTGTCATAAATAAAAAAATATTTAAAAAAATTAATAAACAAAATTGAAGATACTGAACAGTTAAAATCAAAATTATGAAAAACTTTCAAAATTAATAATTATACTTGGGCCGCCCAACAGACGGAGTGAACACCCTGCAATCATGAGCTCTAGGCAGGACCACTATCAATTTTGGACGGCCGAACCGCAGTGATGCGCTTTCTTTGGACCCAACGAAGTCGCATCACTCCAAATCGGTCGTCATAAATTAATATTGGCCCCGCTAGAGCATGTTCTTGCAGGGTGATCACTCCGTCTGTTCGGCGGCCCAAGTATAGTGTTCCCTCCTCTTGCTCTTATAATGGCCTGCATGCAATGGTTCATTGATTGTATGAGGTTGACTATATTTTCTTGGGGTATGTTGCACCATTCTTCTTCAACAGCAATCGCAAGTTCTTGTAACATATTAGGAACAGGAACTCAAAGATCCCAAAGATGGTCAATGGGATTTAAGTCGGGACTGCATGCTGGTCATTCCATTACCTGTAAACCAACCTCTTGCAGATACCCCTGCACAACTGCTGCAGTGTGGTTTCACATTATCTTGCATAAAAATGAACTGGTCACCAATAAACCCTGCGTAAATCTTTAAATACTTCGTTTATGCATCTTTCAGTATTGAGGCACCTTCTGTTGTGACCACGTTCAACGCCAACAACGTAAACACAATCAGTTCTTGCTGGTAAGGATATTTCTCCCCAAATCATGCATGATCCACCTCCATAAAGGCCTCGCTCTTGAAAGCAACATTGTGCGAATCGTTCCCCCGGTCTTCTGTATACCCCCTTTCTTCCATCGTTGCCATGAAGGCAAATCCTGGTCTCAACAGAGAAAAAAACTGACCAGACCCCATTGTTCAACGGCCCAATTCAGGTATTCTCTTACGAATTGGAGGCAAGCTTGGCAGTGGGAGAAGCGGATTCTTATAGCTTGCGAAAAGCATTCCCAACTATCTGACTTACAGTAACGGGCATATTTCCACTTAAATAATATTTTCGTAAACTTTCTTGTCAGCATACTTTCGTGGGTCAGTGGTTGATGTATCAGTCCCCCAAGTCGCAACGCTGGGGGTTTGCACCTCGTCGCAGTTATTTTTCGTTATGATGATTTAACTTTTTTCTTTTGAACAAAAAGTCGGTAAGGTCAAAAAGGACAGATAGGGGATCGCCATTAAAGTTAATATTTATTAACTTTGGATCGCCATCACGCCGAAATATAAAGAGCACGCACATGCGTATTAAAGTGGGAATGGTTCTCGCAAGCTGTGGCTATCCGCTTGTGGCAGTGGGTTGCTGTAAGTTTTGGACCACTTGCATGCTTTTGTGATTTAAAGACTTTTTCTTTAAGTCTCCTCTTCACTAACAGCCACACCACGCGCTTCCTGTAGCTGCAGCTGCAAGTGACGTTTCCTCAGTGCTGATATGGTCAGAAAATATTCGTCCCTTTCGGTTGTGCCTTTTTTCTTGCCAGAACCCGGTCTCCGATTATAAGAACCAATTTCGTGGAACCTCTGGAATACCCTTCTAACTACTGATCAGTTTAAGTTAAGTTACATGGCCACTAATCTCTGGCTATTTCCTGCTTGAAGCAGAGCAACTGCTTGATCTGCAATTTCTGGGGCTCTATCCATTGGGAAACAAATTTCTTGCGATTAAACACTTAAAACACAGAATGATGGTTAAGATGACTTAAATAAATGAGATCTGCCAAAAAATATACACACTATCTGGAATATTTTTTATTCAAGGAAGAAAAGAATCACACGTAATTTTCTGCTGAAATTCTTTTACTTTATTCTCTTATTTTAAGCCATAGAATACCCCCTAGCGTTAAACTCTGCATATAATGCCTCATAATTTTCCGTATTTCATAGAATTTGAAAAAATATTCAAAAATTTTAACTAGAATTGTGCAAAGAAGGATGGAGAAAAGGACGGAAAAAATATTAGAAGATCAGTTCGGATTTAGAACAAATAGGGGAACGCGCGAGGTCATTCTAGCTTTGCGAGTAATAATAGGGAAAAACAATAGGAAAGGGAAAGAGCATCTATATAGGATTTGTAGATTTGGAAAAAGCTTTTAAAATGGAAGAAGATGTTCGAAGTGCTCAAAAATGTAGGGATGAAGTATAGGGATAGAAGAATAATTCATGGAAAGATTCATGGAAGATCAGATGAAGGTTTTAGTATTATAAAATTTAGTGATGGCGAGTCTAGTAATATTAAAGAAATTGTGAATCGATTTAATGAGTATTTTATTGACAGTATAAGGCGAATAAATAACTCGACTGGGTTGGGCAGTGTTGGTGTTGAGTTGGTTCAAATAAATAATAGCTTCAGTGATTTCAAATTAATCGATGTTAATGATCTGAGGAAATTAATCTTTGACATGAAAAATAAGACAAGCACAGATGGAATCGAATCGATGTAGCTTTTTTGAAAGAATTTTTTGAGGAACTTAAATACCCCTTGTTGCACTTGATTAATGTGTCAATGGAGAAAGGTATTGAACCTTCAGTTTTGAAAGTGGTTACAGTTGCGCCTATTATAAAGGTGAAAGGTACGTTAGATTGTCAGGAGTTTAGACCAATTAATCTGCTTCCAGCAGTCAAAAAAATCTTAGAGAGAACAGTTTATATACACCTACTAGATTACATTAACGGGAACAATGTTCTTAGTGAAGTTCAGTCTGGTTTTCGGAAGGGCTTTAGCTGTGAAACTGCACTACAATATCTATTGAGTGACTGGAAAGAAATAAGAGATAAAGGGAAAATTATAATGGTAGTTTTTGTTGATTTAAAAAGAGCGTTTGAAACAATTGATAGAGCAAAAATTATAATAAAACTGAAAAAAATTGGTTTAAGTGGTACTGTGATGAGATAGTTCGAGGATTACCTGAGAGATAGGAGGCAGAAGGTGCGACATAGGGACTATGAATCATCTGAGGAAAGTATTGATCTGGGTGTTCCGCAGGGGAGTATATTGGGGCCCATTTTGTTCGCTATGTATATAGGTGATTTGTGCTTGGTACTTAAGCGGTGTAGGTGTCATTTCTTTGCAGATGACACAGTGATTTACTTAGAAGGAAGCAATATATGTGAAATGATGGAAATTATGAATAAGGAGCTTGAGTTGGTTAGCAGTTGGTTTGCTTACAATAAACTGAAAATAAATGTGACAAAAACTAAAGCGATGTGTTTGTCAACGGATAATGTGTGGGGTTCCATTGTTTCTAGTAAGAGTTGTATCATTTTGGAAGAAGTTATTGAGTGGGTGGATAGTGTTAAGTACTTGGGGATGGTCTTGGACAGAAAATTGAAATTAAACGAACATATTGATTATATTTGTAAAAAAATTGGAAAACCGACTTGGTCTGTTGCGTAGGATAAGTGCTAGTTTGTCTGTTTATGGCAGGAAAACTGTTTATAATGTACTTATATTGCCGTATTTTTACAACTGTGGGACTGTGTTATATTTGACCAATCAAACTAATGTAGAGAGGCTCCAAAGGCTTCAGAATAGAGGTATGAGGATTATACTAAGAGCCAGTATATATACTAGAATAGATGACATGCTTGTAAGGTTGGATTGGTTCAAGGTACAGAGATTGTTAGAATATCAAGTGTTGATTTTTATCTATAAGCTAATTAATGGAATGTTACCTTCCTATTTTGATAAATACATTGTGTATAGACAGACATAATTACCCAACAAGGGACAGAAATGAATTAGTAATAAATAAGTTTAAAAGTGCAGGAGGTTATAGCTCAGTTTTTGTAAAAGGTTTCCAAAAGTTTAATGAATTGGATGGTGAACTGAGGGATGCTACAAGTATTTATGTTTTTAAGAGGTTGTTAAGGAATATGTACGGCCCCAACAGGTAGTGCTATTTTTGGGAATTATGTTCGTGGGGGTTATTTTTTGGGTGCTTTTCTTTCCTTTTTTGTAATTTTTTTGCAATTTTGTTATATTTGTAGATAGCTTTTAGCTAATAAAATTCTTCTTATCTTATCTATAATCTATACAAAGAGCAAACGGCAGTTATAGAATTTGAGCAGGAAGATAGAGAAGTAGATATTCGAAAGGGAGTGAGGCAGGGATGTTCGTTATCACCTCTAGTTTTCAATTTATATATCGAAGATGCGATTAATATTGTTAAAGACACAATAGTTGCTGGAATTGATAAACAGGGTCAACCTATTAATATGTTCAGATTTGCGGTTGATTTAGCAGTATTAGCATCCAGTGATCCAGCAAAGAAGAATTAGGAAGCGCTCTGAACGAAATGGAAGCAGTTTTGACGGAGGGTTATGGTATGAAGATCAATAAAAGAAAAACAAAATTTTTGTGTGTAGGTGGCGTAAAAATAGGATTAAAATGAAAATACAAATTGGAAACTAGGGATAGAGGAAGTCTCAGATTTCTGCTATTTAGGTAGTCAAATAACTTGCGATGATAGGAGCTCTAGAGATATAAAACAAAAAATATCGCAGGACCAAATTGCATTTAATAAAAAGAAACAACTATTATCCTCGGGAATGATAAATGTAAAAATTTGGAAGAGGCTCTTAAAAATGTATGTACGGAGTACGGCATTGGACGGGTGAGAAACTTGGATGATAGGAGAAGCGGATAGGAAAAAATTAGAAGCATTTGAAATGTGGTGCTATAGACGCATGATGAAGGTACCGTGGATAGATAAGGTTAGCAACAGAGAGGTATTAGAAGTAGTTGGAGAAAAGCGAAATTTATGGAAGAGAGTAAAGAATAGGAGATAGGATGGTAGGACACCTTCTGAGGCAAGAAGGTTTAATTCGCGACATACTAGAGTCAGAGATAGGAATAAAAAGAGGTAGGGGTAGGCCCAGATTAGATTATTGCTCTCACGTAGTTAGGGATGTAGGATGTTCAACTTTTGGGGAAATGCGTAGGTTAGCTCAGGATAGGAAAGGATGGAGGTACGCGTCTAACCAGTCTTTGGACTGAAAACTTTATGATGATTCAAAATACCCCGATTTTATCCACTGCCAAAATTTACATATTTTCTGTACTTTTCAGCCCGAAGACTGGTTGGACGCGTACCTCCATCCTTTCCTATCCTGAGCTAACCTACGCATTTCCCAAAAGTTGAACATCCTACGTCCCTAACTATTTGAGAGCAGTAGTCTAATCTTGGCCTACCCCTACCTCTTTTTATTCCTATCTCTGACTATAGTAAGTCGTGAACTAAGCGTTAGTGCCTCAGAAGGTGTCCTACCATCCTATCTCTCTTATTTGTTACTGTCTTCCATGAATTTCGCTTTTCTCCAACTCTTTCTAACACGTCTCTGTTGCTAACCTTATCTATCCACAGTACCTTCATCATGCATCTATAGCACCACATTTCAAATGCTTCTCATTTTTTCCTATCCGCTTCTCCTATCATCCAAGTTTTGCACCCGTACAGTGCCGTACTCCATACATACGTTTTTAAGAGCCTCTTCCGAATTTCTACATTTATCATTCCCGAGCATAATAGTTGTTTCTTTTTATTAAATGCAACTCGGCCCTGCGCTATTCTTTGTTTTATATCTCTAGAGCTCCTACCATCACAAGCTATTTGACTTCCTAAATAGCAGAATTTTGAGACTTCCTCTACATATCTTCTCGTTTCCAATTTGTATTTTAGTTTTAGTCCTATTTTCACGCCCCCTACACACCAAAATTTTGGTTTTCTTTTTATTGATCTGCATATCAAAGCCCTCCGTACTTAATCCTCAATTATTTTTTTCTTTTTTAATTTATTTATTTACAGAGTGCTCATTAAATATACGATGACACATTCGTAATAATCATTTATTTAAAAATCAAATCAAATAGGGAAATTTTGGGCATTCCATTTTCGGAATATGTATTTCACAAATTTGCATTTTAAGTGGGACACTTGAAATGAGACTTCCTATAGATTCAAAAAATACGTTAAATTGAGTGTTAAACAATTTCTCCAAAATTTATTCTTCTTAATCATAGTTTCAAATGCTCTATATAAATTGCCTATGAGGTGCGATATTCATACACGATATTCCTGCCTAAAATAATGAAGTACTTTTACTTACATTATTTAATGTATTTATTACAGTATTTGCAGAAAACCCGAAAACCAGAGGTTTTCTATAGCCCTGAAATCATAAGAGATATCACAAAATACAAAGATACAAAAAAGTTTGCAATTGAATCTATCTTTCTGAAATAAAAATTTTACAAGTTATCATCGCTTGTGCCATGAAAGAGCTTCTTTCTGATCTAGGTCACGATGTCCATGTTTCATACACTAGTCTACTGATTTTGCCTCAAAAGATGAATTAAACCTATTTGGTCTGACATACCAAATATCACTCAAACCGATCCAAGCTAAATATTTTTTAAGAACTTTGAAGCGGAATACTTGTTGAACGAAACGCATTTAGATATGGGCAAGTTAAGTAAAATTGCATTCTTTTGGGCTAAGGACTCTGTGGTTAAGCCATGTCCACGTATTTTAAAGACGCCTGTATAGAACGGTCTGTGAATTTTGTGGTTTTAATCTTTATTATGAAACACACTTATTAATTAAACTTACCTATAAAAAATCCCATTTCAGTATTTACATTACATTTAAGATAAGTTTCTGTTGACATCAAATTCTTTAGGGAATCAACAACAGAGGCAACCATTTCTTCTTTCTCTTTAGTTCGCCCAAATTCCATTTTCTTTATTTCAGTACTTAATCTTCGACCGTTATAATCTGGCATGAAATAACGTACATATGCATCAATATTTAAAAGTTTTAATTTTGCTGCTACATTATCTAAAATTATTCTGACTTCAGATTTATTTTTTTCAAATTTAGGTTTATAAATCAACCTTTAAATTTTCCAACAAAATCTTCAGCTAAAACCCCTGCGATATGATCAGAGTTTGCAAGATTCAATAAAACTAGTGACCACACATAATCTAGCCAAACTGAGTCATTACTAGCATCTTGATGGTTAAGTTGTGGTAATAGTTTCTGAAATGAAAGGGCAGTTAGAAAAATACTCGTGTGTTAATGCCAGTTGCTGAATAAAATTTATAGCCCAAGAGCAATACATTTATAATGCAGTTGCATAAATTAGTTGAACTAAAAAATTATTACTTGGCAGCAGCCTTGTCTATACATCACTAGTCAGCCTACGAACAAGGGAACACATCTGGTACCCATGTACAGCTGTTGTTTTATGACCTGGGTAGTAAAGCTGTTTGTGTGCTTACGTATTTCTCAAGTACAGTTACAAGCTTTTTCAAGTACTTATAATTGTAATTGCAATTAAATACATTTCATTATCAGCACTTGTACATACTTTTCTTGTATTTTCAAACTGGCTATCTGGAAAGCATTTGCAATTACAATCACAATAATTACTTTTGTTGGAGTATGTACTAGCAATTGTACTTATGAAAAGCGTTTGTCAACCAATTACTTTGACATTTTATGTGAGGACATGTATATAGCATGTGTGATGAGTAAAACTCAGCGTATTAGTCACAATCTCAATCATCGACCTAATCTATTTTCTATCAATGCAGCTCCAGCTCGCGGATGATATAGCAGAGTCAGCATCCAGCAAAGAAGAATTAGGAATAAAAAAACAAACCAAAATGTTAGTATGTAGAGGGCGTAAAAATGGAATTAAAACTAAAATACAAATAGGAAATAAGAAGAAGTCGCAGATTCCTGTTATTTAGGAAGACAGATAACTCGAGCTGGTAGGAGCACTAAAGATATAAAACAAAGAATAGCGCAGGGTCAAGTTGCGTTTAACAAAAAAAAACAACTGCTATGCTCGGGAACGGTTAATGTAGAAACTCAGAAGAGACCCTTGCAAACGTATGTATGGAGTACAGCATTGTTCGGGACAATAGGAGAAGTTTATTGAAAAAGAATAAAAGCATTTGAAATGTGGCGATTCAGACGCATGATGAAAATACCGGGGATAGATAAGGTTAGCAATAGGAAGGTATTAGAAAGAGTAGGGGAAAAGCGAAAGGAATGGATAATGGACATTAGAAGCTGTAGACATATAGATGTAGACTCGGATCATTTCCTGGTGAAGATAAAAATGAAACAAGGCTTCCCACAAAATACGTTGTCAAGGACGAAACTAGATAGAAAATTTTGGGATTGCTCTCAGCTTCAAGATACTGAAAAAAGGTTGCTGTATACGAGATAAACTGAAGAATTACTAAACAACGAATTGGATAAGGACGAAATATGTACATAAGGAATTGGATCTAATAAAAGACTCTGTCAGTGGAGCTGTTCAAATGCACTTGAAACAAGTACCCAAAAAGATGAATACACTGGTTTGATGAAGAATGTAGAAGATCGTTAGAAAAAAGAAGGAAGGCTAGAATGAAAATGTTGACAGAAGACACAGAAGCCACAAAGGATGGTTATAAAGAGATTCGTAGAAGGGCCAAAAAATATGCAGAAATAAAAAAGGTGAATACCAACATACAACTTCATCGTATGGAATTAAATTATAAGAAAAGCAATACAAGAATGTTCTATAAAGAAATATCGAATATTAAAAAGGGTTTGCCAGTTAGGACGTGGATGTGTAAGGATAAAAATGGGGGTATGGTGGGTGGGGAGGACCAGGTATTGGAAAGATGGGCTGAATATTTTGAAGCAACCATGAATAGTACTGAAAACTACGATGTTCCTGAGCAATCTCCAGCAGTTAACTTTGAACCCGCAGTGGACAAGTTTAATAACGTATTAAGAAGACCGACGATTAATAAAAATCCTGGAATAGATGAGATAGAAGCTGGATTAATTAAAAATTAATTAAAAAAGTGTGCAATTACAAAAAAGAATATTTAATCTGCTACAACAGATATGGAGACACGGAAAGAATATTACGGTCCATGCCCTTTTTATAGAGTTCAAACAAGCATATGACATGGTTTTAAAGAAGAAAGTTATTGAAACGTTGAAAGAACTGGAGTTTCCCAAAAAAATTATAAAGCTGGTAGAGATGACAATCAATGACTGATAGGTACTGTTATAACTTTTCTTAAAAGTCATCATCATAAAGTTATCAGTCCGAAGACTGGTTGGACGCTTACCTCCATCCTATCCTATCGTATCCTGAGCTAATTTACAGATTTCCCTAAAAGTAGAACATCCTACATCCTCAACTATTTGAGGGCAGTAGTATAATCTAGGCCTACCCCTACCTCTTTTTATTGCTATCTCCGACTCTAGTACATCGTGTCTCAGAAGGTGTCCTACAATCCTATCTCTCATATGCTTAGATTTTTTCCAAACAGAACCAGCCAAATTGCCAATTTCACTACAATTAAAGCAAGGATGCGTTTGGTACATCCAAATATAAATTTGCACAATATGTTGAAAAATGTGGAAAATATTTACAGCTTGAGACAATAAATCAATATTTTCAGAACGAAGATACCAATACATATACCATTTCCGTGCAGTACACATAAAAGTAATGTTATTGCCAATGTAATTCATTATTACATACTTCTGAGAATGAGACATTTCTGCAAACAAGAAGATGCTGTTATAACAAAAAAATCTAGAGACAAGGAAAAACTGTCGAAATTACTCACCAATGAGTTGTAAACAATCATTAATTTGTTACATTAAATGTTTTGTATACTACTTATTCATTCATTAGAATTTTTCTGCATTTTGAATTTCTGCATTTTTGACCCAACAAAAAATTTTTATACATTCATATGTTGCCATATTTATTTCATTTTAATAAAAAATAAATAGGTATAAACAATTAAATATGAATTCTTAATAAGTTAACCCCACACGCCAAAAGACAGTGACACAGTAATTAAACTCGACACGTGTTTCGCTGACAACGTCAGCATCTTCAGGAGTAGAAGATAATAAGATTATCTTCTAGATAATAAGATTATCTTCTACTCCTGAAGATGCTGACGTTGTCAGCGAAACACGTGTCGAGTTTAATTACTGTGTCACTGTCTTTTGGCGTGTGGGGTTAACTTATTAAGAATTCATAGTGAATTTACGTCAAAGTTCTTGATCCATCCACTGTGTAAACAATTAAATGTTTATAATTTCTACATGAAATGTGAGAATGCATTCCTATTTTCTCTATCCTCCTAGTTTTGCCACATTCTTGTCATTTCCCCATAATTTGTGAATTAACAAAAGTTTTGTGTTAATAAATATTCTCGCAAACATATTTGTAGTTTTTTATTATACCATCTTTTCCGATAAAATCATTACACTGTTTTTTATGAATCATTCCTTTGCGTAGCTTAGTATTGTCTACTGTGCATTAGTTATGTAGTTTTATGCAATGTTATATGTACAAGAATTGAGCTTTCTAATTGCTATTGCTACCAAAAACCATTATTTATTTCCCTCACTTTTGTCATATAATTACTTGCAAAGCAAAAACACTGCAGCAGTAGATACCGCTACCACGGCGATCAGTCAGAGATTCCCTCTTACCCCTTGAGGGGCGATCGACAGAAACGGAACACATTGTGCCGTTCTGTTGACACTTGTATGATACACTTTAGCATCGCCTAACGTGATGTTGAAATATAGTGTTCGTGACGGTTAGGTTATGTTTATAACCCAAAATGAGTGCGTTGAGAAGTTCTGAACTGACGGGCGTAGATAAACACTTTTAATTGAATCCCACAGCTTGGGTGATAACTTATTTTACAATTAGCACATGTAAGTGCATTATTTGCTATTTTCTTCTTGCACGATTTGCAATTAACCAACTCTTCAAGATTTACTCTACTACTGGAAGCCATACTGAATATACACTGCTTAAAATTGTCCGCACAAGTGTGCATTGACTAATTTAAATGTATGTTAAGAATGTTTTTCCGTTGCATGCGTCCGTCCGATGCCGACGAAAAATGTGCTCTAAGCTTTAGAGTACCTGCGCTTCGCCACGGCAATCGCGAAGCTCGTCTTGAATGGGCTGAAGAGCATGCTCAATGGGGTGAAGCAGAATGGTCCAATGTTCTGTTTACCGAAGAATCTCGGTTCGGATTTCAACCTGATAGCAGAAGAACGAGAGTGTGGCGAAGAAGAGGAGCCTTGGAGAGGACCAGGCACTTCCAGGAAGTTCACTATTACCGAGGAGAGTCTGTGATGGTATGGGCTAGAATCGATTTGCACCATAGAACGGACCTCGTTCGTCTGGATGGAGGCGTTATATTGAACAAGTTCTTGTACCTGTTGTGCAACCATATTCATATGCTTCTGGTCCAGATTTGGTTTATATGCAGAACAATGCTCGTCCTCACAGGTACAAAATTGGTTTGAAGAAGAGAAAATTGCCCTTTTGCAATGGTCTCCTCAGTCTCCCGATCTCAACCCCATTGAGCATGTGTGGGACATGCTGTAGAGTCAACTCCTTCCAGTTATGGCAAACATTCAATGCCCTTTTGCCACAAGTTGCAATCAATAGGCTGAAATATGCCTAGGCGGTGCCCGAGGAGGCAATAAGTACATCGTATTAAGTATAAATTTGAAAAAATTAACGTTATCAGAAATACACTTTTATTTTAATACACAACACAGTGTACTGTTTTTGAATTAAATGTTTATTTTCATTATTAAACAAATAATGCAAAACATTACAAGTTTATTTTTAGTCAATTTTGCAGTAGACAAGCTAATCAAATAAATAGTGTAACCTACTCGCTTTGACTTGTAGGATAAAAATCATACAATGGAAATTATTTGGGTTCCTTAGACAATTTTGAGCAGCGTATTTGACATGTAATATTTAATTGATGTTTGTTAATCAGGAAAAACAGCTACAGACAGGGTCTGTGAGAAATAGCTATTGCTCAAAAAGGTAATACTAGAAAGGCGCATACAGTAACAACGTGGTAATTTTAAATATACGATTAATTACATTAATATCATGCTTACATTTCAGGAGTAAGTAAAACTCATTTTACACAGATGTTTCAAGATATTGACTGTTCATATTACAATAATAATATAGCCGTAAGTAGATTAATTATGACGTTGATGCGTTTACATACAAAATTAGGTAGATATGTCTGCGACCTTACCCATACTTTTCAGCTTTAATGACAAAGTATCTATTTATTCATACAGGATTTATTACAAAACAAAGCGAAAAATATAAACGCGAATACGCAACACCCACATTAATTTGACGTTTTACAAGCAAGCACCAGAGCCTACTACAAGTACCACTGCCAGCGCTATCTAAAATTTACTTTTTCATTTTTAAACAAAAGTGTTGTCATGCTGAAATCTTAATTATAAGACAAAGATAATTTGTAACAATGCACCGTAAAAATGCCTAAAAGCTCTAATGAACTTAGAGTGGCATTTCATAATTGTTCTACGAGACCGCGGCCGGCAAATCAAAAGCGAATGTATTGCTGAATAAATCCGTCCGTCCGTCCGTCCGTCTACGCATGCACCGATGAAAGAGATGAGCAAGTCCCAGATGCGACCGACGTCACGCGAGAAGAAGAGAATTCCGAATCGATTCTGCACGCTGCACTAACATGACGTAGTGAATACCGACGCCCACCTTTCCGAAATAATCAGAATGCTAGATGAATCTCTGCACATGACCCCCAGCGCTGACGTAGGAAATCTCGAAATAAACCGCCGGCCAAGCTCCCCTCCAAGCTTATAAAAGTAGCTGCAGCAGAAGGCAGAAGCCAGTACTTGGTCGTCCGGCCATCAGCTGGGACCAGTGCTCCCAGCATCGGAGATGATGCTGGCCGCCGCATCCGAAATACTAGTACCTGATAAACCGTTCTGGCGACGCCGTGTGTTCCACTGAAAGTAACTGACCCGTAAATATCTGAGTAAGACAATTTTGAATAGTTGCCTGGTGCTTAATGGTTGTTATCACTACGATATCAACAATTAAACATCATCCAGTCATGGCCTGGCTTATCCGAGATCAGTGAGTAGTTGTGTGTCCAAACTCTGGAATTAGGGGTTTCTGCTGGTGAAGGTGGGATCGTTTTGGCAACCTCGTGTGGCACTTGTGCCTGTAACTGAGGCGACATACTGGCGGAAAACGATCGTATCCGGGTAACTGGCGGCCGCTGGTGACATGCCGAGGGCGGACTCATAATTATTTGCTGGCAGCGTATAGACTAGGGGTATTTCCCCGGAGATATAGTAGCCTGGTGCTGCGACGAGAATCTCGCACCGAAGCCCTAGTAGGAGTCTGTACCTTTTGGTGCTCCCACGTAGACTCCGAGGCCGTAGAAATAATTCAGTATTGGACCGTACGTCGAGCAAACCGCATTATCAGAGTACACCACGAAAACCGAGTTTTTATTTCTGTTTCTTTCACTGTAAACATATCTCGTATTTTTGTACATATTCCGTAGTATAATTTCACCGCAATTTTATTCAATGTAAATAGTTAAACGAATAGAGTCAAGTTATATTTTCTTTATGTCTTTTATTCAATCATCGTTTAGCAATAATTAATGAACCCAACCCTTCTGCGACTAAGAGCGTAACGGTGAACAACGAATAGATCGTCCCCCGACAAGACTGTACAGGCAACGCAGAGCACGTTCATAAGCGAACGTGCAGATCCTCCTGAATATACAGTGTGTCCCAATAAGTGAGACCGAGGGACACAGGTGTATATTTAGGGGCCCGAACCGAGACCGTTGCTTAAGTGACGTTCCAGACGAGGAGACAAAGTAATCGTTGCAAATTTAATAAAAGGAGGAGGAGAATGCTTTTTCTGCATTTCGCCTATTTTACTCGGCCTCCGATGCAAACATTTTAACTCAAATCAAAAAGCCGGTTTCCCATTTTTATAGTCACATGACAAAAGTATTATTTTGCAGAAGCTTCCTGTCAAAAACAGACATTGGTAAGTGACAAGAAGGTACTGAAGGTGAAGCGCAATGATGTAAATCCCTACTGGATAGGCCCATTGCCGTTTACCCTGTGAAATCTTTTTGAGACATATCTGTTGTGTATGCAACCCGTACTACTTACGGATTTCCATCCTTTTCTAACGCGAAGAGCTTATCAGGTGTTTTAGCAAAGGGAGCAGTTTTTTGTGTACCATGGTGATATTTTGCGTTGCTTACGACTGTAAAGCCTTCAGCAGCCAGGTAATAACTTATCATTTCACGGGTAAGCAACAAATTTGGTTGAGGATTTACAAGAAGTGCTACTGATTAAAAAAATAGCTGAAACGTACTTGAAAATTAAACTTAATAGTTATGCAAAGAAGGTTGCTGAGAAAATACAAGGTGAAAACGCCACTTTGCTCCAGAAACGAAAAGTATTTTATTTTGTAATGTATAATTCGTCGCCCTTCCCACGTACTGGCGTAACTGACAATTGGTAAATTTTTCAGGAGAACAAAAAAACGTAATTCGCTTACACTTGTAGGACTGCATTAAACACAGTAACATAACCTACGGGTTGTCTTTTTCATGGGAATTGGTGCTGCAGTTACGCCACTTCGTGAGGTGGTGCAGACACTAAAGATATGCATATTATACAACGTAACTCAATTTTCACAAAATTGTCAGTTACGCCAGTACATGAGGAGGGCGACGAATTGTTACTGCTTCTGTTGTATCTAAATACAACAGAAGCAGTAACAATTACAACCTGTTTACTCAGTCTAAAAACTTATGCTATGTTCTCATAAAAATAAAGAATAAAAAATAAAGAATGGGAGAGATAGGATGGTAGGGCACCTTCTGATACACGAAGGAATAGTTCGCGGCATACTAAAGACAGACCCAAATTACACTATTGCTCTCAAGTAGTTGGGAATGCAAGATGTTCTACTTTTAGGGAAATGCGTAGGTTAGCTCAGCATAGTAGTGGTTGGAGGGGCGCGTCCAACCAGTCTTCGGACTGAGAACTTTATGATGATTATTCTCATGTTAGTACCTATAACAATCGGCACATAGCAGGAAAATACTAAATACATAGTAAATAATTCTAAACTCAATATTTTGCTATTTGCCTTTCGTTGCACTATGTTTTTGTATTTTTTTATGCTTGACCCTCGGTCTGTCCTAACTTAGCCAATATTTTTAGGTTTCGTACAAAATACAAAACTAAACTGAAATTTAACGAGCGTTTAATACTTTTTTCTGAGTATTTAAAATACGAACTACCTAACCAAAACCTTATTTGTTATTTAACACTGCTGAATTTTTTGTTGTTCCTCTGAAATTTAACGGCTGCGACCTGTATATTTACTTCCTTGAAAACACATTGAAAACACATTTACGCGTGATGAGTTTTATATATATTTTATTGATTCCTTGAATGAAGAGTCCGAAAAAGCAAGTGTAAGTATTACAATTTAGAAATATCAGCGCACCTGTTACTCGCTTAATCAAGTCAAACGGATGTTTGTATGAGAGGGCAAAGAATAGACTGACTTAAAAAGAGAAGGAGATCCGTAAGTATTGTGGGTTGTCTAAATCTCGAGAGGCTTCACTTTCGATTCCAAATAGCCCCTGGTTGGTGAAGAGTATTGGAAAAAATTTAGCCACGGTTGGAGACCGCGAAGGAGATCATAATAACGAGCCGATGGCTCATACATATGCTAATATTGACTTATATTGGCAGATTTTCTAGGTGTTGTAACGATGCAAAAGAAAATGCAACAATTATTCAAATAAATAAACAGTAATTTTCCCCGTTCGTATTAATCGAGATTCCAGCTGCAAGATTCTCCCCTTATTATGTCATTCTTTATTTTGTCCATGCGCGTAGCACCTTTAACTTTCCTCAGGTATTTCATTTCTGTGGCTTGTATTCGTGATTTTTGTCTTTCGTTTAGTGTCCAGCTTTCGCTTCTGAACATAAGAATAGGTCTAAAGACGGTTTTGTACACTGTCATTTTAGTCTTCTTGCTAATTTCCCTTTTCCCAATAAATGTGTGACTCATCGAGTGATATAGTCTTGTAGCATTCTCCACTCTGGTAGGTATTTACTTCGATTTCATTTTTCCCTCTTCTGCTTATTATTGTTCCCAAATACTTAAAGTTTTCAACTTGTTCTATTTTACTACCCTCTAGTTCTACATTAACTAATTTTTCTTGTTTGCCCACATGCATAATTTTTGTTTTATCTGTATTGATTTTCATGTTCCACGCCTTCAGTAACTCGTTCCATATGTTGAAGTTGTCTTGTAAATCGTTTTCGTTTCTTGCACATATCACAACATCATCTGCAAAGGCACATTCTGTTATACAAACAGGTTTCATGTTTCTGTATCCAATTCTTAGCTGTTTCATTTTTCTTTTGGTCACTTTTATAATGTCATCCATCACTATTATGAATAGGAGAGGGCTTCGTACTCCCCCTTGTATGACCCCCTCAGATGTTTTAAAATCCCTCGATTCTCTATTGTTAGTTCTCACATAATTCCTGCTGTTGTTGTGTAAACTTTTGATCGCCCTTATTAGTTTTCCGTCTACTCCTCTATTTTCTAAACTTTCCCAAATCTTCTTGCGGGGAACCCTGTCAAACGCCTTTTCCAGGTCAATAAACGCGAAATATGCTTCAGTATTTTGGATGTATGTTTTCTCTATAATCTGTTTCACTATAAATACTTGATCCTGTATGCTTCTACCCCTCCTGAAACCACATTGAGACTCTTCCAGCTGTTGTTCGATGCTCTCTCTTAATCTTTGTTCTAATATTCTTTCATATATCTTTCTTACTACGCTTAACAGTGTGATTCCTCTGTAATTTCGGCAGTCGCTACTGTCTCCCTTTTTGAATAAGGGCATTATTACACCTACTTGCCAATCTTCCGGGACCTGTTCAGTTTTCCATGCTCGTCCATTTTCTTTACCATTTCTGGTGTAATTCTGTCATGTCCAGCCGCTTTCCCCCACTTGAGTTTCTTAATGGGTTCTTTCAGTTCATCTTACGTTATCTCATCCTCTGTTACCTCTTCACTTTCCTCAGCTTCGTCATTTGTTCTGCTCTCATCCTGCTGTTCTTAGTAGGTCTTGGAAGTACTCTCTCAATCTCTCCATGATATCGTTCTCTTGTCTTAGAACTTGTCCATTTTTATCCCTTATTTGTTTTAGTCTTATGTTCTTACCCTTTCTAAGAGTTTTCAGTACTCTGAAGAACAGTTTTTGATTCCCTTTACTGTCTTGCTCCATCTTCCTCCCAAATTCCTCCCATGAATTCTTCTTCTCATTCTCGATTAAGTCTTTACCAACTTTTCTTTTAACCTTGTACACTTTGTAATCTTCTTCTCTTTGGGATTGAAGGTATACTTTCCATGCTCTCTTCTTTTCTTTCACCTTTTCTCTAACTGTCTCATTCCACCATGATGTTTGTTTTTTATTTTTGTTTATTTTAACTGTCCCGCATGCTGCCTTGGCCACATCCATTACCACTCCCTTGAAGATTCTCCAATTTCGCTCCACATTTCCTTCCATCTGTGTTATTTTTCGAATTTCTTTTTCCATTAGTCCCGAGATTAGTCTATTGTATTCCTCAGCCACTTCCGTGATCTTCAGCATGTATGACCTGATTACTTCTCTGTTAACATGTTTAATGTTGCTTGTTAATTTGTTATTTTTCGTTTCCTGACTTTTCCCCATTCAAATCTTAGGTTGAAGTAGATAATGGTCAATGTAGTTTTCTGGTTCCCTTCTAACTCTTACGTCCTTCACCAGTCTTCTCATGTTTCTCTGGATTAGGAAATAGTCAATGATGGAGTACTCTTGTCTGCTGGGTGCCACTCTTGTATATTTGTGTATGTTTTTGTGTTGGTAGAACGAACGCGATTAGTAAGTTGTACTCGGTACAGAATTCTATAAGTCTAATTCCATTATTATTTCTTACTTCTTCCCATATGGCCCCAACACCTCTATTATGTCTTTAGTCCTCTTGCCCACTCTTGCATTTAGGTCTCCGGCTATTATTACTTTACCCTTACAAATTTCAGTGGTTTCACCAAGGATTTCCCAGAATTTATTTTCCGTTTCTGATTTCTCATCTTCGGATGGACCATACGCCACATTTTTTCCTTTTGCACCAGTTCCTAGTTCTATTGATAGAACTCTTTCTGATATTATTGTTAAATACGTGATATTTACCAACCGAAACCGTCGCTAGTGTGTCATCATAATACCTAAGGTTTTACAGAAACGAGTACTAAATTGGAGGTGGACCTAAACATGCGTGAAAGGATATTTTCCAAGGTAATTGGTTAGAGCTAGTCGAAAAGCAAACCTAATTTATTACGCTCCTAAGTTGATAGGAGGTGAAATACCGCCGCTCTTGGGGTTAATTTCCATGCAGAGTTCTTTAACACAGAAATTAATTGCCTATATGCAAAGAAACCTCCATCACCTACACTGAAAGGAATTGTGACAATCGCAATTGCATTACACCGAAACAACATTTACTCCCAACGAATAGCCATAGCAGGTATTGCGATTTACATGCGTCCGTAGATTTCCGTTGGTGATTTTCCAAACGTGTGTCAAATTGGTAACTTACATCGCCAAGAGCGAAATACGTTATCTGTAAGTCACATGCTACATATATACAGGGTGGTCCAGTTTATATCATCAGGATTTCACCAGCTGAAAGTTTATCAAAAAATAAAGGTAGTTTGTCTAATAAAACACCATTGCATTTTACTTCCATTTTGATGCACAGGGCGTTAAAGAAAATAAATTTTTTGATAATAATCTGCTATAAATCAATAAAAAAGGCTAGCCTTCTGAAATTTTTCATAGATCATTTCTTTTGTATTCTCTATTAAATAGTGGTTGTAATTATTTTATTTAAAACACAGAGGCGTGCGTACGGGTTTTCTCAAAAATACTTTATTTAATAAACCGTACGCCACTGTTTTTTTTTAGAACACCAAATAAAGCGACGATTTCCCATCCAATTTAGAAACTTTTTTGTATCTTACAATTTTTTGATAACTCAACTCGAAACAAAAAAAAAATATCAAAAAGCATCATGTGATCAATTACTGAATTTATTTACTTAAAGGAAAAACAACATTAAGCTTAACTGAAATATCAACTAAGCAAGAATCGCAATTGAATTAATGCAAAATTTCAGAAGGTTACCCTTTTTTACTATTGATTTATAGCAAATTATACCAAATAAATTATTTTCTTTAACACCCTGTACATCAAAAAGGAAGCAAAATTGGACCATATCTTATTAGACAAACCACCTTTATTTTTTGATAAACTTTCGTGTGGTGAAATCCTGATGATATAAACTGGACCACCCTGTATATAAAGGTACATCGAATTTGACCGCCAGATACCGTTGGCTGCTACTACTTTGATTTAACATTGTCTATATCTTTTTGCTGCACATACGTTTTTATTTTAACACCGATTTTATGTACCGGGTGTCCAAATAAGAAAGGATGCCGGCCATATCTAAGAAACCGTTCATGCTACAGCTATGGGAAAGAAAAAATAATAATAAAAGTGGGCAAGAGAAATCGCTGGAAATTATTTTCAAGTTTCTAAGTTTGCTGCTAGAGGGCATAATAGTCATAGTCGACAAAAAACACGATTTTCTGTAAAATATACCCAGGTAAAATAGATCAAAATACGAATATTGAAATCTTGAATATATTTTGTATAATTTTGGTTTACCACTTCTTGCTCTAACTCATCAAATAGCAGCTGCGGGGGAAGGGGAGCATCTGGTTGTGGAGATGATTGTAACTTTGGTTTGATTTAACGGAATTTAGCCAACTTATTCTCGTTGAAAAGAGCTACCTTCCTTTAATCAGATACTTTTATAATTTAAGTCATTTTTGTTCTGTAGTGATCGCTAGAGGGCGTTGTTTGAAAGATCAGCAAACTTTTCAGATTTTCTTGAAAATGTTGCTTCTTCATGGCCGTTTTAAATGTGGGAATGACCAATTTTTAAAGCAAAAACCTAAAATACCTATGTTTTAGGTATTAAAGTATACTCTTGTAAATTGCAATATTCATTATGAATTCTTAAGAAGATAACCAAACACGTCAAAAGACAGTGACACAGTCATTAAACTCCACACATATTTCGCTGACAAAGTCAGCATCCTCAGCAGTGTTGCCAGATATTTTTTCAGTCAGGCGCACGGACGATGAAAAAAGTCGCGCAAAAGTCGCAACATTGCTACATGAACTGGAATTGGACACAAAACACATAAAAATTAGGGAGTGAGGTCCACTGAAATTTTGTTTGAACACGGTCGGGCATGCGCATTGCAGAATGTCAACACAATTTGTATTTTGGACTTGGAGGCATAAAAAAAACTAAAGCTGAGAGAACTCATTTTTGAAACATACCATTTACTTGCCCTCTCGCACCAGACACACGCATTTTTTGGAAAAAAGATGATGTAAAAACAAGCAAAATATATCAAACCTCTACGGGATCAGAACTCGTCTAGCCGTAGAACAAAATGGCAGTTCTGTACGATACCCGTACACCCACCGAGACCATTAGCGTCACTAGCCGATAACGATATACTTAAACGTCATTTTGCCGACATTGCACGACAGACCGTATTGGAACAAAATTTCAGGGGAACGGCGGCGGCGGCCGGAGCAGTAGTCACTCCATAAGTGCCTCCGTCATACGTCAGATTTTCATTCCAAACAAAACAAGAGCACGTGCCATTTGACGTTTATCGATATTATTTACAACGTCTTAAACTAGTTTTTGCAATATAATTATAGACGTTTTGCAGTGAAAACAGTTTATTTTCAATTTGTGTGTTGGGCTTACGTGTAAAACCTTGAAAACAACTATAATTATATTTCAGAGGTTAGGTTGAAACGTCAGAAAGCACGTGGCTTTGTTTTGTTTGGAATGAAAATCTGACGTTTGTGACGCGCCACTTATGTCGCCCATACCTATAAACGTTTATACGTACATGAGTCACTCCCTTTTAAGATCAGTGAACCAACAAAACACATACCCATAACCTTAGATGAGGGAAGAGTATGGCTACATAACGCACGACCTTTGCCGTGCACGTGAGTGTTACCAAAATTTGAGCGTGTTTGGTGCCAAACAAATTGATGAAACCAGGTTACTGTTTAGAATTCATGTAATTTAACTAAAAATAACGAAAGCAGCGTTTGGAATAGTGCAATTAGTCATATCATTTTAAGACTTTTCGTTCAATTCTCGGCGTAAAGAGACTAAGAAGTTTAGGTTACGCCCCTTTTTTCGGTGCCAAATGGTAACACAAACATCTGCTTTGTTATTCCTCCTCTTCTTCCCTCCTCTAAGCCCATATGCTTATACTATGCCCATAAC
Source organism: Xestobium rufovillosum (assembly GCA_963966045.1). Classification (NCBI taxonomy): domain Eukaryota; kingdom Metazoa; phylum Arthropoda; class Insecta; order Coleoptera; family Ptinidae; genus Xestobium; species Xestobium rufovillosum. The sequence goes on from OZ014496.1 coordinate 5,450,183, forward strand.
CTCCAAGACTCCAAGCCAGAGACAACACATCTACACATCCAAGCCAAGATTCCCGCCCCCGCCTAGCCTAGCCGCGCCACGCGTCAGCCGTCAAATACATACCAACCGATAACATAAAAGATTTAAAATCACCAATTGACAAGAGCTCATTCCATTATTTTACACAAGATGGCACTAGCCGTTTTCTCGCACAAGCTTATATGAAAAATAGCCAGAAAAGTCGCGGTGCGACTTCGTTAAAAAAATAGTCGCAATGTTAGGCTAAAAGTAGCCCAAATTGCGATAAGTCGCCCAATCTGACAGCACTGATCCTCAGGGGTGTGCTGTGTAACTGTCTTTTGGCATGTGAGGTTAACTTATTAAGAATTCATAGTGAATTTACGCCAAAGTTACTGATCCAGCCACTGTGTGAGCAATATATTTATAAAACAAGTTGGCGTTGAAACAAACATTTGTAAATTTTCATATTGGCATCAAAGCATACACAAGTTTGTCACTACTACATAATAATTGCAAATGTTGTAAGGAGTGTTACTAACAATTTGCCCCCATCCTCCAAATTATATCACTAATTTGTTTATATCTCCAGTTAGAAAAAAGATATCAATGCACGGATTTCACTATTCCTTTCATCATTTTATCCTTTTTCTAACTAGGTTATAATTATTATATCATTCCATTTAAAATTTTCAAGAAAATTTGAAAAGTTTGCTGGCCTTTGAAACAGCGTCCCCTAGCAATCACTACAGAACTAAAAGAACCTATCTCATAAAAGCATATAATTAACCGAAGAGACCTCTTTTCAACGAGACCAAGTTTGCCAAATTATGTTGAACCAAATCGAAATTACAAGCATCTTCACAATCAATCGTCCCCCTTCCCTCGCCGCTGCTATTTGATGAGCTAGAGCAAAAAATGGTAAACCAAAATTATACAAAATATATTCAAGATTGCAATATTCGTATATTTGTCTATTTTACCTTGGGATATTTTAGAGAAAGCCATGTGTTTTTGTCGACTATGAATATTACTCCCTCTAGCAGCAAACTTAGGAACTTGAAAATAATTTCCAGCGATTTTTCTTGGCCACTTTTATTATTATTTTTTCTTTCCCATAGCTGTACCATGAACGGTTCCTTAGATCCTTTCTTATTTCGACACCCGGTACATAGTTAAATTAATCATTCATCGTGAATATTATTTTAGTTGTTTTGCAATAGTTCCAGAGAACCCTATTTCCGACTAGAGTTTAAGGTATTTATCGACGACCAGAAATCCCACTGACCGACCGACCGACCGAAGCAACACCCTGTAGTCACAAAAGGTGACACAACAGGATAGGTCGTTGTAATGTTTAAAATTAAAATTATTTTATTTGTTTTATATGTTATATAAATACATATATGAAAACTGCATGTTTATACCATTCAAAAAATATAAATAATAATTGTATCTTAATATTTTGAACCGCTCCCCTGAAAAATTCTGTGACATGGACAGACGATATTTTATTTCAATAGTGGACCAATGTTGTAAAACAATATCTATCAAATATTACACTCCTGGACAAAAAAAACCGGACACTTGGTTCTTTACAATTATTCTTCAATATCATTAAGATTACACATTTATCTAAGAATGTATTAATTGTGAATTCTTTACTAAACCTTGTTTAATAAGCAATCGAAATTTCACAAAGTTAGATTATTTCAACATTTACTTAATACTGAAAAATGCAAGAAAACACAAAATTTTCAAGGGTCAGGTTTTTTCTGTCCAGGAGTGTAAAATGTTCACAGTTCTGTATTGGCCCAATATTGGGTTTAATATATAACCAATATTCAACAATATTGCCCCAACCTTGAATTTACACCTGGAATTTGCCGATGAGAAAATGATCATATAGATACTTACTGCCTTTAGTTCTTCACGGAATGGCGGTTGTTGGTAATTAAGAACAGCATAAGTATGAAACAAAGCAAATAAATCTTGTGGGCAGCAATCTTTACTATTCCTTAGAATCCATTCACCCAGAATGTCCAATACACCTTCAATTAAAAAAAATTGACTGAGTGTTAGTTTTCATAAGATATTAATAGTTATTTACGATATAAGTGGGATATGAGCATGCGAAATTTGCCCAACGAGTGCGTAGCACGAGTTGGGCAATCGAAAAAGTACGTTAATAAAGCGTTATCACACGTGTATCATACAAATTTGTATCTACGCCCCTAAAAAGTGAAAATAAACGGTAATTATAATTTAAAATTTGTCATGACTTATAGAGAAAACCAGAACATTGAAACTACATGGCGACACATTGAGATGGCAGTTGTAAAAATTGACATATTATTATATTTAATACTATAGTTTGTATAATGGATCTTTGCGCGTGCATCACAACTGCTTACATATGACACAAATCATTTCAAGGTCGAGTGTATTGTCAAGCAGTGGCGTGTTTTTATTTTGCTCAGGTACAGATATAAATATGGTCACTTTACAGTTACATCATGTATTAATTAGTAGGTATGGCACCAGCAGAAGAAGAAATGAAAGAAACTTAGATTTTTAAGATATATTTTGTGATGTAATCGACACAAGTCGATGCAAAATTGCAAAACCCAGAAATAATGAGATCGTCCATTTAACTTCACTAACCCTACATCGTGATTTTATTGAAAAAAGTGGCGATGATAAATGATAAATTGTAAGACATCTAAATCCACTGGACACAAGAGAATCATCGAGAATGTTGACAAGGAAAATAAAATTGCGAATTTCCATTTTTTGGCATTCGTCTAAATTTTCGGTTTTTGACTTTTTCGGTGGCCGGGATTTTCCTGGACTAAGCAAAGGCTCATTTCTTTCTGAACGTACTTTGATGCTGGAAACTGTACGCAAGCTATCTTTAAAGCATCAGAAACACGCTAAAACGTTAAAAAGTTTATAAAATTAATTATGCGTTTTCCACATTATGACATTTATTTGACGCTTATGAAATTTCCAGTAATAATTATTATTTACCTCTTGAATGGCATTAAGCGAAATCAAAGGACCCCCATTCTCCTTTTCATTTGTAAGGTACTGCATTAATTTGGCGACAAGGCCTAGTGCTTGCGAATTCAATCCTTTCCCTGGCATGATTGAAATAGGTAATACAGTAGGTACCTACACCACACGCCTATGAGCTGTAACGCTGAATAGCGCTTCGACATCACTACATATAGTCACATTTGTGTTCCGCTCAATATTGTATTATGAGACGTATGTCTTGCAACCAAATGACATACATCGCTGAATTTATATTAATAAATGGTACGGGTTAGCAGTAGGCGCGTATGTCCTAACTAATTTTATACGCACGCAAAGATCCATTATACAAACTGTACTGTTATTAACTTAATTTGATTGATTGAAAAGCAGTGCGATAAGAAAAACGCGTGAGGTAATAAACTCATTATCGCACGCAAAATGAGTGGGATAAGAAGTTCTTATCTGACGGGCATAGATACTACTGTATGTAAGCAAATAAAAAAAACAGTTATGCAGTATGCCACCGGATGGTGTTACAAAGAGTAAAAAAATAATATTAATTTCTCAGAATAAATACCATCCAGTAATTACAAAATTTTCAGAAAAAATTAAAAGAAGTTTTTTCATGTCGGTACAGAAATTAATCAAAAAGTTTTTTAGAATTTGGATAAAAAATTACTTATATGTCCCTTGGGAGTTTGAGAACAAGCAGGGCTTTTCATAGTGATTTTTTTGAGAAATTGAAAATAATTCTTTTTTGTCCTCTTTGTAACCCAATCCGAGAGCATACTGTATATACAAAACCCATAATGCATTTGCCTTGGTATAGCATAAACGACAGTTAATCATTCTGAGCAACAATTTTCGTTGCCGCCTGCGCAATTCTGAAAACTTTTGAGAACTGCTATGCCATCAAATTTTAAACGGCACGAAGATAATGGGCAACCAGAAAACTTTTTTTTATTTTATAATAATTATTAGAAAGAACTTGTGAAAATTTTTGATCCCCGTTTTTTCTCTTTTCACCTAGGACCCACATTTACCGGAAAAAAATTATCCCTTGTATGTACCGGATGTAATAATATACAACACGCACCTGCGACATGCGTGATGTCACTTTTGTTGTTTGGCTTGGAATCATTTCTGCTAAGAAATGACATTGTTTAAGTGCTACTTAAAATTAAGTGTTCAATTTTTAAGTTTATGTGTAGTGTTAAATGGGTACAATCTTTAATTTAATGGCAACATTTTCTTACTCCTCGCGCAAATACCCCACCAGGTATTGAATTATAGATCTAAATCCAGATTTTGTGTACTATGGGATGCTACCCCAAACATATCGTTGGGCTTGAAACACCCTTAGATCTCTACATACTTTCCTGCTCTACCAGCAGTAGTCTTATGTATGTTAGATGTTTTTCAATATTGGATGTTTTGAATGTGCAAGGAAAACCGTAGACCACTGGTTTCGTCTTCTTGGGACTCGAACTAAGCAATATCGCTTGCTGTATATACAGGTGTCCCGGTGAAGGTGGGAAATCTCTCGGATGCGTATAGATTACACGAAAATAACACCCCAAACCCCAAGTTCATATAAAGTTTTCTCCTACGACCTTCCCCTGCCGAGATATTCTCCCTTAAATTGGAGAAATATGAATCGTTTTTTTTACATAAAATTTTTATTTTTAGTTGTATTTCGATAATTTTCTTGGTGACGTACGTAGTGATTGAATGTCAATAAAATAATGCGACCCGTTTTTTGATAGTGCATCAGGGGAGCAGGGGGTGAACTACCCTTACCTTCTTAACTTCATATTTTTTAAGGGGCTGGATATTTTTAATTTTTAGCCTCATTTTTTGTTTCCCCGGACATTTTGCTAATAATAAGTTACTCTTGTTAGGTTTTGATAAAATGAAGCGTTTTTGAGAAAATAAAACTCGACGAGCAAGAGGTACCGTGTTTCTACGATTTTCGTTTTCATTTTTTCTGGCATTCGAAAAACCGAAAGCAATTTTTTAATGTAAATTTTCACTACATTTCGCAAATTGTTAAGGGTATTTTTGTAGGACGTTTCATCTGTTGTCTACATCGTCAATTTTTATTTTTTCTTAATACGGACCTGGACAACTTTTAATGAATTTCAAAAGAATTCAAGGATTAAGATGTAAGAGACTGTGGTTAAATAATCAATTCAAGAATCAATTGTACCCCTAACCACATAAAATTTGAAGTACTATATACGCATTTCGGCAGCTAAGCTGCCATCTTCAGTAGCAGGGAAAAACCTATAGTAATAAAAATAGCAATAACAACATTAATGGAAAAAAAAAAAAACACAATTATATATATGACAGCTTGAGAGCTGACCGAGTGCACTTCGATTCTTTCGGAGTGGTGAGCAGAGAATACCTGACCTATATTATTGTTATTGTCACTATCATTGTTTCACATCATCATTATTGTTGTTATTATTATTGTCATATATACAGTGAGGTCCTAAAGTTTGGAATAAAATTCATAATTTCTTTTTTATCGATATTTCAATGAAATGCTCGGACTCGTCAATTTTTATTTTCAATTTAGAATTTTGTAAGGGATATGTAAAATATACAAGTTGTCCCATTTTCATGTACAGCTGTCAATGTCAATTTTCTTAAATGGAACACCCTATACATTTTCATATTTCTGAGTAGTCCATTGAAAGGCAATTTCATAAATGTGGCATTTGTTACCTTTTACTTCCATGGCTATCGAGATATTAACACTTGAATTTAGAAATTCGTCAAAATTAGAAGCAAAAAAAAGCAAACTATACCTCACATAACCGTATGACATGAAAGATTTATGAACGAAAATACGAAATGAAATTCGGAGAATCACACCTGAAGTTATAAGAAATGTTCTTTGCGAATTCGAGTACAGTTTGGATATAGCTTAGCAAGTTCTTGGAGCTCACACTGAACATTTAATTTAGATTATTTTTGATGTTAATTACTTGCTTGTGTTTTTACTCAACATTGTTTGTTATTTCGTGGTAGTTTTGTAAACCTAATTTCCAATCTCGGCAATCTCTAGCTTTTGTAGAAGTTCAGATATCCTAATTCTAATTTTGAGGAATATCTAAATTCAAATGTTAATATCTTAATAGCCATAGAGGTAAAAGGTAACAAATGCCACATTTATGAAATTGTCTTTCAATGGCCTACTTAGAAACATGAATGTATATAGGGTGTTCCATTTAAGAAAATTAACATTGACAGCGGTACATGAAAATGGAACACCCTATATATTTTATATGTTTCTCACAAAATTCTAAATCGAAAATAAAAATTGACGTGTCCGAGCATTTCATTGAAATATTAATAAAAAAGAAATTATGAATTTTATTCCAAACTTTAGGACCTTACTGTATAATTGTGTGTTTTTTTTTTTCATTAATGTTGTTATTGCTATTTTTATTACTATAGGTTTTTCCCTGCTACTGAAGATGGCAGCTTAGCTGCGTATATAGTATTTCAAATTTTATGTGGTTAGGGGTACAATTGATTCTTGAATTCAAAAGAATTAGCTAACGTAGGGTCAAATCATACTTGAAAAATTCCTAAGAAATAATTTATTGAAAGAGCTTTCAATTTTTTGATATCTTTAACACATTCACTGACAGTTGTATTAGCTATTGGGGGAGGTAGTGGGGCCGAAGACTTTTTTTTAAATATCATGACCAAATAGTATATTACTACAAATAAGATGGTGTGTTTCACATTTTTCCAAAATTTTAGCCATTTTGACCTTACGTCCGCCGGAAGTCGGACGGCCTCAGGATGAAAAAATTTTTGCTCTGAAGCCGTACGGACACCAGCGGTCGTACTGCGTATTAAGAGGAAGCAAGTTTATTCCTGCATAACACATTATCTGAATTTCCAGGCAGCAGAATTGCCGACAAAGATGTAAAGAAGGTCACAACTTTCTGAATTTGCCCGAATTCCCCCTTTATGTGTGCTAATTGTTTCGTACACCATGAAGACAACTGAAATGTAAATTTTGTACCTACGTATTATAATACAGATTTTTTTTGTTTTTATTATATAAGTAAAGATCATTTTTACTTTTATTTATTGTTACTAAATCAATAAAAACATATCTCATCATGAGATTGTATAAAAAATCTCATCATGAGATTGTATAAAAAATCTTGAAACCGGTCAAATATTCAAATAAAAACGTTATTATTGGTAGTTCGCAAAGTAATATTATTTGTTTCATCATAATTATGAAATCGGGATCAAACACACTCTATCACTTTTCAACAGCTTCAAACTTTGAACTTTGCACGCAATTACACCAGATGACATCAAGTTAAAGATACTTACTCAAAACGTGCTCAGTAACTAACCATATTTTACACTAAACCAAGGTATTTGCATATCAGAGAATCAACACTATCTAAAAATTATTGAAAAGATAAAAATTAACTTACTTAAATCTTTGTATCGCAGAATCCCTAAACTAGTTAAAATTGATCGAACAACAGCAGTTCTTTTCTCATGTGATTTTATTTCTGTACATATATCTGTACAAACTCTGTCCAACAAATTTGAGTCATAAAAGTTTAATGTAGCCATACCAAAAAGTAAATCAGCACTTTGTTTCAAATCAAGTTTTTCTGGACAGCCAGTGATATTAAAAGCCAATGACCTTAGAAGCAATACTGATCGACGCTTCTTCTGAGCTAAAGTTGACATCACCTTAACGTAGCAAATATACAAAACTGATAATGAAACTTAAGAGTAAATTAACTTACTTTCACCATCTGAGATAATGTTATACTACCAATCAGTTTGGCAGCTTCATCATCAGCTGTAACACTAAGAACTGTTGACAAATCTTCACTGCGGGTTGAAAATGTTGTTTTCATATAGCCACCAACTTTTCCTGCAGTTAACACCCTGCATAATTTTATGAAACGAGGGTCAGTTTCGAAATCGGGAATTTTTATTTTTCCTGATGATGTCCATTCAGCTAGAACTGAAACTACCTACAAAAAATGCAATATCTGGAGAAACTGTGTGGATGGCTTTGACTTTAGGACAATACTGTACTGGTAAATAAAATGTCATGGTTCAGTGTTGAAAGCTTTGGCCAAGTTCAAAAAAGTTCAAATTACTGCCCTGTTTTTATCCACATTTGTCGTAGGTAATATAACAAGTGCTATGATTATCAACAACGATATCTACGAGCTGAAACCGAACTGCATACAAGTTCAATGTGCTGTTTCGGTTTCACGAGTGATATCCTTGAGTATATTTGACGAGAGAATATAATGAATAAGAAATATTTAAACAACGAAACTTAATTTGCATTTGAAATATGGCATAAATCAACGGTCAGATTTGACAAATAAATACTTTCCGATAGTCTGAATAATATTCTATTATTAACAACGGAGCACAATAAGGTCTTTTGCCTTTTAGTATCTGTAGTAATACAATAAGTGGTCTGGAATTGTCGGAAATTTTACGAAAGCTGTTGCGTTGCTTGGTAGCCACGAGTGTAAATTTGACAGTTAAAAGATAATGAGCGCTTGCGCGAGTGATCTTCTGTCAAATTTGCACAAGTGGCTAGTAAAAGCAACAGCTTGAGTAAAATTACCTAAAAATTCCAGACCACGAATTGTATTTGACAAGATTATTTTTTGAATCGAAGCAAGGTAGTTCAAAATGAAATTTTATTTCAATTAATTCACATACAAAGAAATGTGTTGGAAATATTTGACGTTTGGCAGGTACTAAACTAACTAGATTATACATTATAAATGCACCTACAAATTCGAAACTATGGCAACTTATCAACAAGCAAAATTATCGAAAAAATTACCGAAATAATACACGCTTCTAGACCCAAATGCAATGTTCCTATTGGTCAATTTGACGATGAAAAAAATAATCACTGTAACCAAGTAAATTTTAATTTTCTATTGGCGCAAATCATGTCAAGTGACTTATGAATCATATTCTCATAGTTATATAAAGTTTGTGACAAAAGCCAAAGAATCAGTTGTACTTCTATTCTTAAGAAAACCATACTACATATCTGGCACAATACCATTTTCCTTCAGGAAATGAAAAAATCTTCTACATATGATTTTTTTCAGACTTGCAATATTGGAAATAAGCGAGATAGGTATATAATTTGAAGCCTGATGCCTATCACCAGACTTGAAAACAGGTGTAACCTCTGCCATTTTAAGAACTTTAGGCCAAGTAGAACTCACAATGAATAAATTATAAATAAATTTCAGCGGCTTGCTTACATATTTGATATTTGACAAGCTTTTTCAAAGTGTTAATGTTAACACTTATTAAGTCCACACCCCAGCTTTTTTATCCATCTCCTTAACGGTTGTCTCAATTTCTGTATGAGTAGTTGGCATGATGAAGACAGACTGCTCGTTAAAAGAAGGCAGTTTCATGTGTTCATTTGAAACTACATATTATATTCTTTGCTAGTTCTTGCCTTATACCACTAAAAAATTTGTTAAATTCGGCAGCAATATCTTGAGAGGAATCAACTTTTTGACCATTTACACTCAAGCAATCAAAGGTATATCCCTTCCTTCCAGCCCTATCTCTTCCCTACTTCAAAATTTGGCATTTAATTTGGACTAAATTAAATGTCAAATCCAAAAATTGAAAGTTACGGAATCTGTTTTGAACAGTACGAGCCCAGTCGCATATGAATTGGACCAAAGGAATATGGAATAAAATTTTGTATTTCTAAACTATTTTTTTGTTTAATTTTTATAATTTCAACAAAGTCAACTACGTCACTTGATACTATATATTGTTACAAATTAATCAACCGTATAATTATATTTATCTTAATTACAATAACAAAAAGAAATAAAAAAATATGTTGTTATGTCTGGCGCATATTAATTGGACCAAATGGTTTTAAAAACTTAATTACAGTTACCACTGAGTGCAGTCACCTTTTCGCTTTAACACAGCATCGATTCTCTTTGGCATGGTATCCACTAATGTTTTGCAGTACTCTGGTTGAAATCCATTCCAAATTGCCGCAAGTTGCTGCTTTAATTCGGGAATGGTGCGGACTGGAGCGGTTCGAAGAGCTTTTTTCATTTGGTGCCACAGAGTCTCAATTGGAGATAAGTCGGGGCTACTTGAAGGCCATTTTAAAACAGGAATGTTCATTTCTTGGAACCATGATTTTATCACTTTGGCGGTATGGTCTGCTGCGCCGTCCTGTTGAAATATAAATTCCCCTTCTGGCAGTTGAATCTTGTCAATGGAGGGCAACAATTCTTCTTGTAAAATTGTTTTATACCTAGCAGCATTGATGGTACCATCAACGAAGAGAAGACGTCCAACTCCTTGTGAAGACATACATCCCCATACCATTACTGATGCCGGAAACTTAACTTTTCTTTTGAGGCAGTCTGTGTGATATTCTTCCCCTGGCATTCGAATAATTCTACTTCTTGAATCTCCAACACATACTACAAACTTAGATTTGTCACTCCAGATAATTGAATCCCATTGCCGCTGTGTCCAGTTTTTATGCTTCCGTGCCCATAAAAGTCGGTTACGTTTTTGTTTTAGAGTGAGAAGTGGTTTTTCGTTTGCCTAGAATGAAAAATGATAAGCTTGATGTTTTTATAATTGACTTTGTAGAACCCATATCCCATTTTCTTCATTTTTCTCAAACAAGTGTCATTTGAGACTCGTCTACCAATAGCATCTGACCATTTTACAGCTATTTCCCTGGAGGAAGCTCGGCGGTCTTGTTTAATAAGTGCACGAAGAACACGCTCTTCTCGTTCCGTAATCTTTGAAAGACGGCAAGTTTTAACCTTTGTCTGAATATTCCCTGTCTTTTTAAATTGTGAAATAATATTTCTCACTGTTCCTCGAGGAATATTTAAATTTTTTGCTATTTTATGCCCAGCAAGTCCATTTTTGTAGGCAGCGACAATAGAATTTCGCATATCTTGCGATAACGCTTTCCCGCGAACCATTTTGACAACTAACTAACATCAAATGCTCAAGTAATAATGTAATTGTGTGTTTCTAACGCCCACTTAATAATATATTCGCCTCAAAAAATTGTGTATGCTATTTTGCTTGGTAAATGCATATTTACTTTATTTCGTAAGTTATGGTCCAATTAATATGCGCCAGACATAACAACATATTTCTTTATTTTTTTTTGTTGTTGTAATTAAGATAAATATAATTATACGGTTGATTAATTTGTAACAATACATAGTATCAAGTAGCGTAGTTGACTTTGTTGAAATTATAAAAATTTAAAAAATATTTACTTTAGAAATACAAAATTTTATTCCATATCCCTTTAGTCCAATTCATATGCGACTGGGCTCGTACACTACTGATTAAATGCATTTTTAAAATTTGAGGGTTTTCCCCATTCCTGCTTCTGCTTCCCATTTCAAGATAATATCAAACCAATGGTACCGTCGAACAGATAATTTTATGTAGTTTTATGCCAAATTCACTTTCCACATCTTTCTCATAGGTACTTGAATCCAGGGTTGATTGAATTTTTCCAAGTGGACATAATTGGACGATTTTGTCCAATTATGTCCGTCCCGACAAAATCAATAGTGATGGACAAATTGGACAAAATTGAACGAAATCAATAAAACGCGGCAGAAATTCAAAAAACTTTTATTTCTTATATCTTATATTAAAAATAAAACAAATGAAAATGAAAATGAAAACCCATTTTGTTGCTTGGCTTGAAAGGTTAGCAGACTATAACTAACTTACAGTATTTAATAAATAAAAATGAAACTTGATTTTGTCCAATATTGTCCAATAATGTGATTTTATCCAATTTTGTCCAATAATGTCCACGTCCTGAACGAAATCAAAAACGTGGACAAATTCACAACCCTGCTTGAATCGTCAAAAATGTAAGCAGACAAAAAGTTCAGTATAGTGCACGGAAATTTATTAAATATTGCGAAAACTAATTGAAATATCTGAACATTCAAAGGGAGAAGAAAAAAGATCGGCAATTTCAAATTTGATATTAAAATTGATCAGCAGCATAAGACAGAAAAGTTGGGGTAGGTTTTGAGATACCCAACCCCTAAAAAATATCGTCCAGTATTTGAAATGAAGTGAAATTGCCAAATTATGGTTATAACCTATGTACAAAGTATGACTGCCAAATTTGAAAGATACACTTTTCTAGCTTGTAACGTTGCAAAAAGAAACACATTAGGTAATCAAGAATTGATTGTGTTTACTTTTAACGTTCTGACGTCACGCCCGGATCCCAAAGAGATGCACGTCACCTGTGTTCGTAGACACTGGTGGGAGACGCAAGCGCGCGCCAGTTGAGACGACCGTCAAGCGAGAAGGATGGTAGTTGCGGCCGTTACTAATCTGATGTCCTGCATTTTGCACCCGGCACTACTCTTCCCGCTAGAAACTCGAAGTGACCCGCCGCCGAAGACCTCCCGCCACCACAGCTGACGTAGAGGAATCCGACGTCACACCGCTGATAAAAGTGGGTGCTCCGCCGAAGAGAATTCAGTATTTGGCCGTCCGGCCATCAGCCGAAACCAATACTCCCAGCATCCGGGATGATGCTGGCCGCCGATCCGACCTAGTAGTAATTGATCGACCGTTCCGACTTCGCCGTAAATATTTGAGTAAGTAACTTTGAATAAGTACCCTACCTCGTTCGTATCAAATAAATTCAATTTGTTCATGCTGGGGAATTGGGAGTGCTGTCTATGAAGATCGATCGATTTTCCCATCCTGTGGGGGCCTTAGCGCCTGTAATAGGACGACATACCGGTGGAAATCGATCGCATCCGGGTAATGGGCGGCTCCTGGTGAAATCTTAAGGTAGAACGAATTGATTATTTGCGACGGAGGAGCTAGCGGAGTTCCCCCAGGCGATTGCACTCGCGTGCTGCGACGAGAATTGCCTGCCGTTCCCGTCTCGGGGTTGGCACCGTTCGGTGCTCCCACGAAATCTCCGAGACCCCGTAAATATTCAGAATTGATCACTCGGCGGACCGCAAGCGTTCTATCTGGACACTCCGAAAAAACCGTGTTTTATTTCCCCGTAAATATCTCGTATTTTTGCATATATTCCGATTTATTAATTCTTTTAAGAATACTCCGTGAGAACCGCATTTTATTTCACTGTAAATAATATCTCGTATTTTGTATATAAACTCTGTTTTTATCCATTCAAGTCTGTTTATTCAATTCTTTCAAATGTAAATAGTTAAATTAATAGAGTACCGTTTCATTTTCTTTCTGTTGTGTTATTCGACGTTTAGCAATAGTAACCTAATATTTGGACCCACCCTTCTGCGACTACGAGCAAAAGGGTGACCAACGTATAAGTCTTACCTGACCGTAAATACAACCCAAGAAAAACGTTCATAAGCAACGATCCGACCAGCCTAAATATACAGCGTATCCCAATAAGTGATACCGAGGGGTACCGCTGCATATTTAAGGACCGCACCTAGAACGTCCAGAATTGGCGTACGAAATAAACCCAGACGAAAGTCATCGTTGTATGAGTGACGTCCGAAATCCGGAGAAAGCAATCGTTGTAAGCTTATTACGGAAAAGTCTTTTAAAAAAAATTAACCTTCTCTGAAAGAAAGTGTTTTGGTACAGCAGTTCATGTGATAAATAAACCTCCACTGTTTTCATGCATTTTATCTACTCCCGAAGTTTGTCGATTAAAAACTGGGCCGCACTGTATAAATTAAAGAAAAAAATTTGGAAAAATTAATTCTGTTACGCCACTATCTAATAAACTGAGTATTGAGTTGTAGTATGTTATGAAAATTTTAAATTTCCAAATTTTGTGAAATTTCTGGCAGTTTTTTTAACAAATAAAACTTGTATTTTTTATTCGACGTTTCGCCCCCGTTTGGGGGCTTTGTCAAGAATATTTATTTAAACTTGTAAAGATATAAAAAAATATAAACGTAAATTATTTGACAAAAAAAAAAAAAATTGTCAAATAATTTACGTTCATATTTTTTTATATCTACAAGTTTAAATAAATATTCTTGACAAAGCCCCCAAACGGGGGCGAAACGTCGAATAAAAAATACAAGTTTTATTTGTTAAAAAAACTGCCAGAAATTTCACAAAATTTGGAAATATAAAGTTTTTGGAACTGGCACAAATCAAAGAAAAATTTATGTTATGAAAGTTGGCAGTTAAAAATAATGAATGTGCAATTTGTTTTATCTCAACAAGTTCTGCTAAGTTTTGTCCTGTAATAAAAGTTAATAAATTGTGTTTAAATATACAGTTTATACTGGCGCCCCGACGTGGTGCACGAAGATTGTGGTATTGTGGACAATTCCAGTAAGTACCTACAGACAGTTAAAAGTGCTTATATTAATTTCATGAAAAATTTTGGCTCGCGCGGTCGCTGATACTTGGATGCTTCCTCGTCGTACATATAACGTTGGACTGTTATTCTCGTGCATAATATTTTATACTTTGACGGACAAAACCGTCAGCAACTAATTTTGAGTTTCCTAATAATTGTAAACAAGACGGCTAATCATAATAGGCCAGTTACAAGGGCGTACGTTAAACGTTTCCGTGGAAACAATCAAAATATGAATTCAAACGAACAGTTTGCAGCACAGCCACCTGCACAGGGCGTCACAATTTCAAACGAACAGTTTGCAGCATTGTTACAAACCATGCAAAATATGTTTACCCAACAAGCTCAAGTTACGTCGAGCGCTTCACAAACCCAGGTTACACCGCCGCCAGCACCGATACAGGGGAATTTCGCGAAATGTACGGCGCGCTTTGATGGAAATGTGAATTCAGACGTAAATGCATTTATAGATGCCGTGTCCACATACGAAGAGTGTATGTATGTGTCAAATCTGAATGCAGTCAAAGGACTTTCAATGTTATTAACAGACATTGCTGCTACATGGTTTCAAGGCATTAAAGATTCGGTTACGGACTGGGATGACGCTGTAGCTAAATTACATCATACGTTTGGACCGAAAAAGCCACCATACAAAATTTTCCGAGAACTGATCACGCACGAACAAGGCGATGAAAATACAGAGGTGTTTGTATGTAACGCCCGTGCTTTACTAGCACAGTTGCCGGCAGATACGGTCTCAGAAAATGTAAAACTCGATATGGTTTATGGTTTGTTAGCATATCATATTAGGAAAGAACTTCCAAGAAATAAAATTTCTTCGTTTACCGAATTACCAGACGAAGCCCGAAAAATTGAAGAAAACAGTTTAGAAGTTGAAACAAAATCTTCCAGCAGTACTGAAACGCTTCGAGAAAATTCTCTCAGTTTTTGCGAGACGTCTCTTTCGTCATCAATGAGTCAAATGTCGCGACCATTATTACCATTAAAAATTGGTGAATTTGAAGGTGCTGGATATGCAGACTCTGGTGCACAAGTTAGCATTTCTGGATACAAACTGTACCAAATTTTGTTACAGACAGGTCATAAATTCTCTGAGTCATCCGCCAACATAGCTTACGCGGATGGGGAAGTCAAGAATGAAAAGATTTTACTCACTAATGTCAGTGTAAAGATAAAAAGCAAAGCATTAGATGTGAAGTTCACTGTTCTCCCACATTTAACAGCTAATCACACACTTTTGGGTATAGACTTTTTGGAGGAAGCCCAAATTGTGCTAAATTTTCCTCAGAAATGTTGGAATTTTTGCGAATCTCCAGGAGTTATCTATGACTTCGTTGAAGAAACTCGCATACCAATAAGCAAACAGATTTTTGAAGTGAGTGACGATCTGTTGCGGCCAGAAGAAGGCGAAGCCTTACGCGCAAAGCAAAGACAAATCTTGAGTACATTGTAACGATAATCTGTAATAATGAGCCGAAGGCTCGCACGGATGTTACCTTGTAAATTTAATAAGCACTACCTAAATAAATAAATAAATAAATATTTTTGGTGAAGGGGGAGAAACCACTCCTTTCGCGGTCCATGAAATTGATACAGGTGACAGCCCACCTATCGCAGTTCCTCCGTACCCGATTTGTGGAAAACCGACGGATTTCCTTCGAAATGAGATAGGTTGTCTGTTGGAAAAAGATGTAAGAGAAGAATGTGAATCGCCTTGGAGTAGTCCTGTGGGCCATGTGATTTCGCCTGAAGGAATCGTGGCAAATCCAGAGAAGATTTCCGCTATAAAGGACATGAACCCTCCACAGTGCGTGAAACTGGTAAAATCCTTCATCCAGTTGTGTTCTTGGTTTCGTAAGTTGATTACAAACTTTTCCGATATCACGCGTCCATTGACAAATTTATTAAAGAAAAACGCGTCGTGGAAGTTCGGTGATGAGGAAGCTCGCGGGTTTGAGACATTAAAAGAAAAGTTGGTGTCATCTCCAGTGTTCATTCAGGCAGACCAAACGCTACCGTACGTGTTGCGAACTGATGCAAGCTCCTATGCCGTGGGGGCAGTCCTCCTCCAGGGGGAGGGCAATCAGGAACGTCCAATAGAGTACGCCAGCCGTCTTCTCACCTCTGCTGAGAAGAACTATTCGACGACCGAGTGTGAGGCCTTGGCGATTGTTTGGACCGTAGTAAAATTTAGAACCTACTCAGAAGGAGCAAAAGTTACAATAGCCATCGATCATCAACCGTTACAATGGTTGCTGCATTTGAAGATTCCAGTAGGAAGATTGGCCAGGTGGGCTCTCTACATACAAGTTACTGTTGAAGTTCAGAATTTTGGGGAAGAACTTGTCCCAGTTCCAACTCCAATAATGCCTAAACGGAGACGTGGACGTCCTCCGAATGTGTCGAAGAGGAATGTGCTGGGCAACGCTGGGGGTCCATAGCGTTCTCCAGAGGGGGAGAGTGTAATGCCACTATCTAATAAACTGAGTATTGAGTTGTAGTATGTTATGAAAGTTGACAGTTAAAATAATAATGAATGTGCAATTTGTTTTATGTCAACAAGTTCTGCTAAGTTTTGTCCTGTAATAAATGTTAATAAATTGTGTTTAAATATACAGTTTATAATTCATATAATTGTAAACTTAACTAAGATAATCCATGAACTAAAATTCGAACTGATTGAGTTTTAGCAAATAATAATTTACTGTATCTGAATTTTAAGTTTGTTGGACTATGTCTGGTAACAATTAATGCAACATTATGTTCGATGATCCACTACAATTTTTGATTCTTTCTTAAAAATTATGATTTTTTCCAACCCAGGTTCCTTCCCTAACTTCTCTATTCAGACATTACTATTAGCAACTTTGCACCGAGTCTTTACATGATAGCATACTCCTTCTTTTTGTAAAGGTCGCACAGACATATCAACGTATTCATCATTTTACTTGTAGTTTTCAGTTGTAATGCAAGATGGAACGCAATAGAACAGTAGTTAGAAAATGACAATACTGGGCCACATCCCTGGCCGAGGCGGTTGACCGCCTCGGCGGGAGGAAGCCGGGCGCCCGTCTTTCTGGCTGAGGAGCGATGGGGCGCTCGAGCCAGCCCGCCGAGGCGATCGATCGCTTCGGCGGGTGGAAGCCGGGCCCCCCGGCTTCTCCAGGTGCCATCCACTTCTTCAAGGAAGCCGGGCCCCCGGCTTCTCCAGGTGCCATTCACTTCTTCAGCAACGACTTCTGCGGCAGCCTCTCTCAGAAGAAGCGAGTGTCTTTGCCGAAGAGTGCGCCCCCCAAGCCGCCATTTTGGGCCCCCTTGGTTGTGGCTGAGGCGCATGCGCCGGGGCTCTGAAAGTACACGTGTTGTTCAGGCCAGTCCATCCAGGTGCCATCAATGACCAGAGGCTGCTGAAGGAGTCATGTATTCTGCCTCTGGTGTCTTTGGGGCCTTTGGCAGTGGCTGAGGCGCATGCGCCGGGCTCTATGAGAGTGGGCGGGGCAATAGCCAATGAGAGAGGTTGTGGGCGGCATCCAATGGGAGTGGTTGTGGGTGGTAAGGTTCAACTACTGCTAGATGCCTTTGGATGTGGCCCAGGCGCCTGCGCCGGGGTTTTCGCAAACGTTCTGGAAATGACGCCGACCGGGAGTCGAACCCGGGTCCCCGCGCACCGGAGCCCTCGCTAAACCCACTGAGCTAATCAGCTGCCCACATGCCCGTCTTTCAAATCATCCATATATACTTGTAAACAGAAGTTTCTCGGAAATTCCAACGTTTGCAATTGTTTATACTAAATAAATATTGATATCAAAGTTTAAGAAAAAAAGCACGTTCGCCGCCGATAAGAGATGTTATAATTGTTTTTATTATGGGTAAAAAACCTTTCAACTCGCCGACAGGATTATGCTTGTTTAGGTTTGCTCCCACGTTCTATATATGCACATACTACGTTGCAGACACTACAAGGTGACCCGTTTGTTTGTTTGTATTATTACAATAAAATAACATTCTAGAACATTCTCAGTTTGTTTATTTTGATACGTACTATGTTTTAAAATTACTTGTTATCTTAATGCGTTTCGGACACGTGTGTGAACCATCTGGTGAGTGTTGGAAGTACTAATTGAGTGTCGGTAATATAGAGCACATGTAGATTTCTGTTACACTTACTGGTAAGTGCAAATTGAATGTCGGTAATATAGAACGCATGTAGAATCTTAAAGAGACCATTTATAGTTATTGATATGCAAACATCTTAGTTCTCGGTAGTAGAACATCCTACATCGCTAATTATTTGAGAACAGTAGTTTAAATCTAGGCTAACTCCTACGTAAAAACTGCGTCATGTGGGGTATCAAATTAAAGGACTCAACGAGAGGTATCGGAATATTGGGGTGGTTTTTAGGGATGGTTTTTGGGGGTGGTTTTTAGGGGTGGTTTTGGGGATTGTTTTAGGGGTGGTTTTAGGGGTTGTTTTTAGGGGTTGTTTTTGGTGGTTGTTTTTAGGGGTGGTTTTAGGGGTAGTTTTAGGGGTGGTTTTAGGGGTGGTTTTTAGGGGTGGTTTTAGGGTTGGTTTTAGGGGTGGTTTTTGGGGATTGTTTTTAGGGGTGATTTTTAGGACGCCCCCGGCCACGCTCCTTGCCCCACCCACCTAGGTCATGTAGGGTATCAAATTAATCAGCTCGATGAAACAAATAGGAATCTATAGTTATTCTCCTACTTCCGAATTCTTATCAGTAGTTGTCTGTCTGTCTGTCTGTCTGTCTGTCTGTCTGTCTGTCTGTCTGTCTGTCTGTCTGTCTGTCTGTCTGTCTGTCTGTCTGTCTGTCTGTCTGTCTGTCTGTCTGTCTGTCTGTCTGTCTGTCTGTCTGTCTGTCTTGTCTGTCTGTTTGTCTGTCTGTCTGTCTGTCTGTCTGTCTGTCAAGGCCGTTGAATTTCGTAGACTGCGCATGCGCACGGTTGTATGGAGAGTATTTAAGCAAGCGGTGCTGTCAGTTAGTACTTGTACTTCAACAAGGGAACCGCATTTGAATAATGACACACATAAACGTAGACACGTTTCGTGTTCTGGACGGTGCTGCTGTGGATGAATCAGCACGCCGTGTCGAGGTGCACGTACATCAGCCGTTCGTGACAACAACAACATTCAACGCCAATGACGAAATTCGCATACCAGTCAACCAACAAGACGTTTACGTACTGCCGCATCTAAGCTGCATCTACATAGAGGGCAGGTTCATCAAGGGTGCAGGAGGCGGAGATGTGGCTTTAACAAATAACGCCCTCAGTTTCATCTTTGACGACGTCCGCTATGAAATCAACGGAGTGGAGGTGGATCGAACAAAAAACGTGGGCATCACGAGCACACTGAAAGGTGTAGTTTCTCTGAATGAGGGTGAGGTGTGTGCGCTGGAGAATGCCGGCTGGACGAATACGGGAGACTCACCGAGCCACCTTATCGACGAGAACGGGAACTTTAACGTGTGCATCCCGGGAAGAATCCTACTCGGATTCCTAGAAGACTACCACAAGGTGCTGTTGAATGTGCGTCACGAGCTCATTTTGACTCGATCGAAAAACGATAGGAACGCTTTCGTGGGTAACGAGGACACCAGAATTGAGTTGAGCAAGGTTCATTGGAGGGTGCCGTACGTCTATCCATCGGATGCTGAATACCTAAAACTTCTCAATATTGTCGAGGATGAGAGAACGTTGCAGATATGTTTTCGCAGCTGGGAGCTGTACGAGTATCCGGTGTTGCCGCAAGCTACGAAACAAACGTGGGCCGTCAAGACTGCAACACGGTTAGAGAAACCCCGCTACATTATTGTCGCCTTCCAGACGAATCGCAAAGCGAATTTGGATACGGATTCAAGCAAATTTGACCACTGCAATCTGGCAAACGTCAAACTGTACCTGAATTCTGAGTGCTTCCCCTACGAGAATTTAAACTTGGATTTCTCCACGGGGAAATACGCCCTGCTATACGAAATGTACGAGAACTTCCAGAGTTCATACTATGGAAAAGTTGGCGAGCCGCTATACGGCAGGGAACAGTTCAAGGATCTAGCTCCCATCGTGGTGATTGACGCATCAAAGCAGTCGGAAAGCATCAAGTCTGGACCCATAGATATGCGTCTAGAATTTGAGTCGAGCGAGAATTTTCCGGCCAACACAACCGCATACTGTCTCATCCTGCATGACCGCATCGTTGAGTATACACCGGGTAATGAATCGGTCAGGAGAGTGGTGTGAACGCATGCCTACTCTGTATACAGATTATAGTTTTAATTATATTGATGTAAAAATATATTCATTGTTTTTATTTTTGCGAAAACCCCGGCGCAGGCGCCTGGGCCACATCCAAAGGCATCTAGCAGTAGTTGAACCTTACCACCCACAACCACTCCCATTGGATGCCGCCCACAACCTCTCTCATTGGCTATTGCCCCGCCCACTCTCATAGAGCCCGGCGCATGCGCCTCAGCCACTGCCAAAGGCCCCAAAGACACCAGAGGCAGAATACATGACTCCTTCAGCAGCCTCTGGTCATTGATGGCACCTGGATGGACTGGCCTGAACAACACGTGTACTTTCAGAGCCCCGGCGCATGCGCCTCAGCCACAACCAAGGGGGCCCAAAATGGCGGCTTGGGGGGCGCACTCTTCGGCAAAGACACTCGCTTCTTCTGAGAGAGGCTGCCGCAGAAGTCGTTGCTGAAGAAGTGGATGGCACCTGGAGAAGCCGGGGGCCCGGCTTCCTTGAAGAAGTGGATGGCACCTGGAGAAGCCGGGGGGCCCGGCTTCCACCCGCCGAAGCGATCGATCGCCTCGGCGGGCTGGCTCGAGCGCCCCATCGCTCCTCAGCCAGAAAGACGGGCGCCCGGCTTCCTCCCGCCGAGGCGGTCAACCGCCTCGGCCAGGGATGTGGCCCAGTATTGTCATTTTCTAACTGCTTAGAACCCAATGAACATTCCATTTTTAACTATCGCTTTAATGATAGTTTTGTAAAATAAATACAAACTCACGAATTTATCCAGAATTGGGTACTTGCACGAATTTGGAAAATTGCGAAATCATAATCTTTGGAAGGTCAGAAATACATTCCCAAGGTAATTTTTCTCTGAGCCCTGTAAAATTCAAATTATCGGGGAAAAAATATTTCCCGCTAAATATTTATGCTTATGGCGCCATGTGTGAATTATTGAAACTTAAGGTGACGTCAATATGACGCAGCCTGTGAATTCCTAAATCGAAATGGCCACTTCCGGTTCAGTTGACAGCTGTCTTGTAAGTCTTGAAATTGTTTCGTGTGCACGTTCATGGTGTTTGCTGGGAAAATGGAACTATGGTGGAGCTCAGTAGCAAATTCTTGTTAAAAACCCATTATATTTTATAGTTTGCAACTGTAGATAGGTAGAACAAAAACACCTCTAAACCCTACAATCATTAACGTGGCTATTTTAGGTTGATTATAGGATTCTGCTTGCAAGAACCTTCTGCGGGCATATTACAGATGGATTTGTGATATTCGTACTAGTTGTGAAATACCAACAACGAAACAACGTGGACACAAATGAGTGAAACGAACATTCTGTGCTTGCCTAACCTATAACTGTCACTGTATGTATGACAGTTGACAGGCCACAGGGAAGCCACCGTGCAAAATAAAAATGTACTAATGATCCTGGAATACACTAATAATTAGTTTATTCTTCTTCTTAACGCATTTCTAGTGTTTAACTGTGCATTAATAAAAGATTCATACTCCTCAGTAAAGTATAAATATCAAATTGAAGCACTGATAACAAGTGATACAGTTAGGCAAGTAGGGACAACAGACGCGAAATGTTGGCAATAGGCAAAAGTTTTACGTCAGGCTGTAACGACAGCTAGGTTATGTGACGTCAATACGACTGCTCAAGGCCAAATGGCCCACTAGCGCGTGCTCCGCAATTTGAAACTAAAAATTAAAGTATATTATTATTACTACACAAAAAATAGTCTCATTTTATACGGTCACGATAAATTTAACACATATTTTCAAAACATGATAAAAAAGCGCGAGTTTCAATTTATGCAAGTACCCAATTCATCATTTTCTACAACAAGACTTTATAAAAATCTGAAACCCACCCACACACTACGTCTTACTTGCATGCAAAACAGAACACGCATGAAAATTTGACTGGATTCAGATTCTGTTCTTACCAAACTTTTGATGGAATGCATTAGGTAAATCGGCCAACTTGACCCCAAGCAAACTAAGTCTTTCATTATTACCTACTTAAAATGCACAAACAAAACATTGAATAAGTTGGTGTGTCTGTGGTGGCCTTAAAGTTGATACTTCAAGATAATTTTGTCGAAAATATACATACAGTGCATTTTTTGCATCATAGGGATTTACATCGGTAGTACATAAAAATTTAAGCTCCTTTAATGGTTTTTCTACTACAAGTTTCGAAACGATTTATAAACATCCTGATAGTTTTTCAAATGTATCAAGTGAAAAGTTTCTAAATAGAAATGAAAATAAATAGCTCATTTTAAGATTCATTGAAGTTAGTAGGCTATGTCTACTAACATAAGAAAATAAATAATAGGTACGAAGCTGCTATTTCATTTTGCATCTCTTAATCTGGTTTGGTATGGGTGATTGGAAAACTTCACCACAAAATGGTTGCTCACGACCTCTGATATAAACAATAACCAATTTCACTTTTTCTTCTGACCTATAAAATTGCATTTTCACATTTTACTTACTCATACCTTCACTTTAAATTATATTTAATTAAAGTGACAGTTTCGTATTATTTGCTTGTCAGTGGACACAGTCCGTTAATTATTTAAAAATAAAAATTTCGCTGGGTTAAAATTATCTAATTTCCTTTCTATTTAAGAAATTTTCACTTCTTACATTTTTAAAAATATAAAATTTAAAAAATTATGCAAATTAAAAGTGTACCAAAATTGTTTTTGAAATTATCGATAGAAAAACCAA
Source organism: Xestobium rufovillosum (assembly GCA_963966045.1). Classification (NCBI taxonomy): domain Eukaryota; kingdom Metazoa; phylum Arthropoda; class Insecta; order Coleoptera; family Ptinidae; genus Xestobium; species Xestobium rufovillosum. Next base: position 5,473,668 of record OZ014496.1, read on the forward strand.
AAGACAAGATTAAGTTTATACCGTGTAAATTCCTATAATGCAATGTTAAAAAAATGCACTGTATATTTAAGTTCTTCGCTCACTTTATTTATTTTATTTAGGTAGTGCTTATTAAATTTACAAGGTAACATCCGTGCGAGCCTTCGGCTCATTATTACAGATTAACGTTACAATTTAAAATTAAAGCCCCAAATGATGAATCCGAAAATATCTGTCACTTGAAATGTCAAAACTTCAAAATTCTTCAAAAATTATATTTTTCTTGAAAGATCTCACCCCCATCCAAAATTATGACTTTTTCTCTTCAACAATCCATTTCTTAATTTTCATTCAAATATTTCTTCTAAATTACTTCAATTTTCCTATATAAATCAAACATTTTACACAGACAATTTTAATGCAATCTTGACATTTTACTAGTTTTAATTATTTTTAACTAAGGCGCAACAATAGATTATTATCACATGTAAAATATAGATGGAGGCTAGCGACGGATTAATCTACCTCATTTCACAAGGCTTTATTTCCATCGTGATAGTTACCCACAGACCCTTTGCTAAGAAAACGATGGTCTGGCAGACCAAAAGCTCGCCCAAGAAGTTTGACAAATGCCAACTTCAAATTGATGTAGAATTGACGCATGGTTTGACTTTGTTCTGGAGTTGTTCAAAGGAATGTTGATATACCAGCGGCGACACACCTCCACATGTAACATTGAAGCATGTTTCATTATATGGTCTATGCAACTCGAGTTTTCAAAAATTGATATGTCTAAAAGAAGTTTCACCAAGATGTGATGCCAAACTAATCAGATTTCGCAACCTGGCAATGCAATTTAGAACAAAGGGAGGAGCTGAATCAATGCCACCACTCTACAATTAGCATCATGTAAGTACGTAGCAAATTCTAAAGTTTTCGGAGGGTTCCAGGTTTCAAAATGAGAAAAGGCAATTCAGAAGGTAACACACACCTCTAAAAGGAAATAGCACACAGTGTTATTATAACAGAAGGAATGAGCCAAGTGAAAAAGTGCCATGAGATATTCAGAACCTTGCAAATGGCAGGTACACATACTTAGAAATTTATTTAGTTTGTACTGTGTTTGTGTACTTTGCTTAAAATAAAAGTGTAGAAATAGAAATGGATGATTTAAAGAAAAAGAGGAGTTGCGCTAAAGGCAGTATCACATGTGTAGAAACTTTGTTGTAACACATTAAAATGATCCCCAATTAAATGTTCAGGAGCTACTTACTAGGGAATCTTTGCTAATTAAAACTCCAGAATTAGAAAGCGATGCATTAATAAACAGCAGAGAGAGTAACACATATCTAACCAAAAGTAACTACCTCGACAAGTAGGTTAAATGGTATGGTTACGTAGACGTCATTGACGTCATGATATGTTCGCATTACTCGTCAAATAAAGAAACTTGAGTAACTATGTAACGTGGTATGTTGTGGTATTAAAGTTACATATGACAATATCGGATGCACGCGTGACGTCCATTGCGCCAGGCAAAATTATTAGTTGTTTTTCTGCCTTAATGTGAAGCACAGAGAAAGACGCGAAATAGAGGTCAAATATTTTCATCCAAATTTTCAATACAGTAGACTCCCGATTATGTGAACTAATTAAAACCAAGGCAGTTCACATAATCAAATTATTCACATAATGGAGATTGAACCAAAAATAATTGTAGAAAAGGTTTTGTACATATATTACTTATGTATTGCATATTATTACATATTTATATGTATTTTTAATCATTTTTTAAAAGTCTGTAATTTTTTGTTCTTTTAATCTTTCTTCAATTTTAATATCGATAGCCTTTTGTCGGATCTTTCTTAAGACAGTTTTCTCAGATACATCTATGCACCACTCTAATATCAGAAATGAACTGGCACAAAGTGGTTCATGTCTCGCGTATATTGCTGTTCACATAATCGAATGGCAGGAACCCTCTGCTGTTTACATAATACGGAGGTCAATACAAAAAGTTTGCTGTTCACATAATCCGGCGTTTCACATAAAACGGTGTTCACATAATCGCGAGCCTACTGTATTTGAAATAAAAAAGTCGTCCATTAAGCAAACTTGCAATTTTTAAATGAAACACTATGTTTTCTGCTGGAATTGTATTCTTTAGGATATTTAATAACACTTTTCTAAACGTTCCCTATATCTAAAGGCTAAAACTGATATTTTCGTAGTCATTACAACTTGATGGTAATGCTACCTTTAACAAAAAATGTTGCAGTGTGCAATGAAAAATTTTTGGGAGGAAAATCTAAAAATTTTCACTAGTTATCCCCTAGTGCTTGAATTATTTCCGAAAAATTTTTCGAGTTCTCGAAAGTTGCAAAAATGATCGAGTCAAAGACAAGGGACAATACAAATACAGGTTGACTCTCAAGGTAAAGAGAAGGAAATTTCAAAGGCATCTTTCAGTACCCTCAACTCAATAACTTGTTGCATCCAGGGGCGGGTGGGGAAGGTTTTACGGGCCCATTAGCATCGACCGGCCCAATTTTTTTGAAAAACAGAAAATACTCATTTTTTTATACTTTGTACTTTGCACTGGCCGCCAATTTCTTTTATAATGTCATGTTTTTTTCACATCGGTCAGCCCAGACCGGCCCCGAAGCAACCGGCCCTTCAGGAAATCTCTCGAAATCCCCGTTGGCCCACCCGCCCCTGGTTGCCTCCCACATTCCACATTAATTAATTCATTTTATTTGCCTTCAAAAAACACAATCAAGGGAGAGAAAGTCTCCACAACTCCTATACTCTGGAGAAAAAATACATTCCCAAAAAATACACATACAGAAAAAAATAATAACATACAATGGTTGTGTATTTCAATTACAGATCCCCATAGACTAGTGCAGGCAGATGCTGATTTTCATACTGCACGTTCTGACTCGCTTATATTTCGCTCTAATCGAATCTGGGATCATAAAACTCGGTTTCAATTTACCAATGTTATAGAACAGCAAATTAGATTGGATATTAGGGGGACCCTTAACAACTTTTAGTAAGACTTCCTCTCATATAAGTGTTTCTTTGCTTTCTCATGTAAGAGTTTCTTTGCTTTCCCAAGCCCAAGACTTAAATGAACTCATACCAAGGTTTTTACCAGAATTACTGGTCAAACATTACTTGCCCCAAGTAGACAAACTCTGCGAACAAAAAATATTCACAGCAACCATCACTCGCACTGTCAATAGACCGTTTTAAGTGAATTTCCTTTAAAGGCTGGTCTCCAAAGGTTAAAATTGGAGAGAATCATTGCCAAGCTTGCAACAGAATTCTTTCCTTATAGAAGAGATTACACAGAAACTCCATATAATATTCCCAATATAAGTTGTTCATTGACCAATAGGGATGTACATACCTAGTGATGTGAAGCGCGAATATTTCCAAACAAATATTCTCGGGAATATTGAAATTTTCCGTAATATTCGTTCAAATGTTCGCGAATATTCGCGAAATGCATTACACTGCGCGCACGCCAACGGTCACACCGTGTTGGAAATTTATTATACGTGCGGTGCGCACTAGATGTAGATAGAAAACTATAATCTGCACCACACAAAGGTGCCGCCGATGCCGCTTTTGTTTGATTAGTAGCTTTTTTTACCTTTCCCCTCGCTTTTACATACGCCACTTGGTCATTTAACCATCTTAGTTTATTCCAAACGTTCCGAAGTGCCGATATTGCACTATTTTAGTTCTTCTAAAATGGTGAAAAATAAGAGTTTTGTTTGGAAATATTATACTTTCAATGAGAGAAATGAATAAATGAATTAATTTAATTTACTTATGAGTGTATTATTTAAGTTTATTGTTTGCAGAGTTATAAATTATTATAATAAATATGTATGCAATATACAATATTAATACAAAATATTGAACATTCATGTTGTACATTTTTATACCAAATTTGTTTAATAGGTCATTATGGCAATGTTTCTTAAATTCGCGAATTTTCGCAGGGAATATTACCGATTTATAAATTCCCGAGAATTTTACATCTCTAGATGTACCGAATGTTCGGAAAATGTTCGGTATTCGGTGTATTCGGCGTGTTTTCTGATTGTTCGGTTCCGGCCGAATTGAAATCGGTTGGTATTGGAAAGAAATACAATTATAGGCATTTGTGCTGAATCTGATTACCCGAAGAGCATGATCGAGAACGTTCTCCAGTGAGGAACGTTCCCACGATCATAGGAACGTTCGCAAATATGCTCGTTGCGCACAATCGGAATGTTTCCTAACTCACATCTTTATCTAAGGTTAATATTCACCCCGATACCTCTCAGTATTAGCAATTTCTTGGAATCCTCAATCATTCTCGATTCCAAATTATGACCAAGTGCTTACAAAACACCAGGTTTTATCAACTATTGCAAAAATGCTTGATCCACTTGGATTTATTGGTCCCATAGTAGTTGCTGGCAAAACAATTATTATGCTGAAGGTTTGAGTGAGCAAAATCGAGTGGGATTATTTGTTACTTCCAGAATTATTGGAAAAATGAAAGGTTTTCTTTCAAAGTACCACTCAACTCTCATAACTAATTATTCCACAATGGATATTTTCTTCCATCGAGGTATTTTTAGTGTAATTCACGGATGCAACTACAAAGTGTATAAAGGTTTGTGATACTTTGAAAGAGGGAACTTCTGTATTGGGAAGGAAACAAATTTACCCCCTCTAAAATAGTGTTTGGGTCGAGTTATCTAAGCAATTTTCGGACCAGGCAATAGGGCACAGCGTACTGAAACTCGAACAAGTAAAGGTGTATTCACACGTTCACTCTCAAAACTATGGCCGCTACCGTTAGATTAAGGTAAAGATCAAGATTAAGGCAAAGGCACCAAAGGTTGTCCAGTGGACATAAACGTCCCAACGAAGGATTACCCCCCTTACGCCAAAAGAATCAAAAGCATCCTTAAGACTAAGGTTACGGATATGATTATGGTTAATGTTGAAGACAATGCCTCAAAGGGGGTAAAGGAAGTTATGACACGAATTATGCTTAATATTGTTTATTTTATTTAAGTATTTCCCTAGTCGCCCCCACTGTGCAACTGAAATAAATAAATAAAAGAAGTGCTTTAAAATAAACTCTCTCCCTCGTCTCTTCTCAAGGTAAAAACACACACTCATGGTTTTGACTGCCAACAATGCATAATTTCAAGCCTGAGGAACTTTCAATTTTTATCAAGGAAAAGTGTATGTTTAGTCATAGAAAAAACTAAGTTAAGTGTAGATATACATATAGCGTAAATAAAAACTGTACGTAAACAATTAAGGTTTTAAAAATACAGTCCATCTCAAAGAAGGAAAACTAGGTGTCATATATACATATACCAGCGGGGATACACCCCACATGCGGCACTGAAGCACATTTCACCACCATCGTTTTCTTGGCATAGGGGTCAGAGGGTAGGTGTTATGACAGAAATTATTCCTCATAAAATGAGGTAGATTAATCCGTTGCTAGCTCCTTCCAGTGTTGCCAACAGTCAAATATAATGTAATAGCATTTCCCGCCTAAAATTGTAGCATTTTGAAAGAAATTATAGCAAAACTACAAAAAAGATCTCACGAACCTTTCCCGCGTAAATAATAATAATAATAATAATAATAATAATAATAATAATAATAAACGACTTTATTGGGACAGGAATTGTGGGGACTGGCGAAATTTAGTCAAAGACTACTATTCCACTTAACCAGTCCCACGCAAAAAAGTAATTACAGAAACAAAAAAATATCTAGCTGAAGTAAATAAATCAAATTAGGTACGTATCATGTAAGAATATAAATTTCAATAAAAAATGTCTAGTGAAAAAAAAATTAATAAAGTACCTACATAAGTAACATGCACACAGTGGATGGATCAAGAACTTTGACGTAAATTCACTATGAATTCTTAATAAAGTTAACCCCACACGCCAAAAGACAGTGACACAGTAATTAAACTCGACACGTGTTTCGCTGACAACGTCAGCATCTTCAGGAGTAGAAGATAATCTAAATTCTAAACTTAAATTACGTTGCTAAAAATATCCAACCCACACTCACCCACCCTCCACTACTGAAGTGAAAAGGATCGATAAACCTATAGGGTTTCTCAGAACTAATTTGAACATGAGAGCAATAAAATTGTATTCTTAAGCGAAAGGGATCAATAACCTATAGGGTTTCTTAAAACTATTAGAGCAATAAAATTAGGGTCTGGAGGGTAAATATTTATGGCTAGACTTAATCTATCTACCTGATAAATCTATACAGGGTTGAGTTCGGAATCGGACCATAGTTACTGTTAAGACAACTACGTTTATTTTTATATATCTCTATACGTTCCAATGCATTTAAATCAAATTTATTATTTCCTGATTTTAAGAGTTTGAGATTATTGCTATTGAATTTATGGCCCGTTTCCAACGCGTGTGACGCCATGCTAGACTTATCAGTGCGGCCGTATTTGTAATGAGCTTGATGCTCCTTAAAGCGAGTTAAAATAGACCGAGTTGACTGCCCGATATATTTTTTGTCGCAATTTCCGCATGCTATTTCGTAAATTCCCGCTTTATGAATGGGTTCCGTTTTATCTTTCGCATTTCCTAGTAGATTTTGTAAATTGTTGCTCGAAGTGTGAACCACTTTGAAGCCCGCTTTCCCGAAAATAGTATTCATACCTCTAGTTATTTGCGGTACGTATGGTATTTTTATAAATTTAGTAATTTTATTATCCCAATTTAAAGTGGTGGAATTTCGCAATAGCATTTTAAATTTTCGTTTCCTAATTAACCTATTGACAATCTCTGGATCGAAACCATTACATTTCGCTATATCTTTGATTGTATTTACTTCCTTGTGGTATCTTTCAACGGATAACGGTAGACTCAACAGTCTATTAACTAAAAAACCAAAACTAGCCTCTTTGTGTTGACTACAGTGGTTCGAATCTGCAGTTATATACCGAGCTGTACTGGTTTCTTTCCTATAGATGTCAAATTCTAACTTACTGTCTTTCCTAATGGAAAGAAACCAGTACAGCTCGGTATATAACTGCAGATTCGGACCACTGTAGTCAACACAAAGAGGCTAGTTTTGGTTTTTTAGTTAATAGACTGTTGAGTCTACCGTTATCCGTTGAAAGATACCACAAGGAAGTAAATACAATCAAAGATATAGCGAAATGTAATGGTTTCGATCCAGAGATTGTCAATAGGTTAATTAGGAAACGAAAATTTAAAATGCAATAGCGAAATTCCACCACTTTAAATTGGGATAATAAAATTACTAAATTTATAAAAATACCATACGTACCGCAAATAACTAGAGGTATGAATACTATTTTCGGGAAAGCGGGCTTCAAAGTGGTTCATACTTCGAGCAACAATTTACAAAATCTACTAGGAAATGCGAAAGATAAAACGGAACCCATTCATAAAGCGGGAATTTACGAAATAGCATGCGGAAATTGCGACAAAAAATATATCGGGCAGTCAACTCGGTCTATTTTAACTCGCTTTAAGGAGCATCAAGCTCATTACAAATACGGCCGCACTGATAAGTCTAGCATGGCGTCACACGCGTTGGAAACAGGCCATAAATTCAATAGCAATAATCTCAAACTCTTAAAATCAGGAAATAATAAATTTGATTTAAATGCATTGGAAAGTATAGAGATATATAAAAATAAACGTAGTTGTCTTAACAGTAACTATGGTCCGATTCCGAACTCAACCCTGTATAGATTTATCAGGTAGATAGATTAAGTCTAGCCATAAATATTTACCCTCCAGACCCTAATTTTATTGCTCTAATAGTTTTAAGAAACCCTATAGGTTATTGATCCCTTTCGCTTAAGAATACAATTTTATTGCTCTCATGTTCAAATTAGTTCTGAGAAACCCTATAGGTTTATCGATCCTTTTCACTTCAGTAGTGGAGGGTGGGTGAGTGGGGGTTGGATATTTTTAGCAACGTAATTAAAGTTTAGAATTTAGATTATCTTCTACTCCTGAAGATGCTGACGTTGTCAGCGAAACACGTGTCGAGTTTAATTACTGTGTCACTGTCTTTTGGCGTGTGGGGTTAACTTTATTAAGAATTCATAGTGATAAGTAACATGGTAAAAAAATTAAAAAATGAAAAGTGAATAAAGAAACAACATAAGAAGCAAAATAACTCACTGCTGTCGTAAAAAGTAATCTTTTAATTTGATTTTGAACGTAGGGAGAGAAAATGCCTTAAGCCAATCAGGTACTGAGTTGTATACTTTAACAGCATTTTAGGTGAAACTTCTCCGAAACATAGCCGTCGAATGTTGAGGCACTGTCAGCCTACCGTGAAATCTGATATTAATATCATGTATATCTGAACGTTTGATCAGTAAGTTGCGCAAAAGTTCAGAGGAGTTGTCGGTCGTTAAAAGTTTATGGACAAAAAGGGTCAGATTCGGGTCAGATGCAACCTGCGTCGATTCTTCATATTAAGCCATGAAAGTTCAATGAATTTATGTGAAACATGATCATATTTACGTAGACCAAAAATAAATCTACAGCAAAAATTTTGAACATATTGGATACGGTTGGAATATATGGAATCGAGACACGACCATAAATAACATCACAATAATTGAAGAGGGACAGTAAGTACCAGAGATTCAGATAATATTTGTTTTAATTGAAAAGAAAGAATGGAACAATTAGAGTAAAGAAGTTTTAGAGCACAAAATGTATTTTTTAATATATTGTTTATATGGGTCTTAAATCTCATATCGTTATCCAGATATAAACCCAAGTTCTTCGCAGAAGAAACTAAAGGCAGTATGTTACCATTAATTTAAATGTGTAATGCACTCCTTGCTAGACTGACTTGCGCTTTGGGACTGAATATCATAAATGCAGATTTTGATGCATCAAGTTTCAAATTGTGACTCAACGATATATCAAATAACATACTTAAATCTGAATTAATTAAATTTCGAGCTGATTGCATCTGCCCAAATTGAAAACTGAAAAATACTTGTGTGTCGTCAGCATATGCGGCCACTCCACAATGCCTGAGTGATGTCAACAAATCCGAAGTATATAAAATAAATAGCAGAAGGCCCAGAATTGATCCCTGAGGCACCCCGCTTCAAACAGAAGAAATAGAAGAACACACATTATCTGTTTTCTGTTCTGGTAATATGACTGAATAAAAGAAAAAGATTAGAACAAGAAACCAAAATATTTAAGTTTGGTGCACAGCAACTCGTGGTTAATTGTATAGAATGCCTTAGAGTAGTCAAGCAGCACCAACACAGTCAACAACTTTTTGTCACAAGCGGAGAAAATGCTATCAGTAACCTGAGAAAGGGTAGAAGAGGTGGAAGAATTCCTACGAAATTCATACTGACAAGCAGGTAAAATATTGTGTTTAGAGACATACTCCAAAATTTGATTGTATACTACTTTTTCCAAAACCTTGGAAATACTTGGCAGCATGCTGATAATTCGCAAGTCAGGCTAATAAAAAAGAAGAAGAAAAGGATTTTGGTTGGGATACCTTAGGAATCGGTCGCCCGACCGCAATCTTCCAAGCATCAGGAAAGCAGTTGGTTTCTAACGAAAAATTAATTAAGTGTGTGATGTATGGATCGATAAGTGGGCTGTATAGTTTAAGCATACTCAATGAAATGCCATCAATTCCAGAAACTCTAGACTTCAAGCTAAAGAGAACGTTGTGTACTTGGTCAATAGTTACAATAGGATGTATAGCATTTTCCAACAATTTATACCAAAACTACAAAAGAGGAAATAGTCAGTAAAAAGTTTGGCCGATGGTTCAGCAGTGCCAACCCTTAAGTGAAAAGTGAGATACTAGCACCAGTTTTAATTAGCAAACTTTTCCCACGAAGGACCACGTTCATAATGTGACTGCAGGAAGGATCCTCCTTCCTAGACTAATACAAGCAATCTGATCAGAGAGGGAAGAGGAATAGTACCCAAAGCAGATATGCTCGTTACCATTTGAAACCAAAAGAGGGGGATAACCTGAACTTCTTAGTTCTTTTAAGCAGAAAATTGGATAAAAATTCTTATATGACCAATTGCACTATTACCAATATTACTTAAATTATTTAAATTCCACACAGTAAAATCATTTCACTACTTTGGCAGCAAATCTGCTCAAATTTTGGTAACACTCAAGAGCAAAGCAACAATTAAATGTTACATATCCCTACTCTTCCCTTATCTAAGAACCCAATAGTACCTTTAAGGCGTACTGCCTTGAAATTCCAATTCCAGATGATATAGACAGTATTTCGTCAACAGTTTTTGCTTGATTTAACCGCTCATCAGTACTTGGCGTTTTGATGTTGTCCGCATTTATATTGTCTTGTAAGGAAGCAAATGCAGCAGCAACCATTCTGTTTTTGAACTTGAAGTTACTTTCCATTCCCATATTTAATTCTTTATTAACTTCCTTAAGTTCCGGCGCACTTTGAGAAGACGAAGACAAGAGCTTGTTTAAGCCTGTTACATTCCATACAGTTCCTTTCCGTGAAGCTTTTCCAATCAAATTGGTGAATTTAATCATATTGAGATTTGAAATTGCAAAATAATTTGTACCTACTGTACCCATGCAGTTAGAGCTCTACAACACCGAAACCAATAAATAACACGAGGATATCACTCTATTTACTTAATTACCACTGGGAATCATATTTGGTTACGTCCTTTTTCAGAGTTCGGACATTCGATGATTCGATTGCGATTACTCAATTTCTTCAATAGACCTTTGCAGACAAGGACTTGGGGACTTCCAAAGAAATTTAGAAATTAGAATACATCCTAAAATCTATCTGTCAATGTTAGGTATCCATGGTGTGACCTTAGAGGAGGGAAGAAGAGGAGGAATAACAAAGCAGGTGTTCCTAAGACCATTCGGCACCAAAAAAAGGGGCGTAACCTAAACTTCTTAGTCCTTTTACGCCGAGAATGGAACGAAAAATCTTAAAATGATATAACTAATTGCGCTACTTCAAACGCTGCTTTCGTTATTTTGAGTTACATTACATGAATTCTAAACAGAAACCTAGTTTCATCGCTTTATTTGGCACCAAACATGCTCAAATTTTGGTAACACTCACGTGCACGGCAAAGATCGGGCGTTGTGTATCCTTACTCTTCCCTCACCTAAGGGTGTGACTGTGTGAGTGTGACTAGGGATGGCAAAAATATATCGATATATTTAAAATATCGATAAATGCAGTCATATATGAGTATTTTTAGTACCTAAAATTAGTGTTTTATTCTTTAATTTTTATTAAGAAGTGCATCATAGGCATTATTATTTATTTAATTGTAAATATCCTATAGCAAAGCGGGCCGTGATTGTAATAGTTCACGGCCCGCTTCGCTATAGGGTACTTAAAATAATTAAATAAATAATGCTATGGTGCCCTTTTTAATAAAAATTAAACAATAAAACACTAATTAGGTACCTACTAAAAATACTCATATGAGAAAGAATAGTCACTTATGGATAAATTTGGATAAAGTTTCAACATTTATTGTTCATTTAGAATAAGTATCTTATTTAGGGAAATAAAAAAGACGGGCCCTCCGATCTTCATCTACTACTTTTGCAATAATTTTAAAAGGAAAATATATATTCACCTCTGGTTTTCAGATTTGTTTATCTCAACCAATGGCCCATAAAACAGAGTAAAACAAGCTGTAGGGTTGCATTTAATTTTTTGAAGAAATCAGATCAAGTATGACATATTTTTAATAGCGTCAACTTTCATTTAGCATACAAATTAATTTTTAACGTGTTTATAATAAAAGTAAATCGGGTTAAAGAGTCCTTCAAAATAAGCTATAGTTTGTTAAATTCGGTTAAGCCAAACGCAAATTACAGCATTAAAAAAAAATTAAATTGTAGTTCTTCGTCCTACCGCTGCCATGGTAAATAGTAACAAAATTTAAAACAAAATTTATTGGGGATTGAGCAGAGATTCTGAAAAATGTATTTTCGACCTACATTATATCTAAGCTATTTTGAGAAATTAAAGATTTTTTGTAACGCCATAGTAAAAATGCGACCCCTAGGAATGAAGTTACGAACTTAAAAATATTGTTGGTTAAATTCTTTTGGCTATTTGTTAATAAATTTTTTATCCCAAAATTGTAGCGTGAACGGTTTCCGTGATACAGCCGCTCCATAACCTTAACTGATCACCCTGTATATATCGATATATCAGTTCGATATATCGAAAAATTTTTGCTTTCCCTTTTCTCTTTTGTCGGAGGTGATATTTTAAAATTTACACAAAATATACCTACACACATCAGACATTACCTTGAGAAAAGCATAAACTGTGAAACTGCATGGTTATAAAGTGATATTAGTGGCATTGCGTGGCAATGCTGTACGCTGATGCTCTCTGTTGGGCGTTTACTTATATCCCAACTAGGTTTTGCCAAGTAGAGTAGGCCACATCCACTTTCACGCGCTTTAATAGACTGCTTAACTTTATGCTAAAGAAGCAACAAGCTTGGCTCAGTAGCAAAACGCGCCGGGAGCTTTTGTTCGAATCCAAGCGGATCCTTTTTCTTTTTTTCTTATAAAGTTTGTTGTAATTTACAGAATTTTACATTCCATGTGTTGTTCCGGTGACCCGTCAGGAAAGGTATTTCTTTAAAGAAAATCCACTATTACTACTGTTGTACCTAGCTTTTGGTAGCGGGTTTTTGTAATTAAAAAATATATCTATATTCTCTCTGCAATATATCGTACGTATCGATATATCGTTTCAATATATCATATGATACAATAAACGATATATGAAAATATCTTGCCATCCCTATGTGTGATTAAAGCCCTGATTTTTAAGAACTTTCCGCCGACGCAATTGCGCTGACGGACTCCGTCGACGCACTGCGCTGGGGGACTTTGCTGAAATCAAACCTGCATAATTTGGTTGTTGCTAAGTTACACCAATAAAAAGCTGAAAATTTTCTGCCGTTCAAACAGCGACAGACTTAAAATACAGCAAACGGAATTCCGTCGACGCAATGGGGGAGATAAGTGGCGCGTCACAAACGTCAGATTTTCATTCCAAACAAAACAAAGCCACGTGCTTTCTGACGTTTTAACCTAACCTCTGAAATATAATTATAGTGGTTTTCAAGTTTTTACACGTAAGCCCAACACACAAATTGAAAATAAACTGTTTTCACTGCAAAACGTCTATAATTATATTGCAAAAACTAGTTTAAGACGTTGTAAAAATATCGATAAACGTCAAATGGCACGTGCTTTTGTTTTGTTTGGAATGAAAATCTGACGTATGACGGAGGCACTTATGTTCCCTATTCCGTCGATGGAAAGTTGTTAAAAAGCGAGGCTTAACAACTATGCACGTGTGCGATCCGCGCGATCTGGCAATAACTACAGTCTCTACCCTGTATGGAGGCTTTTGGTGCTAGGAAATTACGGTGCATTTATGCCGGTCCTACGCGGTATAACATAGCAACTGTACGCTCATCCCTGATTTTATATATACGGCAACGGGCGTATTTTCTATTTCGTATTCTATTTTATTCTATTCTATTCTATTCTATTCTATTCTATTCTATTCTATTCTATTTTCGTAACCGATCTTGTAGTCATGGGTAACTCGTAAAATTTTCGCGATCTGACTCTTCAGTTCAGCTCACAGATGGCGACCCGCAGAACTGAACCGGTTCAAATGAGTCACATGGCTCGCAAAGCACACAAAAGACGCTAATCGCCTACTGCGGAGTGCACAGGCGATACAGCACAATACAGCATTCGGGAGCCAGGACGCACTCGAGAGCTTTGTATTTCTATTGAATTATGATTTTAAATACATTTCATAAACGAAGTGAATTTCTGGGTGCTTATCCACTGTAAAAGATAAATTTATTATTCTTCAAATATTATTTACCTGATGCGTTACTCAATGAATGCTTTAAGTATAAATATTTTGCTAATTGCTAGTATTGAATATACCTAGGTGGGTGCCTAAAAATTCTGGACATAACAGAAGCATCACATCAGTAACTGTTTAATGTATGTAATCTACCTACGAGTACATCTGCATTCTTTGACATGTAATAGTAAAGCAATCGCTGTCCTGTACTTATTTTATTACCTACCTACAAGTTCTACATTAAAAGATAAAAGTGTAACTGTAACCTACAAATACAAAACACTGCAAATGCACAATGAATACAACTTTCTCATATCTTTGAATCACCGCGCCGTCACAGAGCATGCAGCAGGCAGCCGAACTGCCGAACCGAGATAAATAAATGAGTAGACAGAAGCACTAAAGCAGAGAAGAAGTAGGACCCGCGGAACCGCGAGCCGCGGCATCGAGCCATTGCATCCAGCATGACACACGCGTCGACTTCCAAATCCCTGATCTTACGAACTACGCGCTTGGCGTGCTGTTGTTGTGAACCGCGACCCGCGAGCCAAATGCGCCTCGATGCTGCTCTCTGCAGCTCAACCAGTGAAGCAGATCTTTGAGCCGGTTCGATAAAGAGTTACCCATGACCAACATCTATTAAGTGGGAGAGGTTATCACATCTGGACTTGACCTGCACAACAGCCGGTACGTGCGTGACGTCACTCGGTGGGCGCGCTCCGTATACGCAATTAAGCAATTTTCGTTCATCATTATTTTTCTTTTTCGTAACATTATTGTTGCAAACTGCTACCGCACAATACATTCCAGGCATTATAAGTTTGTGGATAGAAGCACTTACAATTTTAAAATTATAAACACAGCTCTAATTCAAAATCGCGCGACACAATCTCGTCTTAAAAACACACGTTGCGTTAGCGATCCAGCGTGGGTCGAGCCCACCGCGCTACGTCACTCACACCCGCTTGCCCGTTTCGCCACTTCGCCCGAAAGCTGCTGCATGTGGTAACCTCTCCCACTTAATAGATCTTGACCCATGACTACGATCTTGGCACCACACATTCATGGCTGACTAGTCGATGTGTGATTCTCCCAAGTCGCAACGTTGAGGGTTCGCACCTCGCAGTAGTTCTTTTTTGTTATGATGATTTATCTTTTTTCTTTTGACCAAAAAATCGGTTTTGGTCCAAAAGGACAGCTAGGGGATCACCATCACGCGAGACAGACATCCACTAATTTGTTGACTTTTACTGTTGATTCGGGACCTAAGTGCCTCCGTCATACGTCAGATTTTCATTCCAAACAAAACAAAAGAACGTGCCATTTAACGTTTATCGATATTATTTACAACGTCTTAAACTAGTTTTTGCAATATAATTATAGACGTTTTGCAGTGAAAACAGTTTATTTTCAATTTGTGTGTTGGGCTTACGCGTAAAAACTTGAAAACAACTATATGTAATTATAATAATTATATTTCAGAGGTTAGGTTAAAACGTCAGAAAGCACGTGGCTTTGTTTTGTTTGGAATGAAAATCTGACGTTTGTGACGCGCCACTTATCTCCCGAATTTACTGTTGTTGCGCGGCGGAAATACACCAATCAGGGTACGTTGCATTAGCTCTAATGTTATACCGCGTAGGATCGGCATAAATGCAATGACGGTGGTGTTCCTGTCATTACAATCCACAGAGTAGATGTATCTAGAAAGGAGTGGGCGCGAGCCATTCGTATGGAGTCGCTTAGCGTTCGGACTATACTTGAGCCGCCGAACAGACGGAGTGATCACCCTGCAAGAACGTGCTCTAGGCGGGACCACTATCAATTTAAGACAACCGAACCGCAGTGATGCGCTTTCTTTAGACCCAACGAAATCGCATCACTCCAATTCCGTTGTCATAAATTACTATTGGCCCCGCTAGAGCACGTTTTTGCAGGGTGATTACTCCGTCTGTTGGGCGGCCCAAGTATAGAGATGAGAAATTTCGTTACTTTTTTGTATTCGTTACAAGTCGCTACTCTCGCTATTTGTATTCGTTACTGAGTATTCGTTATTCGTTACTCGTTACATTTCGCAACGCTGCGCTGTGGGTTGTGGCGTTGATTGACTATTGGGAAGATGTCTAACCTCCACTGGTTAAAGCGCGCCTCATCCAGCCGTGAAAATATTTTATACCAAAACTCTGTTCATCTCTTTCAAGAGCTCTGTTTAGCCATCATATATCTCAAAACGTCCGATTAGCCGATATGCAGCGCTCTCACAAGCAGCGGCATACCGTGGAAACACAATCGCTAGGTCAGTAATGGCAAACAAATATTAATTTTTAGTTTGAGAAATGTTCCCTGGGTTGGTGTCACCAGTGTTGCCAGACCTACTGATTTGCCATTAGAACTACTGATTTTGGTTCTAACATATTGATTTGAGTTCCAAGTCTACTGATATTTAAAAAAAAACTTGGCAAAGACGCGTTCCCGGTTATGCATAGTCGGTGTTTTTGTAACACCGCCAAACGCGGTAATCCGACAGCTTTAAACATAAATTATTACTTCGGTAGGCGTCGACCGCCTGCATCAATGGCAAAGATCCAGGGCGGGCTGCAGAAATTTTATTCAGACGCATCCGCCCCAGTCCCGACGCCCGACATAGTCCTTGTGTTTTGGAAGTGTAAAAAAACTAAAGCTGAGAGAACGCTTTTTTAAAACAGACCCTTCACTTGCCCTTTCGCACCAGACACACGCATTTTTTGGCAAAAAGATGATGTAGAAACAAGCAAAAAACGCGGACCCTTGCGGGTGCAGAACTCGTGTAGCCGTAGGAGAACAATATGGCAGCTCTGTACTATACCTGAACACCCACCGAGATTGTTGCCTGTGTCTTTCAATAACGAATTACTTAAACGTCATTTTACTGGTATTGTGTAATGCGGGACTCGGGCGGATGTGTCTGAATAAAATTTCTGGGGGCGGGCTCCTGTTTATGAAATCTTAATGGTCAGGGAGGGGCAAGCAACAACTCTCTTTATAATTTCAATCAAACAACCAGAAACCGAAAACTCATAATTTGGAAATATTCTTAATTTTTTTTTTTCAGAAAAACAAATCTTATTCGTATACATACTTATAAGAAAGTGTAAGTGGGTACGTAACTTTTATGTGTAAATGAAAATTTCGTATTAAGTGCAATACATGTGCAGCATGAGAACTTGTATTTTATAACAGCACAAATTTTAATATTAGATTTTATACACAATTCCAAAACTGTGTTGAGTCGAGTTCTGTTAGATATTATTTACTTATTTTACTTTTATTTGTTTTTATTAATAATAATTCATTAATAACAGAATACTTTTAATAGTTGTTTATATAATGTGATGTTTCCAAAGTAAAAATAAAATTTGATTCAATTCTGTGGTGCCCTCAAAATTTTTACATACGGTCCTTGCTGATCTGCCCAGCTGCAAACTGGCTTCCATACATCAAAGCAGCCGATCGCAGGTGTCCCGGCATCTTGTTTGGGATATGATTCTAGATAACTACCATGTTACCGACGCTATTCAATACTATTCATATTATTAAATGCTTTCAACCACCGCTAGGTGGACGACGCGAGAAATCCTAGCGATCGATTCGTCTTGCAGGCATCATTTACAGCCGTATACTTGTGCGTCTAATCAGTCAACGGTTGTGGTCAGTAAAGAAGTAAAGAAGTTGAATATCATGGAAAATTTTTGCTTGGGCCCTATATTTTGCGATTCTGAACAAACTTTCTTAATTAATTCCTTAATTAAATAGTTCGACGTAGAATAAGACATTTTCCGTTTAACCGAAATAGTTTTCTTCGTCTTGAACACTCTCGTATAAGATAGAATGTATTAGACCGAGTTTTGAAGGAGAGATTTTTACAAGAAATTTTTTTGTCTGAACGAAAATTTTATGGGATAAGTACCTACCCAATAAAAGAGATATTATATTTGAGTGTTACGTACTTTTTGGGACACCTGTGAATATAATTTTATAATTTGAATTTATATTTTCGTCGAGGATGCAATCTTTAGGTAAATAAAACTCTTTGTATTTATCTAAAGACTGCATCCTCGATGAAAATATAAATTTAAATAATAAATACAGTCATAACAAAATAAATATTATTATATATTGATACGAACTTTTGCCCCGTCAGCGACGCCCCTGGTGGTGACACATTATTTGTTTACGGCGAGCAGGCTTTGATTTATGACGGCGCGACCTTGTCGCTGTTTATGATTCCCGAAAAGAATAGCCTATCTCGAAGATTCTTTTTCTGGAACAATGTTCGATCGATAATTTTCGAGAATCCTCTAAGACCATTATAAAATGGGAAGCAAGAAGCCGAGTCTGACAGTCTTACAGTTTGAAGTCTGAAGTTTGGAAGCGAATGTTGAATGCGATAAGAACCGGGCGTTTAATAGTTCCGTGCGAGTATAAGTCTTGATACGCGTTTAGTGTTGGTACCATAGATTAGTGCGAATTCTTTGGTGGCGTTTTAAGTGTACCGGGGCGTCTTCGTATGTGATTAACCGTCGGTTGAAGACGAGTGTTTTAGAGAGTTTAAACTGTGGACTTGTGTACTGTGGATTGTTTAGGTTAGGTGATTAATTGTTTAATTGTTCGCTTAATTGTTTAATTTTCACTGCTTGTTGTTACTTACTGCTTGTATATATTTCGCTGTTTATTGTTCAATTTGTTAATTTTAAGTTCTCAAATCACTGTTACTCATTGTACATATTTGTACATTTACATAAAGTCACTGTAAATAAATAGTGTAAAATCGAAATACGTTACAACTGGTGTCAGAAGTGCGATTTTTGTGAGCCAAGAAGAGCGAAGAACGTCGTGGAAGCCGGTGGAAAATTGAAGAATTTTCTGGAAGTTCGCCGAGTTGAGTGAAAGTTTCGACGTTTTTGGACTCCATAGTGACTGGTAGTGGTTTGAGACTTGTTTGAACTTTTAAGTGTTTATGCCGGTGACGAGAAGAGCCGCCGCAATGGAGCAGCAACTTCAAGCTCTTATGGAATTAATGAAGAACAGTCAAGAAGAAATTGAGAATAATATGGTAGAAATAAGGAGCAGCCAAGAAGAAATGAAGAACCATCTTGAAGAAACAGTGAAGAGCAGTCAAGAAGAAACGAAGAGAAATCTAGAAGAAGCAATGAAGATAAATCAAGAAGAAATGAAGATTACCCAAGAAGAAATGAAGAACAATCTAGAAGAGGCGATAAAGAATAACCAAGAAGAAATGAAGAACCATCTAGAAGAAATGAAGAACAGCCAAGAAGGGATGAAGTCAGCTATAGAAAGAAGTCAAGAGCAGGTAGCTGAGAGAGTTACTGGAATAGAGACCAAACTGGAGAATAGAATTACAGAAGAAACACAAGAAATAAGAAAGGTGATGGATGAAGAGATATTGAAGATTAACGAGAGAATGGCAGAACTAGAGAAGAAGAAGACGTTGAAGACAGAAGACACTGGATTGGACGAAGAAAGAAGAGCTCCTGTAGTTAAGGTGAAGCCGCCTACATTTGATGGGAAGTCCCCGTGGCATACCTACATCAAGCAGTTCGAGGCAGCGGCAGCGGCGAACCAGTGGGCTAATACCGAGAAGGCAGTCAATTTGGTGGTTGCACTCCGAGGAGACGCCTTGAATATCCTGGATACCGTGACAGCCGAACAACAGGCTGATTATAAGGAGATAATTAAGCGCCTGGAAATGAGGTATGGCCATCAACACCTCCAGCAAGTCCACCAGGCGCAGCTATAGGGTAGGTCTCAACGCTCCAACGAGACCTTGCAAGAGTTTGAGGCTGACATCGCCCGACTGGTCCGGTTGGCATACCCAACAGCCCCGGAGGAGTTCTTGGAAAGCCTGGCAGTGGAAAATTTCATTGAGGGGCTGCGCGACAGTGAAACAAAGATGGCGCTGAAGCTAGCGAGACATAAAGCTTTGGCAGACGCTTTGGCCCACGCCTTGGAGTATGAGGCAGCGAAGCAAACATCACGAGGATACTCCAAGGTGCGGCAGCTGCTTACCCAAGAACCAGACCTACTGGAAAAAGTAATAGAAAAAGTTAGATTGAAATTGCGCAAAAGAACTGAGACCAACAACAATGAGGGGACTGGTAGGAGATGGTATGGAAGAGAGAAGTTCCTGCGATGTTGGAGCTGTGGTGTAAAAGGTCATCTTCGTAGTAGATGTCAACGTACTCCTGGCCAGAACCGGTACGTGAAGACAGCCCCATCCTACCAAGCCCCAGTACAAGATGCGAATGTGTCAAGATTGGCTCGAGTTGTGGATAGTTTGATGATTGATGGGATTATTGATGGCAGGAAGACCGAAATTACCATCGATACAGGAGCCAGTGACACCATAGTCAGAAAAGATGTAGTGGCTGAGTGGAGAATTAGGCCGACCAATAAGAATATCCGATTGGTTACTGCTACCGGCGAGACAGCATCTATATATGGAGAGGCAGAAATCGACATAGGAATGGAAGATGTCGTCATTCCGCAAAAAGTTCTTGTAGCCGACATTGTGGATGAAGTTATACTGGGCCTGGATTGTATGAAGAAGCACGGGATTGTGCTTGATGTTGGCGCCGGTGTACTTCGAATTGGAGAAGAAGAACTAGTAATGAGTTCTCCTAGGCAGAAGAACTGTGTATACCGAGTGAAGGTCGAAGAAGATGTCGTGTTGCCTGCCAAATCCGAAAACATCGTACGGGTCCGTGTGGATGGTGCTCCAAGCTGCTTGGTGGGATTGGTCGAGCCGATGTACGAAGAGGTAAAGAAAGGTTTACTGATTGGGAAGACATTGGTAAGACCTGGTCAACGTCCAGTATTCGTAAGAATAGCGAACATTGCCGAATTTGACCAGAAGATTTGCAAGGGCACGTTAATTGGTATGTGTGAGCCAGTATCTAGGATTGCCATGGTGAAGAAGAATGAGAAGGGAGAAGATCAGAAGATGTCCACAACCAGTTTACCAACTCCCCTAGAAAAGATGGTAGAAGAATGTTCCCAACAACTGGATCAGATACAGGGTGAGAAGCTGGCTCAACTCCTGATGAAATACAAAGATGTCTTCTCCTTGCAAGATGGTGACCTAGGACGTACGGGAGTAATTCAACACACCATTAACACCGGTGATCATACTCCCATTAAGCAAGCTCCTAGAAGAGTACCCTTGGCAAAACAAACCGAAATGGACAACCTGATCAAAGACATGAATAGACAAGGAGTAATTGAGCCTTCGCAGAGTCCGTGGACATCCCCTGTAGTGCTGGTGAGCAAGAAAGATGGCTCCACTCGTTTTTGTGTAGACTACAGGCGGTTGAATGATGTCACCAAGAAGGATAGTTACCCCTTACCCCGGATTGACGACACCCTGGACACAGTGGCGGGTTCCAGATGGTTTTCCACCCTCGATTTGAAGAGTGGCTATTGGCAAGTCGAGTTGCATCCCAAAGATAAGGAGAAAACAGCGTTCTCTGCCGGAACTGGTTTGTGGCAATTTACGGTAATGCCGTTTGGGCTCTGCAATGCACCCGCCACCTTTGAGAGACTGATGGAGACAGTACTGCGAGGACTGCATTGGAAGACTTGCCTGGTATACCTCGACGATATCATCGTGATGGGGAAGACTTTCGATCAGCACTTGAAGAATTTGTGCGATGTCTTCGAGAAATTGAGGCAAGCTAACCTGAAGTTAAGTCCGCAGAAGTGCCAGCTGTTTAAGAAACAGGTTAAGTTTTTGGGGCACATAATTTCCACCAAAGGAGTTGCGACAGATCCAGAGAAGACAGACGCAGTGAGGAACTGGCCTGTTCCGAAAGATAAACATCAACTTCGAAGCTTTCTGGGATTATGCACCTACTACCGCCGTTTCGTGAAAGGGTTTGCAGACATCGCGAAGCCCCTGCATCGGTTGACAGAAGATGGTAGGCCATATGAGTGGACGAAGGAGTGCCGAGGAGCATTTGAAGAGTTGAAGAAGGCTCTGTGTTCTGCTCCTGTTTTGACTTATCCGAGGCCTGGAAGCAAGTTTGTTGTGGATACCGATGCAAGCAATGTGGGCATAGGCGGTGTATTATCCCAAGAAGAGAATGGGGAAGAAAAGGTTGTAGCCTATTTTAGTAAGGCCTTGTCGAAACCTGAACGGAATTACTGCGTCACTAGGAGGGAGCTGTTAGCAATTGTGCGGACCATCGAGCACTTCCATAAATATCTGTGCGGGCAAGATTTTCTTATCAGAACTGACCATGCTTCCTTGAAGTGGTTGCTGCAATTTAAGAACCCAGAAGGTCAGTTAGCCCGTTGGATTGAGAGGCTGCAGCAGTACAACTTCGTCATTCAACATCGGATTGGGAGAAAACATGGCAATGCTGATGCACTTTCGAGAAGACCCTGCCCGGAAGATTGCAAGTACTGCGTGAGGCAAGAGTTGAAAGAGCATGTACACCCCATCAAATGCCATCAAACCCGGATCCAAGTAGAAGAAGAGCATCTACAATCCTGGAGAGACGCCCAGCAGAAAGATAAGACCTTGGAACCTCTGCTAAGATGGAAAGAAGCTGGTAGAAGACCGGAGTGGATAGAAGTTTCCGACAAGAGTGTGGCCCTGAAGTCATACTGGGCACAATGGGATTCTCTTGTGATAGAAGACGGTCTTCTGAAGAGAATGTGGGAGAGCACCGACGGAAGAGAGAGAAAGCCCCAGGTCGTGGTGCCGAAGGACAAGGTTCCGGAAGTCCTAGCAGAGGCTCACAATGGAGTGAGTGGGGGGCACTTAGGTGTTAATAAAACCACGATGAAGGTCAGAGAGAGATACTATTGGCTGGGCTACAGGACAGATATAATGAACTGGTGCCGGAGATGTGATGACTGCGCGTCAAGCAAGGGACCCAAGACAAGGAGCCGTGGCAGAATGCGCCAGTATAATGTGGGAGCTCCGTTTGAGAGGATTGCAATTGACGTAGCAGGTCCGTTTCCTACATCAACTGATGGAAATAAGTACATCCTGGTTGCGACGGACTACTTCAGCAAATGGCCTGAGGCATATGCGATACCGAATCAGGAAGCCACTACAGTAGCTGAAGTACTGGTGAACAATTTCTTTAGCCGATTCGGTATACCCATGGAGCTTCATTCTGATCAGGGACGGAACTTTGAGTCTGCGGTGTTCCAAAATATTTGTAAGTTGATGGGAATACGGAAGACCAGGACCACTCCATTACATCCCCAGTCAGATGGAATGGTTGAGAGATTCAACAGGACCATAGAAAACCATCTGAGGATAATGGTAGATGAACACCAGACAGACTGGGACCGACATATTCCACTGTTTCTGATGGCTTATCGATCGGCTGTGCACGAGTCAACTGGAAGAACACCTGCCAGTGTGCTATTCGGAAGGGAATTGAGGCTGCCAATGGATGTGTTGTTTGGTCATCCTGAAGATAGGCCAGTGCCTGTAGATGAGTATTCCCGGGAATTGGCAGAACGACTCGATGCAATTCATGAGGCTGTTCGGGATCGCATGCGCCTAGAGAGTGACCGAATGAAGACGCGGTATGATGCCCGAGCGAATTCTGTGGGTTTCCAAGCTGGCGATCTGGTGTGGCTTTATAATCCAGCCCGGAAGAAAGGACGATCGCCGAAATTACAGAAGAACTGGGAAGGGCCATACCAAGTAGTGACCAGGATCAACGACGTTGTTTACCGGATTCAGCGTTCTCCACGATCGAAGATGAAGGTAGACCATCTGGACCGGCTTGCTCCGTACCATGGGAAAGAAGGAGATAATTTCTGATCGGGGCGATCAGTCTTTTAAGGAGGGGGCAGTGATACGAACTTTTGCCCCGTCAGCGACGCCCCTGGTGGTGACACATTATTTGTTTACGGCGAGCAGGCTTTGATTTATGACGGCGCGACCTTGTCGCTGTTTATGATTCCCGAAAAGAATAGCCTATCTCGAAGATTCTTTTTCTGGAACAATGTTCGATCGATAATTTTCGAGAATCCTCTAAGACCATTATAAAATGGGAAGCAAGAAGCCGAGTCTGACAGTCTTACAGTTTGAAGTCTGAAGTTTGGAAGCGAATGTTGAATGCGATAAGAACCGGGCGTTTAATAGTTCCGTGCGAGTATAAGTCTTGATACGCGTTTAGTGTTGGTACCATAGATTAGTGCGAATTCTTTGGTGGCGTTTTAAGTGTACCGGGGCGTCTTCGTATGTGATTAACCGTCGGTTGAAGACGAGTGTTTTAGAGAGTTTAAACTGTGGACTTGTGTACTGTGGATTGTTTAGGTTAGGTGATTAATTGTTTAATTGTTCGCTTAATTGTTTAATTTTCACTGCTTGTTGTTACTTACTGCTTGTATATATTTCGCTGTTTATTGTTCAATTTGTTAATTTTAAGTTCTCAAATCACTGTTACTCATTGTACATATTTGTACATTTACATAAAGTCACTGTAAATAAATAGTGTAAAATCGAAATACGTTACAATATTATAATACAACAGATTGTTTACTGCTACTGGTCTGTGCTGTGTAAAATTAAGTTGATCTGAGGATATCAAAAGAAAAATAATATCTACAACACAAAAAAATTCAAACCAATGCCGGCTGCTTTATATTCGTTTATATTTCGTATAATTAGTCGACAAAGAAAGCGCCGCATCTACGTACGGCAACCCATCAAATGAAAAAATGACGAGACCCGAGACGCAAGACTTCAACAAGTAGCGAAATAGCGAGGCTCTTCAGTAAGTAACGAAATCCGAAATGACTCCACCAACCAGCGAGTAACGAAATCACGAAATGAAACAATATAGCAAATGAGCTTAGTGTGGCGGCCATTAAAAACAAGTTATTTGATTTTATTATATCCCCCACTATTTCATGTCTGTTATCCACTTTCATAAAATCCATGCTTTGTTTGCCCTTGACCTTGTCAGGTTGACAGGTTGTCAGCCACTGCTCGACGTGACATAACCTCGAAAAATGAAAGTTAAATTACCATATCTGCATTTTAAGGTGAACTGCTGTTACTTATATGTATTTATTTTAATTCTGCTACTAAAGAGGCAAACACACACGTATAATATTTTAGTAAACATATGGTGAGCTTTAAAATGATATCAAACAGTGTATACCTAAAAGAACTCTCAGATTTATTGGATACATACAAAGGCCGGGATAAGGTACGGTACCTACCTTGAAAAATTAATGAGAAGTCTGCATTAAATATTATAGGTTTTAAGAACTCTATGCTACAGCTCAAAATTAATTGGTGGGCTGTCATCAGATGTGATAGTGGTTAAGCAAATGAATACATTTTCATCCCAAATGTCAGCAGCTCGAGCAGTTTTAAGATTACTAGATGACTTGCCAATGCTTCAATATACTTTAGAATATGGCTTAGGAAAGCATGTAAGGATAGTTCCAGATTATTATGTTACCTAGTCATTTTAAAGTAACACTGTGTATATTATAGTGTTCCTGTATTGGAACTTACATCTCGGAATGGTCATAATAATAATGTAATAGTCATGCAGGCCCAGGGCTCATAATATATTTCTCCACTACCTTAGCCCAACTTTGCACTTGCTTCTTCAGATCCTGCCCCACTACATCTAGCATTTCTCATCTTCAACCTTCGTCTTCTCTTAGAAAATATCAGACAGCCCTGCAGCAATATCCTTGTTAGTTTTCCTTATGGCAGTCTTTGCATGTCCCTCCCATTGCATTTTTCCTACCCTAATTACTTTTATAATTCCCACCTTACCGAAAAAATTGATTTCATATTCATTTATTACAGAAGTACTGTACTGTATGAACAACAGGTGGATATCTATATTATATTCATAGCATTTTTCTATTGTTTGTTTAACTACACACACACAGGCAAATTTAAAGGAACGATTAGAAAATTAAGTTAATTTCATTAATTTCTGTTTTCAATGGCCAGACCTAGACAGCATAATATTACCCGCTAACAACTGTTAGTTTTTGATCCTGTTCACAACAATTTCAAATTGTTGGCATATTTTTAAATTGTGTTGTACATTTACAACGCGTATTTCCTCTAGACAAAGATTCGTACATTTTTGTAAGTAGGTACTCATTTCAATGTGGTTATTTTTGTTTGCTATTGTCTTTTTCATTATAAATCAGTTCATAATAGGTGATTTGGTACCGACTGATATCGCAAGGGCTGTAGAAATGATCAGACATGGTCGAACTTCCAGTGAGATTGCCTAAACATTTGGTAAATCAAAATCGCCGATCCACCGTTGCGTTAGTCGTTGGAGAGAGACGGGACTGTTTTTGAGAATACGTGGCCAAGGCAGAAACGTTCAACCACGGCAGTAGACGATATTTTTCTTGTGTTGCAAACACAAGAAACAAGCATCAAACGGCAATTCAGGCAAGAAACGCACTGGAAGAAGTTCGTGGAATCAATATAAGTGAGCGTTCAGTAGGAAGAAGACTGAAAGAATTTGGTTTATAGTCATTTGTACCAATAACGGTCCCACAACTTCAGATACATCATCGAGTAGCGCGGTCTGATTTTGCTCAAGACCATCAGAATTGGAATGATTACCAATAGGGCCATGTTTTGTTCAGGGGTGAGAGCCGTTTGTGTGTAAATTCAACTGACGGTAGGGAAGATTATATCGACGTCAAGGAGGAGAGCAAAATGCAGTTTAATTTTACTCCTACTGTCTCTTTTGGTGAAGGCTCAGTTGTGGTGTGAGGTGGCATATATTTAGGGGCACACACAGAATTGGTGGTGGATGATGGGGGCGCTTTAACTGCAGATAGGTACATAAGGCATATTCTGCAAGACCATGTGGTACCTTTCACTCCATATATCGGGAAAAACTTCGTCTTCATGCAAGATAATGCTCGCCCGTGCGCCGCTCACTGTGTATGGGACTTTTTAAACTAAGTGAGTCTAAACACTATGAATTGCCCCGCATGTTCTTCAGACCTTAAACTGATTGAACAAGTCTGGGATATGCTGGGCAGATGACTGAGATCAAGAATTCTTGCCGTCCAAAACAGAGAGCAAGTGAGAGTTGCTTTATTTGAACAATAGGGGAATTTGCTTCAAGAAATGATGGATGGCCTCATCAGAAGTATGTGAAAATGGATGACTGTAGTCATATAATCTATGCACTTTTTTATTCATTAATTATTGTTTAAAACCCATTAAATTGTAAAACTCTTTTATTGTAAAAAACCCTCTTGTTGGTTACTTTTTTCTAACAGGCTTCCAAATGGCACCAACCTTTACAAAATAAATTAAAATTAATTAGTTAAATTCTGTTTTAATAGACCCCATTGGAATTAAAAAAACAAAGAAAATTTTCGGATTTACCTCCGTTCCTTTAAATTTGCCTGTGTGTGTATATGTATAGCATCCACTGTAGATCTATCCTCACGAAAGCCATTCTGGTATTCTCCTATTACGTTTCTAGTATATCTTCCTAGAGTTTGCTGCAGTACAGTTGACATTATTTTGTAAGCCACATTTAGTAATGTAATTCCTCTATAGTTCGTGCGATCTTCCTTTTCCCCTTTCTTATATATTGGTATTATCAACCCCTTTAGCCATTGTTGAAGTATTTTCTCCTCTCACCATATCTTAATTATGAGTTGATATAACTTCCTGTGTAGTTCTTCACCTCCTTCTTTTATCAGTTCTCCATCAATTCCATCCTCTCCAGGGCTTTTACCATTCTTAATTTTTGCTATAACTTCTTTCATTTGTTCATATGTTGGTTCCTCTGCCATCCCACCTTCCATATTTATCTGTTAATTATTATCTCTTTGATCCTTCTCAGAGAACAATAGTGACTGGAAATATTCTTTCCAGGTGTTCTTTATTTGGTCAGTGTTTATTTGCAGGTTTCCTTCCTTATATTTTATTCCCCTTGTGGCTATAATGGTCTTCTTACTTGTATTTCTCAGTCTATAATAAAAACTTTTTCTGTTATTTCTCCTGCTGTCTTTCTCTATTTCCTCCATTCTATGGTTTATCCATTCCTTTTTAGTTTTCCTAGTAAATTTTTCTGCTCCTTTTCGTTTTTGCTTGTATATTTCCCTATAATTTATTTCTTTTGTTCTTAGCCATTTCAGATACACTTCATTTTTCTCCCTGATCATCTCTTCACAATTTTCATTAAACCAATCCTTGTACCATTTTACTTTTTGCCCTATCACTTTTTCTGCACTTATGTTGACGCTTCTCTGCATTCTTTATCCACGTCGACACGTTCCATTGTAGTTCTTAATTGTCCATCCAAATCTTCTACATATCTTGCCTATATTTCCTTTGTCACTAGTTTTTGAGTGTCCCATCTTGTTTTCACTACTTTCTTCTCATTTCTTATTCTTTGTTGCCTAATTTTTGCCACTACTAAATAGTCGTCGGAGTCAACATTAGCCCCTCTATATGTCCTCACGTCCGTAACTGCTTCTCTGACCTTCTTCGATACCATAATATGGTCTATTTGATTTCCTTTATTCTTGTTTCCTCCAGGTCTGATCCACGTTATTTTATGATTTTCTCTATGTTTAAACTTAGTGCTACTTATGTCCATGTTCAGTACAGCTGCCAAATCACACAGTAAACATCCATTCTCATTTGTTCTATCATGTATTGTACATTTACCTGCTACTCCCTCTACGAAATTTTCTTTACCAATTTATGCATTCATGTCTCCTAATATAATTAGCATGTCAAATTTAGGCACTGATTCTACCATCTCCTCTACTTCCTCATACAATTTCTGTTTTTCATCCATGCTAGCATCTTCTGTGTGGGCATATATGTTTATTATCGACATGTTTCTTGGTTTCGCTCGTATTCTCATTAATGATAATCTTCCATGTCGCGGTGTAAATTGAATTATATTATCTGACCATTCCTTCGATACATAAAAGGCTAGTCCATTTCTACCTTGTTTTATATCTCCTGAGTACAGCACTGTATAGTTCTTGCTTTTCATTATTCCCTCATCCTTCCATCTGGTCTCTTGCACGGCTGCTATGTCTATCTCATATCTCGACAATTCATTGGGTATCAGTAGCGTTCGTACATTCCATGTACCTATTTTAATACTTTTCCGCATTTTCTTCTTTCTCCCATTCTGTATGTTGCGTTTTGTCTCTATCTGGCATTCATTACTTAAATTTGTTTTCATTTTTCCAGCTTGGTTCATCATTGTTATTCCGTCTGACTTGATTGCAGTTAGTTTTTTGCTTCTGTGTATTATTCTTCAATTTTAAATCATTTACATGTTTATCCCACTCGTAGACGGCATCATTTATTGTTATTTTTTGGTAACCAATTTTTACGTTGGCCCCAGTTGCCCTTTCTTCCCTTGCCACTTGCATAATCCTCCTTCGTATCTGCTGTTCTTTCCTTGTCAAGTCATTCTCAATATATATCTTCCTATTCGTTATGTTTTTCTTGTTCTGCATGATGTTCATTTTTTTCTCCCAACAGCTTATGGTTGCTATGATGCTTGTTCTGTTTTCTTCCCTGCCCAACCTATATGCTTCAGTTATTTTCACTTCAACTCCTATCTCGTTCTTAATAAATTCTTCCACCTTGTTGCTCAGGTTTTCGTCTGTAAACTATAACCCCTTAATGCATATATTCTTCTTCTTGTTTCGTTTCTCCCAATTCTCCACTGTATCTTCCATGTCTTCTATTTTCTTCTACATGCCACGTCTCTCGTTTTCCCATTTTTCTTCTTTCTTTCGCATTTCTTCTTTTAATTTCCTTATCTCTTCCTCTTTCTTCTGAAATCCTTGGTTCATATCATGGTTTAATTTTTCCATCATCCCACCCATGTGGTTAAATTTTTCCATAATTTGTTCCATTTCCCCGCTGTCTATATCTTCTGTTTTATCGTTCTCTTTCGTAGGTGTTCAATACGTCTTCTTGCTTCTTCTGAATTCCCTTACAGTAGTATTTAAGGAAATTGTTTATCAGGAAGCGAGTCAGGAAGCAGCACCTCTTGATGCATGGTTAAAGTGTTGGACTGCTAATCGGACACGTTTCTCCCTATGAATTACTTTTAGCACGTTGATTTTGCATATTTTTTATCTACAAAAATAGGGTTCCATGGCTCAGCAGTTTCAGGTTTTGTCAAATGGGGAGCGTTATTAGTCTGGGTCGTTTGCCGTGATTTCCTGTATTTGTAGTATTTACCATAACGGGGTATAAGTTTCGGTACTGTAACACTATAATCTGCTTTAAAATAACTATCATATTAGGAACCAGACAAACTTTCGGCAGTCCTAGGAGTAACAACTAACATAATTGACCAACTGTATTACCCAATCGAGAAAATGGCCTGGCTAGCGGAACATAAATTAATATCTGGACATGATGGTGGTTTGTGGGACACTGCAAGTTCAGTATGCTGGGTTTTATCAATTTACTTGACTCTTCTGAAGTATGTTTTTAAATGTAGATAATATTAATGTAGAAAATATTAATGTACCTATATATTTGTTTTAAGGACGTTGCGATATACAATAATTTTGCAGAGACACAAAAATTGCATTGATGTGCAAAATAATAAGAGGTGAGTTGATATTGATTTATTGATATATTCTGTAGGTATTGTACAAGCCACTCATAGATGCACCACCACATTCAATAATACTAGATGAGGTTTATATGTAATTACTAGCAAAACCAGATGTAAAGATTTTTGGTTGATATGGTATCAACTTATTTTAGCATCGAAAAATAAATGTATTGATTATATCTTTTCCAAGGGTTGAATCAATGATCAAATCTTGTAAGAGAATATCCAATAGTCCATAGAAATTCATAGAACTCCAAGCTCAAAAAGAACTAGGTATAGAATAATACCAGATATTCCAGAAAGTTCTACTTATGCTGAAACTAAAATTGTGTTAATGGCGATGATTCGAACCCCTTAATATCTTTCTAAATAGAACCCCCTATATTTTTGCAATTGATTGATTATAACAAAAAATGAGATTGTCGTCTAATATTCCTTTGGAATTCTAAAGTCACCAATCGATGTAGGAAAAGTAGGTAAATAGTTTCTTTTTCAGGTCGTCCATTGAATTATAAACCAATTAAAAAATAAAAAGAAAATTACTTAAGTCATAACATAAAATTAAAAAATATGTAATTAAAATTTACTTATAAACAGGGTTGGCAAATATCATGATATTTATATAAATATCAAAATATCATAATATCCGATATTTATTGATATATATCCGAAATTCCAATCTTTTTCTGTTAAGTAAAATGATTAATTAAAAAAATTTAACAGAAATAATGAAACAAAAAATATATTTCTGAAAAACAAAAACAAAAAAATTCAGTCTGTCAGTAACAAAAAAGGAAAACATATCACAAGAAGCAAGAACACAAAAGTGGGTAAATAAAATATATAAGGTAACAAAAATAAAAATGAACATAAAAGTAAACTAAAAAACTCGCTAAAAAAATCGAAAATTGAAACTTCCAAGCGTCAAAACAAACTAAAAAATTCCTTGAAGAAGTTATCTTAAATAATTTTGCTTTCTTGTTAAAAATAAAAAGTAACTTTAATTGCTAAAAATTCTGGTTCCCTAGCTGCACTTGAAGTAATTTCAAGATCAGGATCATCGATCATTAATTTGACGTCGATGACCAGATCCAGTCCAAGTTTCCTTTTTTTGTTGTAAAGTTTGTCGCATAGTATATACTTACATATGCGCTATCACATCACATAGTACACATGCGCTACCCGCTGTTGCTTGCTGCATCTAAAGGAATCACGTTGTTGTCACGTTTAAGTTATTTGCCCATAATTATCTTTTGTGATATCTATCATGATATATATCAATCAATAAATCACGTGATACAGTGTGTCCACGGATGGACTTAACTATACTTGTAAAAACTTTTATTTTCAATTTTTCGAAAAAAAGTCATTCTTTGTAATTTCTTTTGCTTATTATGTAAATACGATTCACGTCGAGAAACTTTGATTTTGTTGTACAGGGGGCGCAAAAAGTACAAAAATGTATATTTGCAAAATTAAACATTTTTGAATCAAGCTTTTTGAAGTCTCAGAATGAAACAGCTTATAAGGAGAAATCGAAAAGCCAAATAAAGTTTTCCCATGGAAGTTATACTTAGTTGCTAAGATACACCGGGTGTCCGGTTAAGGTTGGCGACTGGCTATCTTAGGAACTATTCTTCCTACAGATTTCGGAAAAGAATCTTCTTACAAAAGTGACCATAAAAATTCATCAAAAATGTTTTTAGCTTTCAATTTTCCCCGCTAGAGGGCCCAATTTTAAAAGAATAGACAATCCACATTTTCTTCAAAAATTCAAATAGAAATGTAGGTATCCTTTATCTTTCTCAAAATGTCTTTGTAATATCCAGCAAATTAGTTTAATAACTTTTTGATCTAACTTACAAAATAAGGACTGGAAGGAGGAAAGAATTCTCTTATACCAAAAGTGCCATGTCTTCGGATTGCTTGAACCAATTTTAATGAATTTGGTCTCGTTGGAAAAGGAATTTATAGCGTAATAGAAATCTGCATTTACGCTTGAATTTAATTTTATGAGGGAGCCGCCAGATGGCATTATTTAGAAAATTGCGAAAATGCCAAATTTTCTCATCATAAGGTTCTCAGTCCGAAGACTGGTTGGACGCGTACCTCCATTCTTTTCTATCCTGAGCTAACCTACGCATTTCCCTAAAAGTAGAACATCCTACATCCCTAACTATTTGAGAGCAGTAGTCTAATCTAGGCCTACCCCTACCTCTTTTTATTCCTATCTCTGACTCTAGTATGTCACGAACTATTCCTTCGTGTCTTAGAAGGTGTCCTACTATCCTATCTCTCCTACTCTTTATTGTTTTCCATACCTTTCGCTTTTCCCCAACTCTTTCTAATACTTCCCTATTGCTAACCTTATCTATCCACGGTATCTTCATCATGCGTCTGTAGCACCACATTTCAAACGCTTCTACTCTTTTTCTATCCGCTTCTCCTATTGTCCAAGTTTCGCACCCGTATAATGCCGTACTCCATACATACGACGTTAAGAGTCTCTTCCTAGTCTCTATATTAACCGTTCTCGAGCATAACAGTTGTTTCTTTTTGTTAAACGCAACTCGGCCCTGCGCCATTCTTTGTTTTATATCTTTAGTGCTCCTACCGTCTTGAGTTATTTTACTTCCTAAGTAGCAGAAATCCGCGACCTCCTCTATCTTCTCATTTCCAATTTGTATTTCCATTTTAGTTCTATTTTCACATCCCCTACATACCAAAATTTTAGTTTTCTTTTTATTGATTTTCATGCCGAAGCCCTGTGTCAAAACTGCTTCCATTTCATTCAAAGCCGCTCCTAATTCTTCTTTGCTAGATGCTAACACTGCTATATCATCCGCAAATCTGAGCATGTTAATAGTTTGGCCCTGTACATTGATCCCTGAGGCTGTTCTTTCCTTAACAATATTAATCGCATCTTCGATATATAAGTTGAAAACTAGAGGTGACAATGCACATCCCTGTCTCACTCCCTTCCGGATATCTACTTCCCTTTGTTCCTGCTCACATTCTATAACTGCCTTTTGCTCTTTGTAGAGATTATGTATTATTCTTCTGTCCCTGTATTTCATCCCTACCTTTCTCAGCACTTCGAACATCTTCCCCCATTTTACGTTGTCGAAGGCTTTTTCTAAATCTACAAATCCTATATAGACGCTCTTTCTCTTTTCTATCGTTTTTTCTATAATTACTCGTAAAGCTAGAATGGCCTCGCGCGTTCCTCTATTTCGTCTAAATCCGAACTGATCTTCTCCTAATATTTCTTCCGCCTTTTTCTCCATCCTTCTTTGCACAATTCTAGTTAAAATTTTTGACGCATGGGAAGTTAAACTGATAGTTCTAAAATTTTCGCATCTATCCGCGCCTTTTCTTTTTGGCAAAGCTACTATGATGTTCCGTTTGTAATCTTCTGGAATCTCGCCTGTCAGGTATATGCGACTAACTAATTTAAATAAACGATCTGTTACCTCTTGACCTGCGCACTTTAAGATTTCTGCCTGCAAGCCATCTATACCTGGTGCTTTATTATTCCTTAAACTTTTTAGTGCTATCTCAAACTCTTCTCTCATTATAGGACTCCCTAGGTTATCCCCCTCTACACTGCTTTCGCTTTCTAATATATCTTGCACTTCCTGTCCCGCATATAAGTTTCCTAAATATTCTTTCCACCTATCTGCCTTCTCCCCACTTCCGATTAGGATATCTCCTGCCTCATTTCTAATGTTTTTGGTACTAGCTCCAATTTCTCTAAAATTTCTCCTGATTATTTTATATGCTTCATCAGTCTTTCCTACTTCGAACTTATCTTCCACTTCTTTGCATTTATTATCGATCCATTGCTCTTTCGCTTTCCTACATTTCCGAATAATTTCCCATTTGATCGCCTTATATCTTTGTTTCCCTATTTCATCTAACCTATTTTTATATTTTCGCCTTTCCTCTATTAGACTCACGATATGTTTTGTTATCCAGGGTTTCCTACTTTCATTCTGTTTATGACCCAAAATATCCCTAGCTGAGGAAACTAAACTATTTTTAATGCAATTCCATTCTGCCTCTATGTCCCTAACAATATTTCCACCCGTGCCCTTTTCTCAAAAACTTTAAATGGAATGGTATATTTTTTATAACATGGCGTCATTACAAATAGAATTGAGAACTAAATAGCTCAAACTGGAAGTTGTTATCTTTTTTCAAACGGAAGTTATCATTAAGAATATGGTCTAATCAAATCTCAGCGCACAGGTATCAAATTTTTCAAAAATTTTTGAATGGAATGGTACATTTTCATAACATGCTGTTAGTACAAATAGCATGAGTAATAGAAGGCCGCAAACTGAAAGTTCCTATCTTTTTTCAAACGAAAGTTATGATCAAAAATGCTGTTTAATCCTATTTCATTGCATGGGTAATTTTAGGAAAATAAATTTTTTTTAAAAATATTAGGGCATTCTTGTATCTCTCATCAGACAGAATTATAAGAAATATTACAAACAAAACGCACTCCATGGAAAATAAAAACAAATACCTGGTCAAAGTATTGCCACTAATTGTTAAATTTAACTTAACTAAGTATTAATTATTAGTTAATTTAAATTCGATTTCAGTGTCTTTTCGCTAGAATTTATTATAACTTTAACTAATGTCTAGCTCTGTTGCTGAAGCGTCTGACAAGCTCGTG
Organism: Xestobium rufovillosum; assembly: GCA_963966045.1. Classification (NCBI taxonomy): domain Eukaryota; kingdom Metazoa; phylum Arthropoda; class Insecta; order Coleoptera; family Ptinidae; genus Xestobium; species Xestobium rufovillosum. The sequence continues at coordinate 5,508,979 of OZ014496.1, forward strand.
GTGTTTTTCAAAATGAAGAAAATGCCGTTATTGCCTCCCGAGCCTTGGCAAGGCGTTTGAGAAAAATTGAATATTTACTAAATTAAATTGATATTCATTTAGGTATTTCATTTTTCTCAAATTTACCCACGCAATGAGATATGATTAAACAGTATTTTTGATCACAACTCTCGTTTGAAATAGATAGGAACTTTCGGTTTGCGGCATCTGTTCTTTATGTTATGTGTACTAACAGCATGTTTTGAAAATGTACCATTCCATTCAAAAAAATTTGAAAAATTTGTGCACTGGAATTTGATTAAACGATATTCTTGATGGTAACTTCCATTTGATAAAGATAAAAACTTCCAGTTTGCGGCATCTTGTTCTTAATTCTATGCTTAATGACAACATATTATAAAAAATGTACCATTCCATTTATAATTTTTGAGAAAATTTTGTAAGTTTCGAAATAACACCATATGGCGGCTCCCTCGTAAAATTAAATTCAAATGTAAATGCAGACTTCTATTACTCTATAGATTCCCTTTCCAACAATACCATATTCATTAAAATTGGTTCAAGCAATCCGGAGATATGGCATTTTTGGTGTAAGGGAATTTTTTCCTTCCTCCACTCCTTATTTCATAAGCTAGATCAAAAAGTTATTAAACTAATTTGCAGGGTATTACGAGATTTTGAGAAAGCTAAAGGATTCCTAAATTCCCATTTGAATTTTCGAAGAAAATGCGGATTGTCTATTTTCTTCTAAAATTGTGCCCCCTAGCGGCGAAAACTGAAAGCTAAAAATATTTTTGATGAAGTTTTCATGGCCACTTTTATAGGAAGATTTTTTTCTGAAAGCTGTAGAATGAATAGTTCCTAAGATATAGCCGGTCGCCAACCTTAACCGGACACCCGGTATTTCTTAGCAACTAAGTATAACTTCTATGAAAAAACTTTATTGGGCTTTTCGATTTCTCCTTCTAAGCTGTTTCATTTTGAGACTTCAGAAAGCTTGATTCGAAAATTTTTAATTTTGCAATTATTCATTTTCGTATTTTCTGCGCACCCTGTACAACAAAATCAAAGTTTCTCAACGTGAATCGTATTTATATAACAAGCAAAAGAAATTATAAAGAATGACTTTTTCTCGAAAAACTGAAAATAAAAGTTTTTACAAGTATAGTTAAGTCCATCCGTGGACACACTGTATATATCGCGATATATATCATGATATATATCGCTTGATATATATCTGCCAACCCTGCTTATAAAGCCGTAATCAGTTCATTAAATGTTTAAGTGGAGTTTGCATTAAAACTTATAAATAGAACATGACTATTACTACAATTATTTTTTTACTGTACCAATTATTTTTAAGCCTTGTAGGAAATGATTTTGACCATTTTCAATGTATGATTCTTCTATTTCATAAAAAGGAGTTTCGCTGCCCTTTTTGGACCCAATCAATAACTTCTTCTAAACTGATACAAATCTTACTAGAATTAATTGAATTCCACATAATACTTGTCGATAATCACGTCGCTTTAGTTTTTGTCACATTTAATTTCAGTTTATAGTATGCAAACCAACTGCTCACCAACTCCAGCTCCTTATTCATAATTTCCATCATTACACTACAACGACCTTTCCCGTTGCGTAACCTTTTGTGACCATACAGGGTGTTGCTTCAGTCGGTCGGTCGGTGGACTTCTGGTCGTCGATAAATATACCCTGAACTCTAGTCAGAGACAGGGTTCTCTGGAACTATTGCAAAACAAAATAATACTCACGATGAAACTTAAACACAATCTATTAATTTAACTATATACAGAAAATTCAAATAAAAGCCGAACGAATGTACAATAAAAAGTTATTTACAAATTTAATCAAAATAATGACAACCAGCGGTATCTGACGGTCAAAGTCGGTATCACTGTATACACGAAGCGTGCGACGGATAGATAACTTATTTCCCTCTTGGCGATGTAGGTTACCGATCTGGCACCCACATTCGGAAAATCACAAACCAAAATCAACGAAGGTATGTAAATCGTACTACCTTGTGGTTATTCACGGGGTGTAAATGTTGTTTCAGTGTGCTGTAACGGATAGGGACTCTCGCAGCCTTTTGACGCAAGCTTTCCTTAATGAATGTGCGGAGAAGAGAATTATTCCGTCTTTCGATTGGAACTATTCCCTTCAGTGTAAATGATGACTGTGTTGCGTTATGAAATAGCAAGGTATATACTATGCCAAAGAACTCTGCACTGTATTTACCCCCTAAGAGCGGCTGGTATTTCACCGCCTGCAACTTAGGTCTGTAATAAATTAGGTAAGCCTTTCGACTAGCTCTAATCGATTTGATTACCTGCTTTAACGGATTATTGGAAAATGTGCCTTCACGTATGTTCGGGCCCACCTCCAAATTAGTAATGGGGTTTGTAAGACTCTAGGTATTACGACGACACATTATCTACGGTTTCGGTTAGCAACTATCAAGTATTTAACAGTTCTTTCGGCGGTACGACAATAAACATTTAATCTCATAAACGTTTACGTCCTCGTAGTGTACCTTGAACAATTTCTACTACGTGCCAACACTCGTAGAGAAGTGCTCTCGAGGTCTCGGCGCGTTCGGACTATATCGAGAGGCCAGCGGCCTGAGATTTTGGAAGGAGGCTTCGGCGCGCGGCGCGACCATATTTTCCCAAAATCTAGAAGGGGGCATCTCGCTTCAAACGACCGGAGAAAATGATTATTTATTTGTTTGAATAATTGCTTCAAAAAATATTACGGCACATGTTTCTGGAATCATATATCCCAGTGCCTGTGCAGAAATTCCCACCGAATATGTTAAATCCTCATATGATCTTCCTGACGCTAGAAGACGCAGAGTAGTCATTAAACGTTCTTCCGGAGTAATCGCTTTCTATCATAATTGTAGCTTGTTTTAGAAGTGCGCCTCTTACTAAATGTAATAAAAAATGTGTGTTAATGTCCATTCTCAAATAATTACGAAAATCGTTAGGATCAATTTCTCTGAACGCTTTCAATGTTTCAATAGGGGAATATGACTCAATTGTATTTTCTTAAGCAAATAGCTTTTAATCCATTTAGATCGTTGCTTCGTCAGACTATTTCCTGTCATTATCTGCATTGCAACGATTGCACAGAAAACAGCATTTGTCTTTGTAGTACTAAACATTTCTGTTCACCTGACAACCACCCAACTTTACTTAAAAACCGTGCTTTTCAAGTGCAAAACTTTTGCCAAAGCGAAATTCCACGGTTTTGTTTTCGAGCGCGGATTTAACTGCCGTTTACACCCACTAACAAGCGGTTTTGAATGTGACAGATCAACCGCGCAAGATTGATCGGCTGGCTTGTGAAATGTATTAGTGGGCGACAATGGTTTGATCCGTGGCGTATAAAACTGACGGACTTATCCGTTGCGGTCCAAACTGGCGGATCAACCTCTACGTGTGTGGGCAGCTATTGTCTCTACTTCTGTGTTTTACATTGGCATAGCATAGCATGGCCTATGTGGCGAGGCCCTTACTCTTTTAAACGAATTTGACGTCTAAATTCCAACTTCTATCTGAATAGCACAGCCTACTATAATCACTTAAAAAATTTGACGAGATAAAATTTAAATCGTTTGTATACTCTGTAAAATCGATCTTTGCGCGTGTATCAAATTAAATGCGACATGCGCCATGCTGCTAGGTATGCCATTTTATTCATAATATTATCAGGGACGGCGATATAAACGTACGTCTGTCAATGCTAAGACAACCGCTCAAAATCTCTGTATTTGGTTAAAAAGAGAGGCGTTTATCATTTCATGTCGTAGTCGTAACGTGCCTTGACTTTGACATTGATTCAGCGGCGTCAAGTTTTTTTTGTGTATTTTTTCAATATTTCATTAATTTTGGTTCGGAAGCTTCGTATTTTTGTTAAGAATGATATGTGTTACAGTTCTTTCATCGTTTTGTGTTGCCATTTTTCATCTTTCTATTGTGTTTTTTGAAAGACTACCTACATAATGTAAGATCAGCATAGGTATATGCCAGGCAAGCGCTTGAATTCGCAAGCAAGAAGGTTTGTTGTAAATTTACTGCAATACTTTGCAGCCGAAAGAGACTATGGTGATGTTTTAATATCTCTAAATGCCATTCAGCAGGTAAATTAAATAATTATATTAATGATAGTGCCTGCTTATTATATGTACAAACAAGCTCTCAATTTATTGAGCCCAGAAAGCCTTTCCAGTACACGACACTGCTTAGAATCAGACTCGGCCTTGAATTTACTTGACCCATACGGTTACTGTTTGTCACGTGTGCGTAAAGTTATAGTTGACAGACTATATATTTAAAACTTAAGGGTGAAATTTTCTTACTGAATCCCCCTCATTATTGAATTAATAACCGGAAATTTTATTTTATTTAAAAAATTGATACACTCAAAAAATTTCTGGTAATAATTCAATCACTAGGGAGGTCATAAGTGAAAATTTATCTCCTGCATTCAATGTAGATAAAATATTTTTCCGGGTCTACTAATTTCGTGCCCACGATAGTCAACTTATTGTTCTTGAAGGCAATTTCTTTTGTGGTACTAATGTTTATTTTGCTATTATTCTATTTCCACAATAGTATATTACGTACCAAGGTGGAAAATGTTTCATTACAGCCGAGGGCTAGATAGATGACCAAGGCGCGAAGCGCTGCGGTCAGCTTTAGCACGAGGCTGTAATGAAATTTTCCAGCGAGGGATGTATACTATTTTATTCACAATAATTAGTTTGAATGAACAATAAAGGAGTAAATAATTCATTTTATTTTTCAAATACTGCTTTGGCTTTTGGTACATAATGAAATATGGTAGGTACTATAATGAAAACCACTCAATTATATGCCAATAAAATTTTGCTTCAACCCACCCTGGAAATTTTGGAGGCGAGGCCCATGAGGTAAAGGTGCGTATTTGAACTTACGTCTAGAGAACCACCGTTTTGCCATTCCTTGCTAAAAATTATGAATCCTCAACTTTTATTGCCCAAGCGACTCTATAAAGAAATATTTGCAAACACCAGGCCGCGTTTTACATCCCAATAAGCTATAGATGGGCGGGGTTGCATCATCCGATCTGTCCCGTTGTACCACATATCACAATTATTGATTTCAGCGAATTTTGCAGGAATAGTTCGAATTTGTCTTCCATTTTTGACCTTATTTTTAGAGATTTTTGAAAAACAAACCGGTTTATTATCCTTGAACGCCGGGAAATTTGGCGTAAAAGTCCGTATTTTCCTACTTTCAAAAGTTTCGTTCTTATTTAAGGTCTTATAAACAATTTCAAAAAAATTAAGCTTTGTCCATCTAGACATATTTTTTTCAACAATTTTCACATATATTTGGAAGGTTTTTGGTGAAAAATAAAGTTTGAAAATGGAAAAAAAAGATTTTGCGACCGGGCATTCAGCCTTAAATAAGTTGCCCATTGAAGACGTTTTTAGCACAGGTCCACTTTAACTCCAGTTACATACTTATACTGTATACATCTTACTGGTTCTACAATGTAACCTTTACTTTTTTATTTTTAGTGCATTAGGAAAACTGGTATTACAACAAAAATTCGAGATGCTAACTTGTATAAGACTTTCCATGGATTTTGTACATGCTGTAAACACGCTTCCACCAGGAATTTTATGGTCTTCTAAACTGAAACCCTGGCACATTGGCCTTATAGGAACTTTATCATCATTCCTAGGATTGTATCAAATGTTTGCAAAGAAATCTTTGAAATAGTTTATTTATTTTTATTTTACAATTTATTATATATTTCTCTTAATTATATGTGTTACATTAATATGCGAAATATGTTATGCATAATTGCTGAACCATAAACTGTCATTGCATTGTCAAAGCAACATCCACGAATGGCAGATTAACTTCTGGTCGTTCCCTTCTCACTGCTTTTTACAAACGCTTCGTCACATACAAATGATTAATCATTTAACCTGGTGGCAACCATTCACAGTGTATAATCCCACAATAATCAAAGAATGTGACGACCATGGCTTAACTGATGTTCTGCCATCCTTGAGCCATTTAAATTCAAACCACTGTTAATACCCATATGTTGTTTGCAAAAGCTCAAACATTTCTCTTGCTGGCAAATGATTAATAGCTTGACTCGGTGGCAACCATTTGCATTGTACAATCTCATGACAATCAAAGAATGTGATGACCATGGCTTAATTGATGTTCTGTAATCCTTGCACCATTCGAATTTAACCTACTGTTAAGACACATCTGAGGCTGAGCATCCACCCCATATGTTATTGTTTGCAAAAGCTCAAACATTTCACTTACCGACTTACTAAGCTTGAAACAAAATTTCACACAAACTCGCTGCTCGTCAATTAATTCTTTTTAAACTCCGTTGCGTTTGACTCATTGGAATTAGAGATGCGCATGCAATATTGTAGTATTATTTAAACAAATCTAGTATTATGCATAATAAAGTGTTTGGCATATTAGGGGTAACATAATATAATGTCTCATTAGGTTCTCTATGTATAGGAAACTTACTAAAAATTATTGAAAAAAATGTTCTGCATTGCCTAAAGTGTTATTCAGTTATATCCTAAGGGCATTGAAAATTACGAAATAATTTCATAACAGTTTCAGAAAGTACGTTGCTTGACATTTATAATTAATTATTTTGAATTTATGAAAGTGTTATAATCTTCTTGTTGCTGAGCAAACATCATGGCGCAGTAATAAGCCCATTATCAGTATCGCAAGCAAGAGAGTGAGAATTAAGCGCTCGCCACATAGGCCATGTCATGCCATGCTAAATGAACTTTAGCGTGGCACAGCATAAAGCTGTCCACATAGGACATGCTATGTAAATTTGGGTAACCATAGGTATTTGTTTGATACTTTTTTTTTGTCAATTGGCAGCTGTCAATATTCATAAATTTAAATCATGAATGATGTTCATAATGTTGCTTTGGAGTTCATTTTACTCCAATAATAATTTTAAAATTTGGACGGCGAGTGTCAAACAACTTATTTCCATGGAAACGTGTCCATAGGAACAGCATAGAAGTCGACTTCGTTGCTATGTAAATTACTTTAAACATGAACAATGTAGACACTTCCATTTGAATAGACCTTATTTGTAATGTGCAGCGCCTTCTGGCAGATACCTTCACTACAATGACATTGTGTGGCTCTTTGAGGCATTCAGAAACAACGTTCGAATTTTAGCATCATCATCATAAGGTTCTCAGTCCAAAGACTGGTTGGACGCGTACCTCCATTCTTTTCTATCCTGAGCTAACCTACGCATTTCCCTAAAAGTAGAACATCCTACATCCCTAACTATTTGAGAGCAGTAGTCTAATCTAGGCCTACCCCTACCTCTTTTTATTCCTATCTCTGACTCTAGTATGTCACGAACTATTCCTTCGTGTCTTAGAAGGTGTCCTACCATCCTATCTCTCCTACTCTTTATTGTTTTCCATATCTTTCGCTTTTCCCCAACTCTTTCTAATACTTCCCTATTGCTAACCTTATCTATCCACGGTATCTTCATCATGCGTCTGTAGCACCACATTTCAAACGCTTCTACTCTTTTTCTATCCGCTTCTCCTATTGTCCAAGTTTCGCACCCGTATAATGCCGTACTCCATACATACGGCGTTAAGAGTCTCTTCCTAGTCTCTATATTAACCGTTCTCGAGCATAACAGTTGTTTCTTTTTGTTAAACGCAACTCGGCCCTGTGCCATTCTTTGTTTTATATCTTTAGTGCTCCTACCGTCTTGAGTTATTTTACTTCCTAAGTAGCAGAAATCCGCGACCTCCTCTATCTTCTCATTTCCAATTTGTATTTCCATTTTAGTTCTATTTTCACATCCCCTACATACCAAAATTTTAGTTTTCTTTTTATTGATTTTCATGCCGAAGCCCTGTGTCAAAACTGCTTCCATTTCATTCAAAGCCGCTCCTAATTCTTCTTTGCTAGATGCTAACACTGCTATATCATCCGCAAATCTGAGCATGTTAATAGTTTGGCCCTGTACATTGATCCCTGAGGCTGTTCTTTCCTTAACAATATTAATCGCATCTTCGATATATAAGTTGAAAACTAGAGGTGACAATGCACATCCCTGTCTCACTCCTTTCCGGATATCTACTTCCCTTTGTTCCTGCTCACATTCTATAACTGCCTTTTGCTCTTTGTAGAGATTATGTATTATTCTTCTGTCCCTGTATTTCATCCCTACCTTTCTCAGCACTTCGAACATCTTCCCCCATTTTACGTTGTCGAAGGCTTTTTCTAAATCTACAAATCCTATATAGACGCTCTTTCTCTTTTCTATCGTTTTTTCTATAATTACTCGTAAAGCTAGAATGGCCTCGCGCGTTCCTCTATTTCGTCTAAATCCGAACTGATCTTCTCCTAATATTTCTTCCGCCTTTTTCTCCATCCTTCTTTGCACAATTCTAGTTAAAATTTTTGACGCATGGGAAGTTAAACTGATAGTTCTAAAATTTTCGCATCTATCCGCGCCTTTCCTTTTTGGCAAAGCTACTATGATGTTCCGTTTGTAATCTTCTGGAATCTCGCCTGTCAGGTATATGCGACTAACTAGTTTAAATAAACGATCTATTACCTCTTGACCTGCGCACTTTAAGATTTCTGCCTGCAAGCCATCTATACCTGGTGCTTTATTATTCCTTAAACTTTTTAGTGCTATCTCAAACTCTTCTCTCATTATAGGACTCCCTAGGTTATCCCCCTCTACACTGCTTTCGCTTTCTAATATATCTTGCACTTCCTGTCCCGCATATAAGTTTCCTAAATATTCTTTCCACCTATCTGCTTTCTCCCCACTTCCGATTAGGATATCTCCTGCCTCATTTCTAATGTTTTTGGTACTAGATCCAATTTCTCTAAAATTTCTCCTAATTATTTTATATGCTTCATCAGTCTTTCCTACTTCGAATTTATCTTCCACTTCTTTGCATTTATTATCGATCCATTGCTCTTTCGCTTTCCTACATTCCCGAATTTTAGCATTTCTCGAAAATTGTTCACAAACTCAAAGCTTTATGATTAATATTGTTTACCTAGTGTAATACGTCAAAAACTCGACAAAAATTGTGAAATCATGTTAATCACTAAAATCATTCGTAATCTTGTGACACTCCGACTGCACAACGGTGATAAAATCACATCATTAAAAAAGAAAATACTGCAACAACATTTTCGTTTCTGAACGCGCCAAATGTCAAAAGCGGCGCCGCACACTGTCGCACACAAAGCTAGCTTTCTAGCTGATTAGCACAAGCGCAGTTAAAATCAAAATTAGGTCTATTCCATTGTCTACTTCTGTGTTTTACATTGGCATAGCATAGCATGACCTATGTTGCGAGGCCTTAAATTTGAAAATAATTCGACAATTTTTCGAAAACTAGTTGACAGGCAATAGACAGCCTGGAGGGCTGAAGGGGTATTATTTGACATCAACACCTTGGTGCACAGAGCACGCCAAATCAGCGAACCGGAACATTTGGAGGAAGAACTAGCGCACCTGAAGACAGCCCTAAGGAAGAATGGATATTCTCTACGAGCCATAGAGCATGCTATCAGGAAGAGCGACCAACGGCGAAAGGAACCAGAAATCTACATTGCGACAGCCTACCTTCCTTACATAGATGGATGCACGGACAGAATCGGACGTCTACTCAACAGACACAAGATCAACGTAGTGTACAATCCGCCTGGAAAGATTGCTGCAAGTTTCCCTAGGACCGTAGGAGAGCAGAAGAAGCATCAAGGACCAGGAGTATACAGCATCCCATGTATCTGTGGTAAGGAATACATCAGAGAAACGAAGAGACACATCAGCACGAGGCTGCAAGAGCACAGGAGGGACGTCAGGAACCAACGGACGGAGAAGTCAGCAGTCGCGGAACACTTCTCTTTGCCAGGACACGAGATTCGTTTCGAGGATACTAAGGCGCTAGCAAGGATTCCCAATTTTTGGCCCAGACGGATCAGGGAGGCTATAGAGATCTTCAAGAGATCCAACTTCAACAGAGATGGAGGAATGGATCTACCGGTTACTTGGAAATCACTGTTCCGTGAAAACGTCGCGCTTCAGTGATTACCGGCGAGTATAAATAGAGTTACCTGCGATAGGATTTTCAGTTTCAGAATAGCTTCTGAAGAAGACTCCGATATGAGAGTCGAAACGTCAAATGTTAATGGTAATTTTAGTGTTACAGATTACCAACGACGACGTGGCAACCAGCCCGGAAACCATTATTCCATTATTCCATTATTTGACACATTTTGTTAAATAGGAAAAAAAGGCTACAGGCACTATTATATTGGGAATAATTCCAAGACCCTAGTCGCACTTTAATAAAGACGTGATTGGCCGAAACGAAAAATATTAAACATTTCATTGGCTCTAGAAAACATCAACGAATAATCAGTGTAATCAACATTTGATTGTAATGAAAGGTTGCCTAGCAATTTTACGAGTGACTGCATAAAAATTACGAGACAAATTTTGCCAGTTAATATCTAACCTTGAATGATATTCATCATGACTATTTCACGAAGGAGACCTCAAAACTCAAACATAAACTTTTCAAGCGGAGAAAAATGCAATTGATTTTTTTATTAACAATATCAGATGTTGACTTCTTTTATACAGGTGTGTATAAATTGGCGAAAGAACTACATGTTGCAACATGTTGGACCATGCTACCTCTGTCCTCAGGAACCATTTAAACAAAAACATACATTTGACAACTAAGGATGTCCTGTAACTATAATGTTACATATATCTACTGAATTGAGAACGCAGAGCATTTCTGCATAAAAAATAGCTCAAGTGTTCAAAATTTCGTGTAAAAATTCCAAAAGCTGTTTAAGGAATATAAGAATTACGAACACCTACTTCTTAGGGGATATTAATGTGCATAAGCAAGACAGTTGAAACTTTTAAATACCTATGCTCTTAACGACACTATACCTACAGTATAGATCACAGGTGCAACCATCAACCATCGTCTTTCTCTCATGGGGTTTGAAGAGAGTACCTACTATACAGGGTGATTCAGAACGGGCGTGCCAAATTAAAACGGGTGCTAGAGGAACTCCAAATAAAACGAAAAGTTTATATGAACATATGTCCTAAAGTGACTACTAATAAAGATACAGGGTGTAAAAGTTTTAATATTTTTTTAAATACCGTAATGTAATAATTGATGTGTTTTCTCGTTCTTCTTGTTAGTTTTGTTAGTGTTATTCTTAATAAACAATTTTTTTCAATTTTCACTCTCTTTGCATATCGGTGAAGCCATTATTGCATTATGGAAAATTTCAGTGCATGTGCACGATTTCACAAAAAGCTATTTCATTTCAAAACTAAGCATTTTATGAAAAATTTTGAAGATACCAATTTCTTCCCAAATTGAACGTAGATTTCAAATACATTAATATCACTTGCATTCGCCAGTGGCGTAACATTGGATTGGGGAAGTAAATAAACGGCCTACCCCATAGCAACGCTACTAATGGGGCTAGCAGAGCAAATTTTTTTGGAAAATTAGAACTTGGCAAATGAAAACGATACCTTAAATTTCAAGTCAATAACTTTCCTAGTTACTAAGATAATAAAAAATATTTAAAAAAATATTAAAACTTTTACACCCTGTATCTTTGTTAGTAATCACTTTAGAACATATGTTCATATAAACTTTTCGTCTTATTTGGAGTTCCTCTAAAGCTCTGGTTTCCTTGAATGCGGCAACGGCAAATTGCGACCGTAATAATGCGGAGAACGACGTCAGATTGCGGTGGGAATATCTGGTAGCTTATCTTTAAAAATAAGAAGTGTAAAGTCAGAAAGCGTCGTCAGTACCGCTTTTTGTTGAAAACAAACAACATGAACGATCTTGATGTTGCTCTTTTAGTGGTGTTAGATGGTGAGGAGAAGGAGAATAGGAAAAGTGAATCTAAACTTTTTAAAAAAAGGACTGTAGATGGCGCGTACCAAATATTAATCTGTCGTCCTGCTCACTTGTCCATTCAGTCGATTTTAGTCCGCAACTCATTGTACTTCGCTAGGGGAAAGAAAAACAACAAAAATAACATATTTTTAGGTTAGAATTTATAAAATGAAGTATATGGACTTGTTAATTTTTAAGCATAGACACACACGTGCGGCAATTCACGCCGCTATAAACCGTTGACAAACTGTTTTCCGCCGCACTAGCTACCGCATTCAATATAGCGGCACCGACACATTGCGTTGCGGCGTCCACCAACGCTACCTTAAAAACCGCCTACATCTGATCTGCATAGAACAATTTTTTGTGACGTCATTCACCGCATTATTACGGTCGCAATCTGCCGGTGCCGCATTCGAGGAAACCAGAGCTTAACACCCATTTTAATTTGGCACGCCTGTTCTGAATCGCCCTATATACACGAATTTTAAACCTTTTGTAGTCTATTTGATTCAATCTCTGTTCAAAAATGGGCTGCATCACAATAGTTTAAACGCAATAGTATCAAGGATTCACAAAATTTAAACCTAGTCTCCCTATCAATATAATTTTTTTATACTTTAGACTTTACCAACGCTCGAGTCTGATAAAAGATTCCCTGCACAACTGTGACACTTATGCCTGAACTGTTAGTTTTTCATCGACGAGTAAGCCCAAGTTTTTTAATTTACACTCAATTTTGACCTCCAAACTAGCCATACTCACTATCGAATTTCGTTCCACCACCTCAGATTTATTCTGTTCACTTCCGAATAAAATAGTTTGTGTTTTTCGAACATTCAGCTTCAGACCATTGTTCCAGTCAACTTCTGAATTCTGTCAAGGTCCTCCCTCTTCAAGCAGCTGCATATATTCACGGGTTCTTGCAGGTTTGAAACTGATGGAAACCGGAACATCGTTGGCATAGAAATGGAAAGAGCAGTGTTTAACAGTTTTTTTCCAGGTCTCTTATAAAGATGTTAAACAATGCTGGGCCCAGGATCGACCCCATGAGGGACTCTAGCTTTGATATTTTCAACTAGTATTAAAAGAATAGTGTATGCACCTCTGACTGTAAGGACCGGTTGTTGGAACGAGGATCAAAATATAACGCAAGTTTACATATAATTCGACTTTTTTTGCTAGGATACAACCAATCACGAAGTCAGTACCTTAGCAAGGAAAGCCGAATTAAATGTAGCCTTATGTAACAACAATCGGCCCTTAGTGACTCTTGTGGTCTCCAATACTTAGGAAACCTTAGCCACATTTACGGATAGCACCAACTGACTTCATTCCAGGAGGTAGCTCCAAAACCATCTTAATGCTGTATTTCTAACACCACACTGGTAAAGCTTAGATAAAAGCAACTATGGCTAACAGTATCAAAAGCTTTTGACATATCCAACACTGTAACTAAAGTAACCAAAGAATTGTCCGACACAATATCGTCTGTTGGGTACCTTTAGAAGAGCTGTGGTTATACTATGCATCTTGCAGAAACCAGATTGGATTTAAATATTTTTCGCTTTATTCAAGTTGTTCATTTACTACAACATCAACGTTCTTGCCAGATGAGTTACTGGACTTTGAGCAGTTTACACAAACCACACCTTGATATGTACAGTCTCTGTACCGAAATTGCGTCTTATTTATGAATTCTTTGATTTATACTGATTTTGAGCGACAATCGATAATAATATAATACTTTTTGCAGAATGCAATTTGCTGTAATTGTTTTCGAAAGAAAAGCATTTCCCCTTATAAAACAATAATCTTGTACTTACATGCTTTGGGTGAAGCTGATAGAAATTGTTTACAGACAAAAATATCCTTTACTCCTAGCGCAATATCTTGAATTTTTCTTACAAATGCACTATGATGTCTAGAGTGGTAGCTTTCTGAGGTTAATTTTTTGATTATCAGACTAGAAAATGAACACATGTTGTTAATTGTAATTTTCCAGTTTGATTAAACAAAGAATACGAATGCAGCCATAATTGGAACAAATGCTATTTTAATGTTTGGATATTAAAACCAGTTAATAAAAATAAAAAAGATTGAGTTCGAAAAGTAAATGCCGATGCATTTTACAACACTAATATCAGCTAGGTAGTTTGGAATTTTATTAGGTATTGCATTTTATTTTTGGGCACTGCAGAACTTTTTATTAACCTTTTCCATAAATGAGGAATTAAAAGATTTACCGATTTACTATTTGTAAAGAACTTAATGGGGCACATTGTAATATTAAATAATGTATGTGGTGTGAGTTGTAAATGGGGCAGAGAACTTTATATTTATAAGAATAAATTGTTATTGTTAAAATTTGTCAGTTTCTTTCATTTTACCAATCTTTTCCCACTGTAAAATTCCTCAAAAATACAGTTAATAAAAATCTTTTGAATGGACATTTCATTAATTAAAAGGGCGGCTCCACCATGTATCGCATCTGGGTCAGCAGGGTCCTTGATGATCAGGAAATCCAAATGTCCAGTTTTCATCAGCTTCCAAAATTGCGCATGGGTTGAAATAAATACTTGCAGAATTTAAAAGGATGCAAACAAACAAACAATAATTAGGCAAAGTTGAATGGATTCAGCACTTACTTGACAGTTGAATATGTTATATTCAAAATAACACAAGGTGTGTTAAACTTTCACTTTATTTTATGTGCGTGTAACAATATTGTTTAGCCGTCGCAGCGGCTTCTTCAGATAGGTACAAAACTAATCAAAATTGACAAAATTATTTTTTGACATAATATAAATAAAATAATTAGGCACTATGTGAAATTTAAATAGAAAAGTTATAAACTTGGACAAACAAAGTAAGCAAAAGAGAATCATTATTATCTGTTTGACCATTGTGTAACGAATTACACTATTTAAATTTATTGATTTCCACAAATTTTAAATTGTTAAGCTTTTTACCTTTATTTTCAATAATCTGCAAAATTTTAAATTGATCATTAAAATAATAGTCTTCCTCGGTCAAATGATTACCATAGGTGGAATCAGTTTTCTTGTTTTTAAACGAAAATTTATGTTCTCCAATACTTTTACTAAAAGTTCTACCAGTTTGGCTTGTATAAAATTTAGGACATGAACCACAAGGTAACAAATAAACTCCAGATTTAGAATCTTTTGTAATTTTATCTTTAATATTTTTGATACAGTATACGTAAGAGTTAAATATCACTTCCTCACCTTATCACATCAAATTTTCGTTCAGACAAAAAATTTTCGTGTAAAAAGCTCTCCTTGAAAACCCAGTCTAATATATTTTATACGAGGCTAGCATGGTCTAATTTATCATAAACTGGTTGGAGACGGGGACAGCAATGTGTTAAAGAAACTGCAAGAAACTAAACCTTACGGAAGTTTGATGGTTGAGAAAATCGAATGCAGGAACCATTTGCTAAGGAACTTTAGCACAAAATTGAAAGATCTTGCAACTAGAAAGAACAGTTCAAGGAACATTCTTGTACCGATGGGTCAAATGCTTGGACAACAACATACTTAGACTTCGGACTGCTGTCGCAAAAGTTGTAGACCACCGAAAGAAATCAAACGATTACATAGAAATTCAAATTTCTAATTTAGAGAAAGATCTGTTAAATGCACCTAGTCACATCTTCGAAGAACATCGCAACTGCAAAGAGTTGCAGTATTTTTGTAATAAGTCTTGCGGTTTGTTCAACATTATGTATTGTGTATATCGTTTGGTAGGTACACAACGCATCCAGTCTTCTCATGGATATGGAAAATAACGCTGCCGAACTATACAACTCTATTCTTTGTAAGTTCGTAGGTGGGAAGAGAGTAAATTTTGCTCTAAGGGGATCCTACCAAAATCAATGCGAAGCAGCTTCATTATCTTATAACAACGCAAAAGAATTATATTATCGCGCTATTCACAAGAAATTTCCTGATAATAGTCCTGTACATAATAAGCGTTTTATCCAACGCAAATTAAAAGCAAAGCAAAAAAATTATTCCCGATGACGACTGTTTGCAGCTGAGCCGGAACGTGAAAAGAACAGGAAAAAGGCAACTAAAACTTCAGCAGATGAAGATTATGGTGTGTTCCAGATATGATGAGGCTGTTTATAAGGAAAGAGAAAATAGCTATTATTGAAGTCTTTAGATAAATCTACAGATAGGATAGCTTTGGAGTACGCACGCGGGGACAGAATACAAATTCCATGTGGAGACAGGAAAGAACCAATAGCCTCACAGCTTCAAATTTTGGAAGGATTTGTAAACTAAGAGCAACAACGTCCTTGTAAAGACTGTTGAATCTGTACTACACAAACAGTTCTCAAATGTATTTACAAAATACGAACTGGCTGCAATAAAAGAATTTTGCAACATTTTCGGTTTTGAAGTAAAACCCTACGGTTTATTTTTGCACCCTGCTTACAGTTTTACAGGGGCTTCGCCAGACGGCCTTATGCAGCCACAATGTCAGTGGAAGTGTTAGGGATTTTCAGATTTTTATGTTTTCTTACAAATGACTTGTTAAGTTGCGATTTTCAAGCAAGCAGGAGTTCATTGCCCTTTGTAAAATAAAGCCATGTTTCTGTTTTAAACAATTTTAATTTCGTTTAAAATAAAAGTTTTCCAAACAGGTTATGGGCCCAGTTTACGTGTAAATGTGTTTTACAGGGGCCTTTTAAAGGAATTTGAGCAGACTGTGTGTCAGCTAAAGTTTAAATAGTTTAACTATTCGTTTTGCTTTTGTGTGTGTCACAAAATGGCGGAATCTCAGAAAGTAGATGTAAACTGCATTAATACGTTTAATGGGCAAAACTACCAACAGTGGAAATTCCAAATTAAGTGTGCTCTAAGAGCTAAAGGCATTTTTGGAATCACAGATGGCTCGGTCGGAAAACCTGCAGAACCAGGACAAGAACTCGAAGTGTGGACCAAGAAAGATGCTGTAGCAATGTTTACACTTACGACTGCCATGGAACTGTCACAGATTACTTTAATTGAAAACTGTGATATGTCAAAGGAAATCATGCAGAAGCTTGATTCGATTTACCAGCCAAAATCTGAAGTAAATAAAATGTTGGTGCATGAGAAGTTCCATTCGTATAAAATGAACGCAGGTGATGGTATCGCTCAGCATATATCAAAAATGTAGAATTTAGCCAAACAAGTAAAAGAGTCTGGAGTCTGGAGAAACTTTAAGTGATGCTGCTGTCATGACCAAAATACTAAGTACCCTTCCGTTAAAATATCTAAATTTTAGGCAAGCCTGACTTTCAATGGATGAGGCCAAGCAGACGATTGCAAATCTAACCGCTCGTTTACTTGATGAAGAAGCAAGCCTCACGTCATATAAAGAAGCTGAAACTGCCTTGGCAACGATGTCCATTAAGAAGAGACCAGAAGGGAAGTTCAAACAGTCAAAATTTGTGGTCTGTTACAACTGTAGGAAGAAAGGTCACATTGCAAGATGTCCAGAAGCAAAAAGAGAACAAAGAAACTCGAGTAGCAAGCAAGATGATGGTGCAAATGCCTTGGTGAATGCAGCCAGCACAAGCAGCGAGACTGCATTTAATACTGAATTAAACCAAGTTTCTGTTGCAGACGACAGTTGGATCATGGACAGTGGAGCCTCTGCTCACATGACGAATCGGAGAGACTTCTTCTCTAGCTTCGAGGATACGAACAGTTCAAATGTTTTTCTTGGCAACAACGAATGCCTTGTGGTGAAAGGTAGAGGCACAGTAAAGATCCAAAAACTTATAAATGGCCAGTATCATAGTGCTACTATAAGCGGTGTTCTCTATGTTCCTCAATTAAGAAAAAATTTTTTCTCTGAAGGTGTCACTTCTAAAGGAATGACAATTGTGAAACGGAACAGTGATGTGGAAATTCGTGATAAAAATGAACAGATCGTTGTGTACGGTGTTCGTGATTTTAACAACTTATACAGACTACTATTTCGTACAGTAGTGCTCGAGGCAAACGCAGTAATCACTGAAAGTTTAAAGTTGTGGCACGAGCGTTTAGGACATTGTAACAATGCATAATTGGAATGCTGGTTACATCCAACAGACTTGGATTAGCATTCATAATTGTTCTCTCTATTGCAACCGCGTCACGGGGCGAGAGCCGTGGCATATCCAGATGAAGAGAGAAACGCGAGCCGCTACGTCACGATTGTAAATAAACAAGAGCACGAGAAGAGTGGTGGTGGCACGTCATGCGTTTCGATGGTAGGAAGGCGAGCCTGACCGCCGACTGCCGAACCTATTCGGGTGGCTATAAAAGAAGCCACACAGCAGAGGTCCAGGAAGAATCTTCTTCACCGGGTTGCGAAGAAGAATTCTCTCCACCCGCGTCCGATAAATAGCCGACAGTCCGCTTGAATGAGTTTAATTCACGGCGTGTGATGTTCTGTTCATTCCCGTATCCGATTCATTCTCGAAGAATAAATACTCAAGTCTTCATCGCTAGTACTTAATTATCGAAGCCGAAGGGCTACCAATAATTAAGTTAACAAAACCGGAGTTGCTTGACTTGTAGCGGAAGCGTAGCTGACTTAATTAGGTAGGTCCATTCACCAGTACAGGTGCAGGAAAGTAAGAACCGACATAGTTTGCATTAATTGCGGCGGATTACACAGCCATGTCGATGTGTAGCGGATGGTTCTTACAATAATCTGCATATGCCCTGGGGTGGTCCCGTCAGTTATAAAGCTTGTGCACGTCAAATAATAAACCAGTCTCGCACGGGATTACACCCTTGGTGTTCTAACGTACATCCCAGACTTGAAACCCCGACCGGTCGCACTATAGGTGCTATTACGAAACCGCAAGTATCCGGAACAGTTAATCATACGACGAGACTACCCGTATTCAAGTGATAGCTGATCCCGAGGGAATAGTCCACGAGCTAGGCCTCTAGCCCAGATCTCGTGCGCTACTCACTCGAGAAACCGGTTACAGTACCGTCCTGATTTTAATATTAGAATTTCTCATTTATTTTTCATGTATATATTTTCCTGTAAATATCCGTTTCATATTCCGTTTAAAATGTAAATAGTTATATTAATAGAAATCATTTTAATTTGTTTATGTTTTATAATACACCGTTTAGTATGCAATAACGAACCCTCCCTTCTTCGACTATTGAGCAAAGGGTATTATCGACGATCCCGACCTGACCAGATGCAACCCCATTATATCGTTACAAAGATAATGATCCGATTAGTCTAGATATACAGAGCGTACCCGATACCGATACCGAAACCGAAAGAGCGCGCTGTATATCTGGCTCCAGAGCGTCACTAGGAAGTGTCATTGTATACTTTCACCAAAACCGATCCGATATCATTGCATAATTGACGTCCGACCAGAAAACATCGTTGCATAATTACCTGCTCGGGCGCCAATTATGCAACGATACTTTCTGATCGGACGTCAATTATGCAACGATATCGGATCGGTTTCGGTGAAAGTATACAACCACACTTCCTAGTGACGCTCTGGAGCCAGATATACAGCGCGCTCTTTCGGTTTCGGTATCGATAACGATTTCAAGAAATGTGATTTTTAATGAAATATCTAAAGGTTTTGTACAGCAACAAAATACAATGCCAGTGAATATAGAACCATTCGATGATGATGTTACAATACAAGAATCAGAACGACATCAAGAAGAGCAGCCGATTGTTAATGAAGAGATTCCACAACAAGAAAATGAAGTGCCTCCTCTGCGACCTTGTTGAAACATTAAGATGCCCAGCAGATATGATGAATTTGAGCTGAACGTTGTTGAAATTGATGTACCCGAAACGTACGATGAAGCTTTAAATGGTGATGAAGCTGTGCAATGGAAACATGCGATTGATGAAGAGCTTGAGGCTTTAAAAAAGAACAACACCTGGGATCTGGTCGAGCTGCCCCCACAAAACAAATCAATAGGCTCAAAATGGGTCTTCAGAGTAAATCGAAATCCTGATGGATCTGTTTCATGATTCAAAGCTAGATTATGCGCAAAAGGCTTTGCCCAAAAGGAAGGCATAGATTATAATGAAATTTTTTCGCCAACAACAAGATACGATTCTATACAAGTGCTGCTAGCAGTTAGTGCGCAGAGAAACTATAGTATAATGCAATTTGATATCAAAACTGCATTCCTTTACGCCGAACTTCAAGAGCAAATATACATGACACCTCCACGCGGACTAGAAAATCAACATAACCTGGTGTGCAAGCTTAACAAATCTTTGTATGGCTTAAAGCAGGCACCTCGGTGCTGGAACAAAAGTTTCAGTGGTTTCTTGAAAAATTTTGGATTTGTTCCATCGGAAGCTGATAAGTGTGTATACAAAGATTATCATGTTGATGATGGACTGATTATTTCAGAAAGTGAATCTGCAATTCAAACTGTACTAGATAAACTGAAAAGTGGTTTTGAAGTTACCGTGTCAGACTTAAAGTACTTTGTAGGGTTAGAAATTCATAAGCATGAAGACGGCTCGATTTTTATAAGCCAAGAAAATTATGTTCGGCAAATAATTAACCATTTTTGTATGAATTCTGCAAGTCAAAATTGTGTACCTGCTGATCCACACTGCAATCTATCAGCCGAGAAAGGACAATATTTAGAAGAAGGTGAAGTTCCCTATAGACCAGCTGTCGGATCACTAATGTTTGCGGCGATTGTTACACGACCCGACATCATGTATGCAGTGGGAGTTGTTAGTCGCTATTTGGACAAACACACAGCTGCCCACTGGAATGGTGTAAAACGAATAATAAGGTACCTCATCGGAACTCCAGGGTATGGAATAAAATATAAGAGATGTGATACATCGTTAGTCGGATTTTCTGACTCTGATTATGCTAGTGACTGTGAAACAAGGAAGTCAACCTCTGGATATGTGTTCAAATTGTGTAATGGAGCTGTTACTTGGTCCAGCAAGAAACAAGCCATCTTGCTGAAGCTGAATACATTGCAGCAGCACACGCTATGAAGGAGGCTATTTGGCTACAAAAATTATTGAACAGCATTGATGAAAAAGTGGTTATACCAACTGTTTTGTATATAGATAACCAAAGTTCAATTAAACTAATACGAAACCCAGAGTATCATAGCCGCACCAAGCATATGGACGTGAAATACCACTTTATTTGCGAAAAATTTGTAAATGGTGAAATTATTCCAAAATATGTACCATCCTCCGAACAGCAAGCAGATATTTTTACTAAACCCTTGGCAAGAAATATATTTAAGAATATAAGAGAGATGTTGGGAATAACCGAGAAGGAAGAAGATAATCCTAATAAAACATTCAAATAGTGGGAGTGTTAGGGATTTTCAGATTTTTATGTTTTCTTACAAATGACATGTTAAGTTGCGATGTTCAAGCAAGCAGGAGTTCATTGCCCTTTGTAAAACAAAGCCATGTTTCTGATTAAACAATTTTAATTTCGTTTAAAATAAAAGTTTTCCAAACAGGAAGAAGCAATTCAACAAAAAAAAACATGTAGGTACCATATTCAGAAACACCTTCAAATATTCTAGAGGAAAACTTGTTATTTTGTCGGCTGGACTTCTCTGAATATGATGACGCAAAAGGTTTTTGTATCATTGGAGCAAAGCTGTGGCTTTTAAATTTATTATTCACACTTTACAGATATTACGTGGTGACTTATTTTGGTCTCAGAAAATGGAATCCAAATTAGTACATTTTTATAAAAACTGTATGGTCCCAGAGCTTGTAGATCCACGTTTTACTAGAAATATGCCAATAAGAAATCCTGTGTGATAAAGAAACCAAATTTTGTCCGTACAGGTAAATTTTGCTTTTTGCACCTGACCTGACGACAATATCTAATTTTTTTGGTTTAGTTTTTCTTCTATTGCATCGGAGTTTTTCAATGAACATTTCTACTGTCTACAAAACGAAGCGTTTGGGGTCTACACCTGTATATATTTTTTAATTTAGCATACTTCCAGAAAAAATTCATGCTTAAATATGTATTATGTTTTCTATTACAAACTGTTACTTTTAAAATAAAATCGTGTTTCACTGTAAAATTTTTATTTGATTTCAGTTCCGCTCCAAAGTGGCCCTAAATAATGTACTTTTTAACAAATTATCGTAAATACAAACATGCCAGCAGATCCCAACTACACCACAATGTAAAGAATACTGCCATACTGCCAATCCGAAATCAGATCAAAACCACCTGCGTTCTCCCACTTCCGGAGCCCAGCCCCACTCACGCATTAGTGGACAGCCTCTTCGGTCGTAATCCCTTTGCACTCACTGGAACCACAGAGATGGTCAAAGGGAAGTTAAAAGGCACCTTAAACCATAAATTAATTCATAGGCTTCCTATGCTAATAAGTAAAGACCGGATTATATGCAACATAACAAGCTCGAAATATGCATACAAATATGCATGAAAAATGCTTAAAATATGCATGAAAAATGTCAATATATGCAATACCAAATCATAAAAAATTTTTGTGCACGAAACGTTTTTCTCGCAAACTCGACAATATAAAATATTGTCGTCATATGTAAATGTTCCAGGATGGTAAGCTATCCACGAAACGACATTTATTTTTTCAGGGGGCATGGTGCACTACATGTAAACTGAAACAATGGACGTGCGACTAACAACTTGCAGTGTCCGACGGGTGTGGTATGACAGTGGAGGGGATAAGGCGGGGTGCGGGCAGTAGGTGCATTGACTGACTCTGCCTGGCTCTGCTCCAGTCACAGCAGAACAGCTCTCCCTTAATTTTCTAGCTCACGCAGCGTAGCCCGCCCAACTTCTCAGGCTACGCACTTGTTCTTTTTCCTTTGTCGCCGAGTTAATACTAGTGTCAAACCGATTGATAAAACGCCGCGGTAGTAAATCACTTACAGTTGGAGGTCATCAAATGCAGCTAAAATAGTTCAAAGACACCGCCAAGAACTTTAACTGCTGTATTATGCTGTGCTCGTGTTCAATTCACTAGCCACTCGTTTACCAACCGTACAGTTCGGTAGCGGTCACTCAAGCGCGGTGAGAAATGACATCGAGCTTGAGCCCGCCCTTGTAAATTTTTAAAGTATTGTAAATATAGCGCGAAAATATGCATTATCACTAGTTTTCAGTTAAAATATACAATAACAGGTGAAAAGGGGCTAAATATGCAAATGTATATGCAACATGCAAATGCATTTAATCTGGTCTCTACTAATAAGCGACTCAACTTCTTACAGAAGTTGAAATGGTCGTGCTGTATTAAAAACAAAGGCATATTTAATTATTAAATTCCAGAATTGAAAATGCAGCAAAAATTTAAAAAATTTCCAATGGCATATTAAGTATTCTTGAAAAACAGGGCACTTCAGTCGGTTTCTACACAGTTGAAATGTCATACATAAGGAATAGAAGCGAGCCGGCAACTACACGCAAGGCCGGCGCCGGCTACGAAGGCACTCCCTAAAATAAATGAGAAATTTCAACCTGGAACTTGGAAACAAATCTGTTTTACAGATATGTATGTTTTCCATTTTGATGATGAGATTTAATCCTGAGTAGTCCATCGAATTAAAAAGTTTTCGATCATTTGACCAAACTTGAAAGCAAATATAAAAATTCATTTTTGGACTAATGTTTACTTAGAAACGTCATAGCACAAGTAGTAAATTTGGAATGCCTAGAAGGTTCAAATTTAGGTCTCCTTCGTCCATTTTTTTAGATTTTGAGTCATGGAGCACATGCAATTTAATATGTGAAAAAGTATTTGGTGCATTGATCATGGCATAACTCTAGCTCAGATCTAATCATGAACTTACACCTAATATTATTTTTATATTATACAGGTCTGTGGATCTAATACATCTTATCATGCTTTAATACCATGTGCTATACAAGCAGTGGCGGCTCCTGACTTTAGAACTTGGCAGTGCTCTAGAATGAAATCACCGCTCAAGGGTTGGGGGGGGGGTCTGGCGATTTCTCCCCCGTAGTTTTTTAAATGAAGTGCTTTGGAAGCCATTTTCAAAAATTTTCAAACAAGAAATTTCACTCACCGCAATATTTAACGAAAATCCCAAATCCAAAAGGTTAAACTTTCGCACACAACTTTTACCGCGACCTTTCGAAAAGCATTTGATACTTCACACAGGCTTAGGACGTCCATTTCATTTTATTTCAAGTTTTTCGTCAAAAGTCTATATTTAGATAAAATATTCATTTTTAACTGAATGGAGTATTACAACACAATAATAATTTTGAAAATGGCAAAAATCAGACGACTACTTTGTTAAAGTTCACTCCACAATGTTTAAGTGTTGACTTTAATCAAACCGCACTACCTTTAGCCATGCTAAGTATTGGAAATTTCAATATTTAAAAATAAACTCGATAATGCAGCTAATTACTCACGTTATAAGCAAAGCAACGAGCTATCTCAGACCTAAATATGGTAAACAAAAACAATAAACACTGCCGCAGAAGTACAAACTCCCGCATCTCGTGCTTCACCCAACAGTATGTGTGTGCTCAAACAGCGCTCCCAGACGAGCTATCATTCTTCCACCTAAAAGCACATACGACGAAATTTTCCCGAGTCGTGCCGATCTCGCTCCCATATCGAATATGCATTTGCCTTAGAGTGCCACACCTCAGTACTCGGATGGCTGGTTGCGTGTGTGGTAGGCATTTTGAAAGACGACATGGAATGCTTAGAGCGCATACTATTTATTATCTCGCATAATAATTAATATATATTGCGGCAGAGATTCAAAAAGTTTTAAACTTATTAGTTTATAATTATAAGGTTTGAACTTTTTATCAAAAAGGGTAAAAACCATATTTTTGTAGGCAGTGCGCGCACACGAGCGCACTTATTAAGGAGCCGCCGCTGTATACAAGCCTACTTAACCGTGCACAAGTCATTTTTTTATTGGTTGATAGGTCCAGAGACTGGCCAAAAAGTATCCGGTCAGTTGGCATGGTGCAAATTTAGTTCATGCAAAAAAGGGGGAAAAAAACAGAGAAAATAATTATTAAAGCTTTATTATTCTGAATATTGGAAACAAAATGCAAAACTACAACTTTCTTCTTCACAGCAAATTGTGGTATTGTCAATTATGCACACTTTATTAAAAAGAAAACCCCAAAAACAAAATATAAAATTTGTCTTTAAAACAAAACAACACATACTAAAACTACGATTAAAAACTCATAAAATAACATGTAACATAAAATAAACTATAAACTAGGGATGACGATAGGTTCTCGGAATGAAAAGACCGGGCAGAATTTTTTGCGACAGTTCTGAAATTCTTGGGATCCCGAGTCTCGAAACTCGCAAGATGATAGTGCAAATTACGCACTTCGCCAGCGTCTGTAATATTTCCACGCTGTGTGTCTTCAGCATAAATTTGCTGTTCTTTCTAGTGAAGAAGCATTTAAATATAGGTGCTGTACGCAGTATCAATCGAACATAAGTTTTCTGCATTTGGGCGTGTGATTATGAAACAGAGATATTGAAGTTTTAGGCATCCCATTTAAATTACATTTTCTTAGCAGGGACCCAGACTCTATAACTTCATAAATCAAATTAATCTCAAATAAATGTCTCTGCTTTGTATGTTAAATTTGAATTTTAGGTGCAAATAGAATATTCAAATTAAATTTTCTTTTCGAGGTTTCTTTTTGTTTTTTACCTATAAAACGTTAAAAAGCTTTTATTTCTATGAAATAAATTATACGACGATAACATTTTGTAGGTATAAACATACAGTAATAACTAATAATTATTTTAAAATTCACAGGATTCCCGGGACTACCTACCAGGAATCAGCTCTGGGTTCCAGTGAACGGAAAATACCTGGAATCGTCATCCCTACTATAAACCATTACCTAATGTACAAAATGCTAAAATGTCTTAATTATTTGAGCAAGCCTGAAAATGTTTAGCTACCACAATTCATCATTATCACCCATATACCTGCTTGCACTATCAGAAGTTTTATAACATACGTAAGATGTTTGAACTAAACATCAAATAATGAAAAAATGGTATAGAACCAAGCATCCAAACTATTCACTGCAGCACCTCATTAAACGGTTACGATAATAAAGTTTCTAAAGACTAACATAAAATTCAATAACTCTCAAACTTTTAAATTTTAATTCTTCGGTATGATCTCCGTATCTTTATTGATCCCCTTTATTATGCATTTCAAAGAAAAAAGTTATATGAGAAACAGAGACCTATATTTACTTTTATTCCCATCGAGTTAAAATAATTTTTTCTCATACCTGTACACAATACCCAGTTGTTTCTATTACTTGAAGTTGAGATGTTTTTGTCTAAACTGCAGATTTTTGAGTGATCTTGATTATTTTTAACATTTTTATAGATTAAAGTTAAATATTCTGGGATTGAACAAAACTGTAGCAATTACATTTCAGTCAAATGAAAACAGTATCTATCAGAGCTTCAGAGGTAATAATTTACTCAGAAATAACTTTTTGGATGGCATTTGCCAATTTGTTTCCAGGTTTACCTTCAAAGTCAAGAATGTCCACAAGACCTGCTACGGTGAGCGTGTCGTGGTAAAATGGTATTTTCATCGTATCATTCTGCTTGAAGAGTAAAACTGATTGAGCAGCTTGTCAAAATTGCAGAAAAACTCTGTATCATATTTTCTTAAATTTTGATATAATGCGAGAAAGCACCACCGGCTGATCTTTACAAATTTTGATGATGAACCCTCTTCCTGACTTCAACTTGTAAACATTAGAGGAAATTATAGTTTCATTGCCCGAGCACATTTTCAAAATAGTGTAAGATATGCAGAAATATGAGGATAAAAAGCAATTTCAAATTAAAGATCGCCAATTTGTTATTAACATGTTTCCAGCTAATTTAGTGTACCACGGTATTTTTTGGCAATAAATTGAAAGTACTGTTTCGGTTTTCTTTTATTTTAATACCCCATTATAAAAATGTGAAAATATTAACTTTAGATGAGTAAGTTTATATGAGCCGCACATGAATTAGAAAAAAAATGTTTCGAAATATCAAGTTTTTCAGTTTAAAATTTATTCATATAAAGTAATTTCAGAAATAAAAACTGTGTATGTATGTGCATTACTGACACCTTCTAAATTTTAATTACGAATAGGTTATAAAAAGGAAAAACACCATTTTAACTACCAAACTAAACTACCCCGAGGGTGTTTATGATTTCACTTCTTTCGATTGTAAACTGGACAAGTTGAAACAGTGTAATAAATATCAATCTTGTATTTTAACTTCTATGCATTGCCAACAATACGCGGAGGCTAAATTTGAGGAACTTTATTGTATACTCGCTAGTTTTGTTATAACTGAAATGTATAATAATAGTACGCCGGATAGTGACATCAATTTTAAAATGATTTTAGCGTGTGGCAGAGGTTGTAAATTTGGTAGTTTGTGTGATGGCAAACAGGAAAATTGACCTCTGCCCACCCCTCGTCGGACATTTTACAATTGACATGTCTTCAAAAATTCAAAAGGAAGAATAAGTTAACCTAAATCTTTTCAGCGCCTTTGCCTTATGATTCAACTTATTAATTGAATCATAAAACACGAGAAAATACCCGAGGTAGACGTTCCGAGCAGTCCCTGAGCAGAGGCAGAGGTTCTGAAAGTGTTTGGAAAGTAGGCCTACTTAGATTCAAACGAGCTGAAATGACTAAGTAGAGCTCCTTTTCTAAACATATTTAAAACGTCTGCCTCTGATCTGAGGCTGTTCAGGATCTCTGACTAGGGTATTTTCTTGTTCTTTATGATTTAATTAATAAATTTAACCAAAGACATGGGTACTGAAAAGATTTAGGTTAACTTTTCTCTTTCGCATTTTTGAAGACCTGTCAATTGTAAAATGTCTTACGCTGGCGTCTCACAAATGGATATTCCTGATTTCCAACAGACAATTTACAAGAAATGGAACGGCCTGTATTATTGAAAATACATTTACGCTACAAAGCACTAAAAATAAAGATGATATCTCATATAATTTTCTTCTCTGAAATGTATGATAAATGCACAACCAAAGATACTGAGCTGTACCGACTAATGTTTTAAAAACAGTAATTTTTTACAGGAGTTTTGTAAAACTGTTTATAAAAAGAACTTTTGATTTATCACAGATTATCTTGAACTGGAATGAATTTACTTGGCTAGATTAAATTGTTTTTAATTCTCAATCGAATTAAATTAAGGTTAATTTTCACGAATTTCGATTTAGTTGAAACTGAACTTGTTTAGTGATGTGTTATTAAAATTTGATATTTCAACATGTTCAAGAATTGAATTGGTATGAATTGAAATGAATCCACCTAAATTTGACTGAATGGACATGAATTGCAATTAAATGAACTAAAATTAATTTTACCAAATTAAATATACATGAAGTAAGGCAAAATAAACGTTTTGACAAAAATCCAAAAACACGTTGATTTTTATATCAAAGGGGACCAATTTTTATACAATAATCATTCTTGCAACTCTAGCCCTGTGCCCAAAATTTTTAAATGGGACGGGGGGTTTTTCGTTACTTACACAACCGTATTTGTTTTATTCAATTCGATCAATTTGTTACCGAGAAATTGCTTCTTGAAGTTTCCAAGTTAAAAAATTATTAAAAGCACAAAAAGGTTTGAACTATCGAATGTATTGCTTGAAATGACCTCCACCAATTGTCATACAATAATACATTCTGGATTCAAATCCAGATCTTATATTTCTCAAGAACTCAGGAGTTATTAGCCGGCATTCTTCTTTGGAATAAACCATTTTGATTTAGTAAATAAACACGATTTTATACTGTGGCGAATAAGTTTATTTTGACATTTGTTCTGATGTTCTTTTGTTCTTACTTTTATTCTTATTAGTTTACTTGATTTTGTTACTTTTCCATTCTAATACATTCGATAGTTTTAACCTTTTTGTGCTTTATTCATTTTTTAACTTGGAAACTTCAAGAAGCAATTTCTCGGTAACAAATTGAGGGAATTGAATAAAACAAATACGGTTGTGTAAGTAATGAAAAACCCTTCCAAAGTAGGGATCTTTTGACCCCCGTCCCATTTAAAAATTTTGGGGGGGTCGCTACCCCCCCCGCACAGGGCTAGAGTTGCAAGAATGATTATTGCATAAAAATTGGTCACCTTTGATGTAAAAATCGACGTGTTTTTGGATTTTTGTCAAAACGTTTATTTTGTCGAGTTTTACGGGGGTACAAGTTTTCGTTGGGACACCGTGTATTTCAACTTATTATATATTTCTAATCAATTAAGCCAGTAACAAAACGTAAACGGAATTTAGTTGCTTACATAATGGAATTTCTTATGTCCATCACTGGTTACCCCAAATACTCGATATGACTTCCACTTTGTTGTTGTAAAATCTCCAATCATTCTTTCAAATTCGGGTTCAATTTCCATCTGAGCCAATATGAAAAATCATATCTGAGAGCAAAATCTGACTCCTTTAATTCAAACAGCAGTTGCAGTTTATAGGGATACATTTTTAGAATTTTGCGTAAAATTTTCTAAACTGTGGTGTATGCGATTTGCAATTGTTTTGATATCGCAGGCACACTACTGACTGCTAGCGGATTAGTATGCAGGACGTAAGTGCCTCCGTCATACGTCAGATTTTCATTCCAAACAAAACAAAAGCACGTGCCATTTGACGTTTATCGATATTTATTTTCAACGTCTTAAACTAGTTTTTGCAATATAATTATAGACGTTTTGCAGTGAAAACAGTTTATTTTCAATTTGTGTGTTGGACTTACGTGTAAAAACTTGATAACGACTATAATTATATTGCAGAGGTTAGGTTAAAACGTCAGGTAGCATGGCTTTGTTTTGTTTAGAATGAAAATCTGACGTTTGTGACGCGCCACTTTTGTGGTGTATTGGCTATGTTTTGATGTTCCTGAAGAACTTCTGCAACTTGGACATCACTAATCTTTGGTCTTCCTGATCTCGGGGGGTCAGGTACACACTAGGGCGGGCCGAAGTTTTTATTTTTTAATTTTTTTACCGTAACAGCACTCAAAAGTTGCGTATTGAAGGACTGATGACGTAAAAAATAGTTTAAAAAATCCTTGATAGTACTTTTAGCCCTCTACTTGCAGTCAAACTTTCAATTAAAAAAATTTTCGCTCAAGTCTTGTTCAATTTTATTTCAGTTCTTGGAAGGCGCAAGGTCGCTTTCTAAACAATAACTGCGCTCTATTTAGCCCATTCTCGCTGGCTCACTAGAGCCAATTGAATTTTAAGGCTATGTTTCGACAAAGGATCCAGACGAACCCTTAAAAATTTTAGTGTAGTATATCATGAAAGTTTACGCTCCTGTATGGTTCAAAGTAAGAAGAAAATTTTCGTGCATAGGAGCTGCTCACTTTTTCAAACTGATGAGTTTTTCGGGATACCCAAAAGAAGATCTGAAGGCGATAGTTGATCCCGTATTAGAAAGAAATGGATTTTTCGCTCATTCGGAAAACCTTCTTATAACAATGATTTCGGACAGGCGAAGACACGTTAGGGAACTTTCTGTGAGGAGAATCATTAAAGCTAGGAAAAGCAACAAATCTGCGTCTATCAGAGTGTTCAAGCCACCAAAAATAAATTTTATTGCTGAGAATTACATCGATATGATAGTGTGGTCTGATTCTCAAGTAACGCCTCCGCCTATTATTTCCTACTTAAGTGACGAACAATTAGAAGCAATACTCACAAATGAAAAGGAAGGAAGAGGTAAAGACTTAGTAGCAATTTTACCGTTCCCATGTCACACGCAGGTGGTAAAACGCTCCGTGAAAATGGTTACAGAAGCTGCCCTATCAGTAGCAGGAGAAGAGGCAAGAGACGGTGCAACACGAAATAATTTCAATTCATTTCAATGCCTTCCTTCGAGACCAAACAACATTACGCAGCAGTATAAAACCATTTTTCAACGTTTTGTAATATTGTCATTGATTTTTATTATACTTGGGCCGCCGAACAGACGGAGTGATCACCCTGCAAGAACGTGCTCTAGGGGGGACCACTATCAATTTAGGACAACCGAACCGCAGTGATGAGCTTTCTTTAGATCAAATGTAGTCGCATCACTCCAATTCGGTCGTCATAAATTGATAGTGGTCCCGCCTAGAGCACGTTCTTGCAGGGTGATCACTCCGTCTGTTCGGCGGCCCAAGTATAGGCATGTGTTGAGCATATTTCAAATAAAAGTTACATATTTACAAGCTTTTTTTTACCTATGACAGTGTCATAAGTAAAAAAAAGTCATAATGACACCCCAAATTTCTAAAACTTTAAGGCTTAGTAGAGGGCTAAAAGTACTATCGAGGATTTTTTAAACTATTTTTTACGCCATCAGCTTGTCAATACGCAACTTTTAAGTTCTGTTACGGTCGGATATATATATGTTTTTTTTTCTCATATACGAACGGCCCGCCCTATTACACACCCTGTTCTTTCAAATTTGTTAATCAAATTACCATACGCTTTCATTTGACAGAACCCTGCTCTTAAATCCATTTTCGTCCGAAATATTCGTAATCCAGCAGAGTAATTTCTACTCCGCAT
Source organism: Xestobium rufovillosum (assembly GCA_963966045.1). NCBI lineage: Eukaryota > Metazoa > Arthropoda > Insecta > Coleoptera > Ptinidae > Xestobium > Xestobium rufovillosum. The sequence goes on from OZ014496.1 coordinate 5,540,685, forward strand.
TCATAATAATATTACACTAAACGAATTCTTCTTTGCAAATCCATGTTATTAAGGTTTAAATCATTTGAATTTACGTTTAAGTGAGTTTTATTTTAAGAAATTGCGGATGATTTCATTTAACACTTGTATCAATAGTTATCACAACAACTCCTTTGTTTTCTATAGATACACTAAAATTCAATAAATTATTGAAGTAACTAAATTCCGTTTACTTTTTTCTACTAGCTTAATTTCTTAAAACTATACATATAAGAATTTAAATTAATTGTACCCCTTACTTTATGATAACCCCATATTTCTAATGAATTAAACAAAGCTATTCGTTCGCATAAACTAGAATAAATTTAATTGTACTTACATCATTTTTTATGGGACACCTTTGATTTGAATGTTCAGTATGTTCTCAGATGGGGTTACAAACATCAAAAAAGAATTATTTTTGACTTGTCAAAAATATCACTCTTCTTAAAAAACCCTGCTTGTTTTTAACCTCCCATCCATCCATATTTTATTAATTTTTTATGAATTTTTTGACTTCAAAAAATTTCATTAATGTTGTCACCACAGTATAGGATTTCTTTAATTCAGTGCTGCATGGTACTGGTGAGGAATGTCGACATTTAGTGATGATACAAGAATTAGCAAAAAAAGACTAATGAAGATGATACCAGGCCGATAGAATCTAGTGCGCACGTAAGTGGGGGAACGTGACGTCAATTGGGAGCGCGAACCTGGGAGCCGGCCATTTATCTTTACGGCAGCGGCGTTATCGCCCGAAGACTTTACAGACTTTACTAACTTGCCAGTATCTTTGACACATTTATAATGCCTAATTGTGCTATCGTGGGTTGTTACAACAATAACTGAAATACAAATGACGTTAACTTTTTTAGATTTCCGTAGAATTCTTCGCTAGCAACTAGCTAGCACAACTATGTAAACGTGCAGACAAAGTACTGCGTTGTCTAGTTCGGACGCGCACGTAATTTGAGAATCAAACAATTAAGTTTACGATTTCAGGGTTTATCAGAAACTGATAAGGGTAAAATTTTGAAGAAAATGGGAAAAATAGCAAACTAAAATTAACTTTGTTGTGATTGTGATTCTCGCCGTATTTTTTAACGCGTGCATTAAGTATTTTGTAGAACAAAATCACCAAGCAAGAGCTAAAATCGGTTATTGTTGAAAGGGACTAAGCATTTTAACAAATTTTAGACTGGACAAAAATACCTTAAATATACAAAACCTAATAAGTTGAACTAAAGTAATCAGAAACGTTTACAGATAGGTATCTCTGTTAATGTACCTACTAAAATTCCTCTGAAAAAAACTCGCTTTCGGAAAATGCAATGTTTTCTTGTCACCTATTAAATTTATTAAATATTTAGTTAGCTCCTTTCACAAGTAAAGTATTTCACCGATTGAAATAACAGTTGTCATGTGAATTATCGTTGTATGGGGTGGCCCACTGAAAACAGTAAGTGTGATTTTATGCCATTTAGCATCATTTTCACGAAAAAAGCTGGGACACGTCGAATTTGGTTGTAAGGGGGACATCTGACTTCGATGTTTTCATTCATGTAACTTCAACCCCAAAGCGGAAGGGAAAAGCACCCTTAAATTTTTAAATAGGAGGTAGTGTCAAGATGCACACTGTATGAAAGGCCTTTAAATTCTCTTTATAACAGTTTTTCATTTTTTAAATTGGATCACTAACCTCCAAGAAAATGCACTTTAAAAATAACATTAATTAAGGCACCTTTTAACACCAGTAAGTGCGATTTTATACCATTTGATGCACATTTTCTCAGAAGTCAGTGGTCCGTTTTAAAAAACTGGAAAACTGTTATAAAGAGAATTGAAAGATGAAATGCTTTCAAACGGTGTGTATCTTGATACCACCTTCCATTTAACAGTTTAAGGGTGCTGTCCCCTCCAGCTTTGGGGTTGAAGTTACATGAATGAAAACATCGAATTCAGATGTCCCCCTTACAACCAAAATCGACGTGTCTGAGCTTTTTGCGTAAAAATTATGCCAAATGGTATAAAATCTCACTTACTGTTTTCAGTGGGCCACCCTGTATACTGTATGTGAGTTAATTAGTCATTTTGTATTAATTTTTTTTGCACCGATATCGATCAATCAGGAGGCTAGATTTAGTAAAGTTATCTTGCATAATATGTTTCTATTGCTTATTAGATGAGGGAAATTATAAATATAATATACTGCAATATCGTTCGACCTTCCTAGTATGTATATTCAAATACTTTTTCTCCTTTTCTAACAAAATTACTGTTGCTTTTAGGGAACACCCCTCGCGTTAACTTTGTTCTCAAGTTTAGAAAATATTTTTCTCGATTACAGTAAGGTAGTCTTCTGATAATTATTACCAAATTGGTTTTGTAATTAATAAATACAAGTTTAAGTTTACTCGAAAATCAAAGTTATGCTTCATATTTGAATAATTAACCACGTTTTACAATATTGCACGAACCATAAGTCTTCCAAATTCATCATTTATTTAGTTTTGATTTATTTCTTTCAAACATCTTTAATTAATTTTATTTTATTTTGAGCCACTCTATAATAAATTAATTATTGCAACAAATATGTTTAATTTTTTCTATCATTCTAATATAAACGAGAAAGGCATAGATACGCTTTGCCGTGCATAGCGGACCGTATATATTCGAGGGTTTGGCGCTCCCAAGCAACGTCATTGCGCGCTCCCGACTGAATAGTGTCTGCCTATGCACTCGCCATATATATTTACGCCATGGATGATACTGCTTTTATTTGACGTGAGAGGTGCATTATTTAATAATTGAGCATTTATGCAAATGCTTTTTTTTGAATTTAACAATATTTCAGGCTGAAGAAATGTGTAAAAATTAATAACGTATTATTAGTATTATCATTTCTTGTAACAGTTAGGTAAAAAATACATGTACCACGGGAGTTTGAAAACAAGCTCAGCTTCTTTTATAGAGTGAGTTTTAAGAGAAGTCCTCTTTGTAATCCAATCCGGGGACATACTGTAAATATAAAAAAAAATCACATTAAATTAATAAACCAAAATATAATGAAGTGTTTTAAGTCAACACTATGAGCAAATCAAACTGAACATTTAAACATTCATATTAATTTGTGCTGCATGTCTATTTTTTGGTTCCATACCAAAAAGTCTGAACATTCTGATAAAGCAAAATTAAATTTCAAAATGTTAGTATCACGTGTAAGTTATTCGATATTAGTATCAATAATTTTAGAATTCCATAAAATCTGTAAAGTTATAATAGTTAACTCCACCCCTATTTAAAACGCCACAATTCTACAGTAAAATAAAAACATACATTGTAAAAATTATACAGCAGATCAGTTCTTTAAGAGTAGCTGTTAACAGTTCCTCTGCTAGCAGCTTCTCTCCGTCGATTAAAACATTAACGGTAACCATAACCTTAAATATCAGTACCTAAACAATTAAAATAAAATAAACTTTGGTCACATTAAAACAAAAATAAACTTTTCAAACAAAAACAGACAATTGCATTTTACATCCCATATTATGCCGCCACCAGCTGAAATAAAAATATGACGGATATAAATACGCATAATATTTTAATGATGAACTCTTGAAAAATTACAGTTTTAGACATGATTTAGACAAAACAATACACAAAAGAGTATCAAACCGTAATCAGGGCCATGACATTGCTAAGTCGTCAACAGATCGGTCCAACATAATATACAGTTGCAAAACTGTAAATACAACATACTAAAAAACATTAATATTATAAACTTGCCCAACTGCCCATATAAATTTAAATAAACAATTAGGTTTTAAAAGACTTTTAAATATCAACACCTAAAACTACGTTATATTGAACATCAAACATAATACCGAAATAATCGTATAAAATACTTACAGCTAAAAAACTCTTAACATCCTCTAAATAATAAAATATTTAAGAGTATTTCATGTGTCCTCAATTATTACTGTTATTTTAGTATAAATCTTTTATAGAAATTCGTAACAATTACTTAAAATGGTTAAACAATTTCCACTGAAACAACATTATCCATATAATGCACACTAAAAATTGACAAATTTTTGGTCACAATGAGCAAAAACTCTCAACATTATCAAAATATTAAGAATGTTAATTTTTATGCTAAAAACTTTCAAGCCTATGTCAGACAATCAAACATTCTCTCAAACCACCACTTTGACGACAAGTTACGATATGACACCAAATGCATTCAAGTTAAAGAAGCTCTTAGTAGCACATGCCCATTTTTAACATTATATGATTTATATTATTTTTGCACTACAAAAATTACATATCAAATCTAGCCCAATATATTCAGATGCAATAGCGGAATTATGTGTCTAAGATGCATTAAAAGGTTAGTAAATAAATGCTTTAATGTTGATATCTATCTAATATTTAGAAAAGTTTTGCCCATTCTTTAGATTTCAGAAAAATATGGACTTGACTGTTCATCATTCGCAATATTGTACTGAAATGTAGCTTTATAAATATCAAAACATTCTCCGTTAATGCATTTTCAGCTAATCGTAATGTCACATCCTAAATATGCAGTCAAACACAGGCTTTATAAAACTGTAACTGTTTGCTTAAAGCATAAGCTTTAAAACATACAGGATGATTTTAAACAGTAATAAAATAAATAAGGCTGGAATAGATTTGGAATTTGTATTATATTATGTTATCACAGGTTATTTAATATTCCAGTTTACCTGAAGAGAGCTATTTTCAATCTTTATCACTAAGCAAATAGCAAATTCTGTGTTTGCAGTTCCAAGCACTCTAGAAGACTCTAAATTATATTTGAATCAAGTTCCACATTTTGAAAATTATAAAAATCTCAGCATACTTGCTTATTTATGATCAACATAAGAGTAGTTTTTCTTCGAGAATTTTTTTACTTTGGAAACAAGGTATTTTTTCATATTCTCTTTTCTCAATAAAAAAATACATTAAATAAATAAGTTATACCCTATCTAGGGGTGTAAACAAAGGACTGCTGTATTAATATGACTTTTTTGGTTTACCTGCACCGTTGAACTTAATTACTAGTATGTGGCTCAAATTTCATATAAAAGGTAGTACAATATTCGGAAACATGAAAATCTACTTCAAAAGCAAGTATTTTAAAAGGAAATTTGTGAAATAATATCCACAATAATTATAGGTTTTTTGTTAATACAAATCTAAAACTTATACCATTTAACTTTTCTTGATAACCAGTTCATTTAGAATCACCCTGTATGGTGCTGTGACGCAGCACCTGACACATGAAAGAGCAACATGAAGTGAAAAATAAGCTACGCAACTACTTTTTAGTTAAGCGGAGCATTTGCAGATCCAAGAACGGTGCTGTTCTTTGAGTTCCTCCACATGGGTTTGTGGTGACGCAGATCCTGCGTGTGTTGCCAATTCCAGCAAGTGCGACAGAAGTAACGATAACACACAACTTCCTTGCAAAAATATGGTCCCTGCTGTACACCACATACAGAACATAGTGAATCCTCTAAGTAGGGGTTCACTTGAACCTACAATTTATTGAAGTCTTAGTAAAAATGAAATAATAAAAACGGAATAATAATTGAAGGCAAAATCAAAAAACAACTGAGGTGATACAGATGAGTGCCTCAGCTTTCCACTCAATAGGAGACTTTCACTTAAAGTCTTAATATTATTTCAGTTACTGGGACATTGTAACCCTAGATGGAGGTTCAGTGAATGATAGCTGCTGTCCGCATGCTTGCAATGTTTATATAGAGAGGGGAAAATTCAGGCTTGGTCTGTTGCAGTCGCATGTATTAATTTGTTATGATAGGCACCTCTGTAACGGGGCCACTTTAAATTCGACTTCTAGAAATAAATGCAATATTTATTTAATAAGTTATAAACAAGTTGTGCAAAATTGGGAAATATTGTGAAATTCCGAGTTTTATGAAAGCATGACTAATACAATTTCCCAGAAACAGATGAGTTACAACTTTGCCTGTGTACTACACATAAAATCTTTAATAAGCAGAAGTAAGGCAATAAAGGGGGCTAGGTAATTGATTAGGAAAATATAATAGGTCTAAAAGTGATAGTAGCACGCATCTGGAGTAAGTATGATTAATCAAATTCATTTAAGGGTTATTGTCACGAAGTCACTTAGGAAATTGCACAAACAAAGAAATAAATCACAAGTGTCAGGGGAAATGACGTTATTCCGTTTCTCATGGGAACCACATTTCCAGCCTATCAGAAATAATCAAGTAATAAGAATTACCATGACAACTCAGTTCCCACCTACCCGGGAAAGCAAACAGCCTTGTTTTCCATGGAAACAGTGGTTGAGCGTATCAGGGAAAAGCACGCCTGTTTTCCATGTGCAGTGTCATGCAAGGTTATAAAAAGGGAAGAACAAGGGAAAGCAAAGGAGATGGGAAGGTTTAGCCGTCGAGGTAGTTAGGAATTAGCAAGGGCTAAAGACGGGGGGGGGGGGCAGTTGTGTTGTATAATTGGTGATGTAGAGTCAAGTAACTAGTTTTGTTTAAATTAATAAAGTGAAAATAAGTGACATAAGCTTTCTTACATATGGTATAAGCAGAATCATGGTTATTGGAGTTGGCCGAAGTAACTATCAAGCAAGAAAAATGGGTGATCAACAGGCGTTGCATTCCTTCCTCATTCATTACAGACTTGGATTATGGTTAACCGTATGGGTGAGCTAAGAGCAATGTGTAATATTTGTTATTATCTTGTATTAAATTGGTGTCTATAATTTTGTATGAATAACTGGTGTCGGTAGGCAGGATATTAAATGTAGGAATTGATGCTTTCTGTATTTGATAACACTTGGTAATTTATAACACACACTTGGAGTGGAAGTGTCGAGATATTGTAGATATAGGAAATAAAGGATAGGGTACAAGGATAAATGGATTTCATTTCGTATAAGAAAAATTGCCTCTAGCCCACGTGTAAGATCCGACAAAGGTTGTTATATGATACCTTTTACTTATAGTACGCCGGATAGCGACAATTTTTATAACTCATTTCAGCGCCCTTCGTATTCATATAAAATTGTAAATTGTCTGTTGGAAATCAGGAATATCCATGTGCGAGACCCCAGCGTGGGACATTTTACAATTGGCAGGTCTTCAAAAATGCCAAAGAAAAAAGTTAACCTAAATCTTTTCAGTGCCCCTGCCTTTTGATAACATTTAATAATTAAATCATAAAGAACAATAAATTACCCGAGGCAGAGATCCTGAACAGCTTCAGATCAGAGGAAGACGTTTTAAATGTGTTTAGAAAAGTAGCTCTACTTTAGTCATTTCAGCTCGTTTGAATCTAAGTAGGCCTACTTTCCAAGCACTTTCAGAACCTCTTCCTCTGCCCAGGGACTGCTCAGAACCTCTGCCTCGGGTATTTTCTCGTTTTTTATGATTTAATTAATAAGTTGAATCATAAGGCAGAGGCGCTGAAAAGGTTTACGTCAACTTATTCTTTCTTTAAAATTTTTGAAGACATGTCAATTGTAAAATGTCCGACGCGGAGTAGGCAGAGGTCAATTTTCCTGTTTGCCATCACACAAACTACCAAATTTACAACCTCTGCCACACGCTAAAATCATTTTAAAATTGATGTCACTATCCGGCGTACTATTAACAGGATATCAAGAACTCATTGAAGTAAGTTAAGATCTCAGTGTGCACAGACAAAATTCGCCTGGCTGGTGTCATCCTGACGTTTCATTTAATATATTGTTTATTTTCACATTTTAAATAGGGTTTTGTCAGGTGAGCCCCGTCTGCCGTCACACCTCAACTTCACATTGAATAAGTGATAAACACTATCAATAACTCAAAATTCTTACTGAAATCATGAAATGCAAACTGAAATTACTTCTGGAACCCAAAAATTTTTTTGAACTATGACAGGGGTTCCCAACCTTTTTGTAGCCCAGAGCACATTCTAGAATACCTGTAGGATGCCGGGCACCATCTGTTTTTCAAAGCAAACTTATAGTTAAACATGGTTAATAATTTAATATTTAATTCTAAAAGTGTAATTTGAAACTTATTAAATTTGAAATTTAAATACAAATTTTCTGTCATGGCCAAACAGCAGCAGGCACCCATCTGTTTTCCTAATGAGAGGTATTTTTTAGCAAACATAATATGAGGAGCTGACATGCAAAACCCGATAAATCCACCGTTGGTCTAAAACATTGGTTTTCAAAGTGGGGGGCGCGCCCCACTAGGGAGGCGCGATAAAATGTAAAGTGGGGCGCGAGCGAGAAACGGAAAATATTATTTTTAAATAAAACATTTGATTAAAGGTTGTTTTTTTAAAACATGTTTTACCTTGTTGTATTTTATAAATAGGTACGTGGTACATGGCGAGCCCACTGGCTTCCTCTAGCTGTCTAGCTGCTAGACTGCTAGAGTCTAGCTCTCGGTCTAGCTCTAGCTCTCTAGCAGCTAGAGCTAGAGTCTAGTTTGTGCCAACGGGGGGCGTGGGCATTTTCATTTTAGACAGTAGGGAGGCGTGACAAAAAAAACTTTGGGAACCACTGGTCTAAAATGAGTTATACATCACTTTCCGTTAATTTACACCTGCTCTATCGATCTGTGCACTCAAATTCAGTCAAAACCCGATATTTCCCTTGTAAAATTGTGTCCAATGCATTCAAACAAAACCCGATAAATCCTAGTTTCAAGCAAATCCTGATAATTCCCTAGGATATCGACATCTGCTGAATTTTGATGTTACTATTACTAAAATGTTTGTAAATTGAGAAGATTGGGTAAATCTTGGGTAAAATTTTCAACTTCCAGTCAAAATCCGATAAATCCAACAGTTTTTTTTTGTTTTTTTAAATAATAAAATACAATTCAAAAACGATATATTTTTTAACTGATTCAATGCGCCCACACATTCAGTGCCGGATAAAAAATTTGCTGCTTTACGCACACTAAATAAATTACCAAAGACTTTGTAACGATGCAAAATAAAATGAAGCAATTATTCAAATAAATGAATAAGCATTTTCTACGTTCGTATGAAGCGAGATGCCAGCTGCAAGATTTGGCGAAAATATGTTTGCGCCATGCACCGCAGTGCTCCCTATCAGATGAATTTCTCCCACTGGGGACTGGCTTTTGATATCACCGACCACGCAGAAGCCTCGAAAGCATTCCTCTGTGATCGTTCACGCGTACCAGAATTGTTAGAGTGGTAACTCCGAAGACGATAACATTTATGAGATTGAATGTTTATTGTCGTACCGCCGATATAACTGTTAAATACTTGATAATTATTAACCGAAACCGCCGCTAGTGTGTCGTCGTAATACCTGAGGTTTACAGATACGAGTACCAAATTGAATGTGGACCTGAACATACACGTGAGGGGACATGGTTCAATAATACGTAAAAGCAGGTAATGGATTAGGGCTAGTCGAAAGGCAAGCATAATCCATTACAAACCTAAGTTGATAGGAGGTGATATACAGACGCTCTTGGGGTTAATTAAAGTTCTTTGGCATAGTATTTTAATGGCTATTACACGATCAAACACACCATCATTTACATTGAAGGGAATTGTACCAATGGAAACACGGAATAATTCTCTTCTCAGCCCACTCATTAGGGAAAGCTTGCGTCGAAAGGCTGCGAGAGTCCCTTACCATTACATTACACAGAAACAGCATTCACTCTCAACGAATAGCCATCAGGTGTTACGATTTACATGCATCCGTTGATTTTGGTTTGTGATTTTCCCAACTGTGCCCGATTGATAACTTAAATCGCCCAGCGCGAAATACGTCATCTACTTGTATAAGTCACAGGATTCGTATATACAGCCGTACCGAATTCGACCGCCAGATACCGCTGGCTGTCATTATTTTGATTAAATTTGTATATATCGTTTTACTGTACATTCATTTTGATTTTATTCTAATTTTGCTTTAAAAGTAATAGAGTTTGTTTAATTTGGACCGAGAGTATTATTTTTGTTTTTGCAATAGTTCCAGAGAATCCTATCTGTGACAAGAGTTTAAGGTATTTATCGACGACCAGAATTCCACCGACCGACCAACTGAAGCAACACCTGTATGGTCACAAAAGGTGACGCAACGGGATAGGTCGTTGTAACTTCTAGAATGGACCTGGCGTCCTTATACAACAGCTGAATTTGTTGTGAAGCCTATACGATCGTTGGTCAGCGGGTCGCGGGGAGCGTTGTTTGTTATAATATTCAAGCAACGGACCAGGAAAATGTTCCGCGATATTCTGTTTCCGCGGCGGCACCTATTTACTACACAACTGGTCGGCTGCTTTATGTTGCCTTATAATAATAATAATAATAATAATTTTATTCGACATCAAAAATACATGACACGTCATAGCAACATCTAAAGATGCATCCGAAGGAAGAAAAAAAAAAATGAGAAAATGAATGAAACAATCGTGCGATAATGAAATAAAACAAAACTACAAATCAATTTAGGATTGGAGCCCATCTAAAGACGAATTACAAAAGTCTGTCAGGTTATAGAACACTTTCCCAATTAGGTAGTCTTTCAGCACTGCTTTGAATTTCTTCAATTTCAGGTCCTTTATGTGTTGTGGCAGTTTGTTATGCATTTTAATACATAAATAATTTGTTCCCTGTTGGGCACAATTAACCCTGTGGTAGGGTATTACAAGCTGGCTTTTATTCCTTGTGTTGTGGCTATGTATTTCACTATGACTCCGAAACTGATGTTGGTTTTCATGGGCGTAAACTAGACATGTAAGTATATATGAGGAGAACAAAGTAAGTATTTTTTCTTTGAGAAATAGTGGTTTGCAACTGCTTCTGTACTCTGCATTGCACAGTATTCGAATGGCTTCTTTTTGTTTCAAGAAGACATCATGGGCTCCCGAAGAACTTCCCCATATAATGAGTCCATATGAGATGGTACTGTGGATAAAAGCGAAGTAGGCCTCTCTTGTTGCTTGATATCCAGCCACTCTCTGTAATTTACGCAAGGCATATAGGTAAGTGGATAATTTCTTTGTAATGTGATCCGTGTGTATGTCAAACTTCAGACTGGGATCCAGATAGAGACCCAGCAATTTAACATATTCGTCTCTCTTTTCAGGTTTGGTGTTAAAGTCTTGCAGGTGAGTCTTGCTTACATTTATTTTCATTATATTAGCACAAAACCATTCTTCAGCTTGTCTAAGGCATTTTTCCATTTTCATCCTACAATTCTCTCGGTTTTCACTGGAGTTTATTATTGTGGTGTCATCAGCAAAAATTACTACTTCGTCTGCTTCCAAGTTGGCTGGTAAATCATTCATGTAGATTACGAAAAGGAGAGGGCCCAGAACTGACCCCTGTGGTATGCCGTGTGTTACTGGTTTCCAACTGGATTCTTTATTGTTGTACATTACTTTCTGTTGTCTGCTTTGTAGGTAACTCTCGAATATTTTTAATGGGTGACCTCGGACACCATAAGAATTTAGTTTTCGGAGTAGAATGTCATGGTTTATAGTGTCAAAAGCTTTACTTAGATCGCAGCAGGCTACTGTAGCACTATGTTTGGAATTAAACGAGTTTGAAAGTTTTTCCACTACATTTATCATAGCAGTTATGGTCGATTTTGAGTCGAGGTAACCATGTTGTTTAGGTGATAACATTTTAAACTTATTTAAAAACTTCGTTAGCCGTTTTTTTAGGAGGGATTCTAATATTTTGGATAGAATAGGGAGAATAGATATTGGTCTATAGTTTTTTGGCAGCATTCTATCTTCAGACTTAAAGATAGGTACTACTTTAGCTTGTTTTAAGCAATTTGGAAAAACACTCTCTTTAAAGCAGTTATTTATGAGGTAAGTCAATGGTGTGACGATTTGATTTATAATTCTTTTCACAAACACAGCTGAGAAACCATATATATCTTTAGAATTTTTACTTTTTAACCTCCGCACAGTTTCTATCACTTCTTCTGGAGTTACCCAGAACAAATAAAATGACCTTTTCCACTCACAAACGCTTAGACTGTGAGTATTACTCCTGCTTCAGTCGTAAATGTGAATAGCTAAGTCCTCTAAAAGTCTTTGAAAATTACCGCCCCTATATGAAAAGACTAAAATTGTCTATGCAAAAAAAACGTCGGTGCGTCGCTAAAAGACGCACGTGTGCGCCTACCTGTTGAAGACAATTTACCGCCTTATTTATTGGCGACATCAGTATTCTCTTACTTATCCGTCACAAGCATTTCCTTTGTTCTCGGAAATATATATGTATATATATGTAGCTTTCACAGGCCATGTCGGCCCATCGCTGAAGTTATCCTCAGCCGCTCTTTTCCACCAACTCTCCGCTCCTATCTCCATCAATTCCTGAATTGTTTCTTCCTTCCATCTGCTTCTTGGTCTTCCTCTTGTTCTTGCACCTATCGGTCTGATTTTCATTATCATCTTGGTGATTCTTCCTCTCTCCATTCACTGGGCATGGCCAAGCCATCTCACCCGCTGCTGTTTTACAAACTGTACAATAGATGGTTCATTATACAGCTCCCGCAATTCCTTGTTCGTCCTTCTTCGCCATTCTCCGCCCCATTTTCTTCCCCCATAAATCTTTCTTAGAATTTATCTTTCCCATATCTCGGAAATAATAGATAAGAAAAAAAATTTTGTCATTCTGTGATATTATATGAAATTAATGTCTCAGATTTTGCCGCCTCTATAAATCTGCCACTATACGCACGTGTGTATTTTGCGTATAGGGAAATCCGCCACTGCACACATGCACAATTTTGAATCCACAGATGCATAGACCAGCAAGGTGGGAATGGTTATTTAACTTGCAGCTTTTATTGGCGTTCAGCGAGTTTATACCACTCTGATTGATGTGAAAATATATGCCCTGCAAAACTGTTTACATATATCCAAGAAATATATTTCGAGTTGCCAAATATTTTTGCTCCAACAGTCCCGACTTCTAATTTGGGTTATCAAGAAATTCGAGTAATAGAAGTTCGAGTTATGGAGAAAAATTTGCATTTCTTATGGACCCCAAATGCTATTGCCAACAAATTTTGTTCGACTTATCAAAAATTCGAGTTATCCCAGGTTCGAGTTATTAAAGTTTGACTGTAGTTCAATTTTTCGTCAGTTGTAAGTCCCAAATATTTATGTGCTTCAACCCTTTTCACCAACTCATTGTCTATTTTTATTTTCATACTTTACTTTACTTTTGGTCTCTGATAATATTTAGATCGATGACAGATTGTTATCTTCACCTTTATTAGCATGATATAAGATAGTGTGGTGGTTAGCCCTTTTGATGGGTAACTTGAAAATGGAAGTTAAAATACGTCCGCGGCCTTTCGGAGAAGGAATCGCGGGCGCTTCGCCGTAGGGGCGAGATCGTCAATAGAATAGTCGAGAGCCCTTTTGACTAAAGGGTTCGGATGTGATGCGGATTTATCAAAGATCTTGACAGCAGTGGATTTTGCGAACTTGATGATGCTCGGAATTTCCAGATCGGAATGAAGCTGAGCGTTGCGTACGAACCAGAGGGCATCGGTGATCGTGCGGAGGACTTTACTTTGTATGATTTGGGGTTTCTTGAGGTGGGTAGCGGCTGCATACCCCCAACAAGAGATGCCATAAGTGATAGAAGGTCGAATGACACTGGTGTAAAGAAGACGTTTGCACCTTAGGTTCAGGTTTGAATCCCTGAGCATGGGCAGAAGCCCTTTGATTACCCCAAAACCGATGCGTTTGACTTTGTCTGTGTGGGCTGACCAAGTGAGTTTTTGATCGAACATGAGACCTAGATATTTAGCTTCCTCTGTCCAAGGGACACGGAGGTTGTTGATGTAGACAGATAGTGGCGGAGGAGCTCTGCGCTTGCTGAAGAATATAGCTTGCGTTTTATCGGCATTAACGGCGATTTTCCATGTCTCCATCCAGTCGACGAGCTGATCGAGGTGCGTCTGCAGTCGAGTGACTGCTAGCTCGGGGCTTCTGCTCTGCGAAATCAGAGCGGTGTCGTCTGTGAACTGAGCGAATTCCATGGTGAATTCGTGAGAGATATCATGCGTGTACAGATTGTACAGCATAGGACAGAGGACTGAGCCTGGGGGAACTCACTCCAGCTTTTACTGCCTTTAAGGTGGAGATGGCATCTTTGACTGAGACTTCGAATGTACGACGGTACAGGAAGGAGCAGACAATTTTGACGAGGCCTATTGAGAGACCTGCAGAGACCAACTTGTGTATTAAACCCTTGTGCCAGACTTTATCGAAAGGAAGGCGACGCAGGTGACATCGCGTTTTTCAAAACCAGTGGCGATTTTCTCGACCAGACGGGAGCTTGAAGCTCGGGAGAATGTTCTTTGCGGAAACCGAACTGCTCATTTGGAAGTAGCTCGAGAGAGTCTACTTCTTCCATGAGTCTGGAAAGTACGATGCGCTCGTAGATCTTTCCGAAAGTGGACAGCAAGCTGATGGGGCGATGGTTGGAAGGTTGGGCGAGATCTTTGCCAGATTTTGGAATCGTGATAATCCTGGCCTTCCTCCAGGATTCGGAAAAATAGTTCAGGCGCAGGCAAGCATTGATGATATTCAACAACTTGACCTGGGCTTTCTTGGGCATACGCTTTACGGATAGATTTGTGACACCGTCACGACCTGGTGCTTTACGATTTAGTTCTGGCAGTGTGGCATGGGCGAGGCTGACCGGAGGACTATCGTCCACTAGCCGAACACTGGCTCTGACTTGATCTAGGACATCAAGATCATCGTCGAAATCATTTAGCTGGCACTGGCTTTCAATTCTCTCAGCAAGTATTTCTGCCTTTTCGGCATTACTGTACCCCATACCCCGGGTACCTTGCAGCGGGGGAATGACCTCCCTGCTGTTCCTTAGCGACTTTGCTAATCTCCACATGCCATTGCGATTATTAGAAAGTTCCCTCATTTTGTTACCCCACGCTTCGTTACGAAAATCGCGCAGTTTTTGCCTGACCTGATTGTTTAACCTAGTTGCATCGGCTTTGTCATTAGGTTTATTTTCATATCACATGTGCGAAAATATCATGTAAAGTTTTATTTACATTTAGCCCCAAGTAGCTTGTTACTAACCAATCCCTATATATAATACCTGCAATTCCTTATTTATTGTATATTGGAGTTCAGCTATTTGCTAATGGCCCATGTTTTTCTGCTATCTCCATTTGTATTCCTTCACTTTTTCCCTAAATTTGTCAATATCAGGATATCTAACTTCACCGAGAACTTCACGATTTATCTTCATTTTCTTCACCACTATTTCTTTCTTCAAATATTATTTCCTGTACCTTATGGTCTGTCATAAGACACAGTCCCTATACCTATATGTATGTATATTATTTCAGCTTTCATTTTTTCATCATTTGCTATTACATGATCAATCAGTGTCTGTTTTCTGTGTTATTCTTGTATAGTTTGTTGTATTAAAAAATGTGGAATTATTCATATTTACATAGTTCTTGTGTTCCAATGCATCAGCCGTTTTCTCCATATTTATATTCTATCTCCCATAATTAATGTTCTGCCCTTATTTTTACGCATTAATTCATCCATGTCTTTTTCTGAAGCTGTTACTATACACTGATGATGGTCTAAAACAGACACCACTTTTAGCCTTGCATTGATTAAATTTATGATCAGTCAATTGAACAGATTCCCTTCCATACTAGTTTCTAACAAATACTGTATTCTATCCTGAATATATATATACACATGTACCTCCCCCTCGTGTCTCTCTACAGCTGTGTTCCAACTTATAACCTTTAATAATTTATCATTTCATTCTGGAACAGCCATATTTCTCTCAACACTATTAAGATTGGTTTTACTTTCATATTACGTATTTCCATTTTCAGTTCATCAATTTTAGCACGTAAGCTACGGATATTCAGATAAAATATGGTCAAACCTACATTCAATTCTGCGAATACTTATTTACAATCCTCCACAACGTTTAATATTTTTGTTTGTTTTTTTTTATTTTTCTTATTTATTTATTTTACTTATTTTTTATTATTGCAGTTGATCAAGATCTTCAATTGAAAAAAAAACGTATCCGCCTGTCTCTCTCTCTCTGCCTTTTTCATAAATATTTTTCCATTCGTGTAGTATGCAAATCTATATCCTTTCAACTTTTTATATTCTCTAGCTTTTCTGAATAAAAATTGATTTTGTCTTGTTAATTCCTCATTTATGTATATCAAATTTACATTGTTTTGTAGTTATACTTTTTATAGCTCTCCTTCTATGTAATACTTTTTCCTTGGTTTCATATCTATGAAACTTCAGCTTGAATCTTCAAGAACAGATATTTATATGAACGAAACATCAAAACATAAATCCGTAATAAATGAAAATAACAATGAAAGTAAACGAAAAGTTCTATATTTTAAAATAAAGCAGTGTTGTTCTAGAAAAATATCTGCCATTCCAAAATTTGACTAATTTGCTGTTATAAAAGTATGGCAATCAGTTTAAAACCGAGAAACAATTCTAATCAAAAAAGTGTACAGTCAGGTTGATTTTAAAGACCCAGCTCTGTAGCATCTTTATTACCTAAAATAACCCATATAAATCATATCGTTCAGGGATATTCAGTGAATTCCAAGATATTGTAGCATATTTAATGTTTTTCAGAATCCAGCTTTCCAAATCTGGGCCGTCTTCGAAACACATGCAATTACGTATATCATTTTCAAGTTCAAGGCGAATTCTCGCTTTTGTTTTGATGACAGAAACTTATTTTTCGCACAAATTCGAGGCTGCAAATGGGGTCAAAAATTTAAGAGCTTCTTTTACAAGTTCGGGGTACATTCTTTTGATCCAAAACAGATCTGTGCTCTGAGAACAAAATTCTTGTTTCAACATTCCATCAGCACATATAGGTATTATTTCAATGGAATTTTCCTTCATTTTTATTAGAATTTCCGCCAATTGAATGCAACTGTATAAAAACTGATTCTGTACCCATCTGTGACTGTGCAATAAATTGTTTTGAGTCTCTTCTGGGAAATACTTAAGAAACTGTTGTTTCAAATTTTTTCACCCTTTACTGTCTTATTTTTTGTGAGCATGAGCAAAAGTTTCGTTCAAAAAGGGGTTGTGGCTTCAAAAAGTTTGGGTAACCC
Organism: Xestobium rufovillosum; assembly: GCA_963966045.1. Lineage (NCBI taxonomy): Eukaryota > Metazoa > Arthropoda > Insecta > Coleoptera > Ptinidae > Xestobium > Xestobium rufovillosum. The sequence continues at coordinate 5,557,918 of OZ014496.1, forward strand.
TGGTTTAATGTATTTTGTATTTATTATACCTATATACAGTGTGTCCTGCAAAGTACGTAACAGTCAAATATCTCTTTTATTACTTATCGCATTAAAAAAATCTTGTAAAAAGCTCTCATTGAAAACTCAGTCTAATAAATTTTATAGTATACGAGGAGTGTTCAAGACGTAAAAAACTGTTTCGGTTAAATGAAAAGTGATCTTATTCTACGTCGAATCGAAGAAATTCATTAAGAAAGTTTGCACAGAATCTCAAAATATGGGCTGACTCAAAAAATTGTCACGATATTCAATTGTTTATTTTCCCAAACAAATTGCCCCAAAAACCTAAGTAAAAGCCAAATATCGCTTTTATTATTTATCACATCAAATTTCTGCTGTTATTTGATGTGATAAGTATGTCAGTTACTCCAAGTGGACGCTTTTGTGAAAATTTTTGGGTGATGTAAAATACAAACTTTCAAAAATGTCTTATTTAAACCTTACCCCTATTTCTAAATGGGAATTTAGTGTGTAATCGGCTCATACCTCTGATACTGCTCAAGATATCAGAATGAAATTTTACTCGTATGTGGGGAACGACATGGAGCATTTCGTAAAATTATTTATGTATATACAGGATGTTCACATTCTGAATACCAGACCAAAGTTCTATTTCTTTAAATGGAAACCCCACATGTATTTGCGTAATTTCGATTCCCCATAAAATTCCATGAAAATTGATATACTACATGATGTGGTTTTGAGATATTGACATTTTTGTGTCATTATGGTTCCTAAATTATGACGCTACTAACTGACGTCTACTGACCAAAGCCACCTAATTATTTTTTATTGAAAGTGGTTTATACACTGCTGTATTTGTGAAATCTATAAACACTTTCACCATAATACTTAGAATTATACAAGGTGGTTAAGTTATGCAAAAGGGAATTTTTCTCAAAAATTTCAAATAGAATACCATATGGTATTCTGTTAACTGATATAATAATATACATATGTATATTATTTGCACAACTGACTAAGCTTTTAATTGATGTAGATATTGCCAGGTCTGCTACTGATAGTTTCGGCAGATATTACGATTGAACAACAAAATTTTTGAATTCCATTATTAGTTTATACTCTTTTTGGCGAACCCCCCTATTATGTTGCTCAAAACTCACAATAATGTTTATATTTTGTATTTGCAAATTGGCTTCAATATAAAGACAATAAATCTTATTGTAAAATTGTTTCTTAATAGTTATATTCTTAAATGTATTAAAGTCGGGTATAATTTTCAAACAAGGAGTGCCATGAAAAAAAATATTATCTTTAAGAAATAATCTTGCAGTGGGATATCTTGTATTACTGTACACTTCATTTGCTAAATATTCTATAGAAATAAAATGCAGACTTTTTTGGAGTTTTGGGTGACGAAATAGGGGAGATCGCCAAAAATAATGTAAAATAATAACGAAACTCTACATTTTTATAATTCAATTGTACATTCTGCCGAAACTTTTACTGGTGGACTTGGCAATATCCATATTAATAAAAAGCTTAGTAAAATGACCATCAACTCCACAAATAATACAGGGTGTTTCAGGAGGAATGGTACATACTTTAATATGTTATAATATTGTTCATTTCGAACAAAAAAGTTCATATGAACATGTGTCCTATTCTCAATGGTAACTGAGATACAGCGATTTTAATGTGGAGCACTACAAGAATAAAGGAGCGCCAAGAAGTACTGCAAAGCACAATACGCAACATTTTCACTAGAACAGCGAAGTGTACTGAATTTGGCGGTGGGATTTTTGAACCATTTCTGTAAAATCGATGCTTTACTTTGTATAATAAATTAATGATAGTTGCCAGAATTAATAAAGTATTAAATTTGTTTATGCAGTAATTCAGCTGGCTGTAACTCAATAATTATTGAGAATTGGACACATGTTCATATGAACTTTTTTGTTCAAAATGAATGATACTATAACATACTAAAGTATGTACCATTCCTCCTGAAACATTAATAGAGTATTAAATGTGATTATGCAGAAATTCAGCTAGCTGTAACTCAATAATTATTGAGAATTGGACACATGTTCATGTTCAAAATGAATGATACTATAACATACTAAAGTATGTACCATTCCTCCTGAAACACCCTGTATACATGGTGTTCCATTTGAAACTTTTGAGAAAATTCTGTTTTGCAAAACTTAGCCATCCTGTATTATCTCAAGTATTATAATAAAAGTATTTATAGATTTCAAAAATACAGCAGTGTTTGAACCTATTTCAATAAAGAAATTTTAGGTGACTTTGGTTAGTATGCGTCAGTAGCGTCATAAATTTGGGTCCATAATGGCATAAAAATGTCAATATCTTAACATTCCTTAGTCAAAACCACATCATGTAGTATATCAATTTTCATGGAATTTTATGGGGAATCCATATTATGCAAAGACACGTGGGGTTTCCATTTAAAGAAATAGAACTTTGGTCTGGTACTCAGAATGTGAACATCCTGTATATACCTAAATAATTTTAGGAAATGCTCCGTGTGGTTCCCCACATTCGTGCAAAATTTCATTTTGATATCTTAAATAGTTCCAGAGATATGAGTCGATTACACACTAAATCCCCGGGTGACCACGAGATCAGGCTCACCCCTATAACATTTTTGTTTTTCAAGATTTTAATTTGAAATTTGGGACAGTTAAATGATATGTAAATCTGTATTATTTGGAACAGTTAAAATTTTTCTGGCTCTTCCGGTTTCACCGGAAATGAACCAACATTCGAATTTTTAAATGGAACAACCTGTATCTTTTCACATTTCTGGAACCATCGTGTCATTCTAGATACGGTAGTGCCACTTTTGAGTAAAAACATTACCATAAAAAAATTTTGGACGCAAATTAAATCTTGCATCTAGACATCCATGACTGAAAGAAAACCATTAAGTCGGGGTCCTAAACTAGTGTAAAAACAAAATCATCAAATTAGGTCAAGTAGTTTTTCTGTTATAGCCATTTAAAAATCTAAGGCACAGTTTTTCGGGTATAAGTCAATTTTTTTAAATGGAACCATGATGGTTCATCGAGATATTTCAATAGAGCTATTTCTTACGAACCATTTGATATCAAACACGACATCTTTAATTCAAAAATACTCTGAGATATATTTTTCTTTGCATTTACTAAATAGTAAAACAAGTGAAAACTAACACATTTACTCGAACATTTATTATCAACAGTAAACGTAGCATTCTTCCCTGCTTTATCTAAAATTTATTATGAATACAACAGATTATAATAATTATTATTGTGCATTAGTATAAAATAAGGTAGGTACCTGGGTACAATAAGCAAATGAACAAATGAATTCCAGTTACTGTCAAGGAATTTTAATTCCTTTGTTCCTGTACTTTATTTCTAAGCCAACTTAGGGTACCCAGGTGCTGACTTTATTTTATACTAATGCATAATAATAATTACTATTATAATCTGTTCTAGTCATAATAAATTTTAGATGAAGCAGGGGAAGACTGCTACGTTTACTGTTGATAATAAATGTTTGAGTAAATGTGTTAGTTTTCACTTGTTTTACTATTTAGTAAATGCAAAGAAAAATATGTCTCCTAGTATTTTTGAATGAAAGATATCGTGTTTGGTATCAAATGGTTCGTAAAAAATAGCTCTATCGAAATATCGCGATGAGCCATCATGGTTCTATTTAAAAAAATTGACTTATACCCGAAAAACTATGTCTTAGATTTTCAGATGGCTGTAACAGAAAAATTACTTGACCTAATTTGACGATTTTGTTTTTACACTAGTTTAGGACCCCGACTTAATGTTTTCCTTCCAGTCATGGATGTCTAGATGCTAGATTTATTTTGCGTCCAAAATTTTTTTATGGTAATGTTTTTATCCCAAAGTGGCACTACCATATCTAGAATGACACTATGGTTCAAAAAATATGAAAATATACAGGCTGTTCCATTTAAAAATTCATACGTGGGTTCATTTCCGGTGAAACCGGAAGTGCCAGGAAAATTTTTACTGTTGCAAATAATACAGATTTACATACCATTTAACTGTCCCAAATTTCAAATTAATATCTTGAAAAACAAAAATGTTATAGGGGTGAGCCTGATCTCGTGGTCAACCGGTATACATACATATTTGCAATTTGTCGCAGAAATTGTTATCAGCCTGTAATTTACTGTCTCTCTAATTGTATGATAAAGAGGATACTGACATGAAAAAGAAGGTCCCTCAATTGCAGATAAAAAAAATACTTGAGCGCATTATACCAAATTTCCGGATTCCAAGAACTGCCTAGACCTTTGATTTCTACCGATAAGCAGTTGCTCCTTGAGTTGCTCCCTCCAAACTGGGATACTGTGAACGAAAGTACTGCGCATGACGAGTGAATATTCCCGAAGTAAAAGATAGCTGATGAGGGCGTCATGTCGTTATAACTCTAATAGTATATGAACGAGGGTTAAGTTTACGTTGGCGTGACTTGACCGTTTTCTGAATGGAAATTTTGGCGAGAGAGTGACGCTAGAGTTACCCATCTGTAATTTTTGAATGCAGCACAGAAGATTAATAATAATAATAATAATAATACCACTACTACAAATAGTGAACTGCACCTCTACAGCACACAGTTCGAGCGGCAAAGACAATATATTTGTAACTAGCATTAAATACAATGAAATTAAATTGGTCTTGAGGAGAAGTGGTGTATTGGAATTTAATAAACTCCCAAAAAGAAGCTTTATATGTTTAAAAAGAACTTAAACAATATTTCAGAGTGCAAGTGTAATTATTTTGACTTGTGCAATATGTTTCTAATAATTATTTTTATTTCTAATTTATTATTTATATATTTATTTCTTTTGTTAGGGCTAGGAACTGTAAAACAACCAATAGTAGGTACCTTCTTAGTAAACTTGGATGTCTTGATTTCGATAAACTCGGCAGCAACAGCTTTAGCATAGGATCTTGAATTATTGAAAGTTATGCGCCCAGAACCAATTGGATACTTGTATTTATCAGTGTCGATGCCTAAAATAAAATTACTTCCTAAGACATTTTTAAAAAACAATGTAAGTGTACTTACCAGCATAAACAACTCCGTCGAAAAGATCGTTCATTATTTTTGCTAAACCTTCAGCATTTAGCATTCCATGCAAAGCTCCAACAAATACAGTTTTGCTTGGGTCAAGTTTTTGCGAAGTTGATTTTGTATAATTAGAATCATTTAAAAACCAAGGTATAACTTGTACCTGCAATTAAAGTTATGGTTCATACCATGTATGCAGACTAAGCTACAGATGGAAAATTAACAAGAGAAATTGAAAATTTAGTGGTACATAAGTTGTTTTATAGAAATTTTTTACATACAGTAGTTTGATCAAGAACTTTGAAGTAAATTCACTATGAATATTTTAAACCTTCTTTTGCACAGTTACATCTATTACTATTACAGTTTTTATCTGAACACAAAAGTGATAAAGGCTATCTCACAGAAGATGGAATATGTGCAACTGCTAAAGACGTATATACCGGGTGACCACGAGATCAGGCTCACCCCTATAACATTATTGTTTTTCAAGGTATTAATTTGAAATTTGGGACAGTTAAATGGCATGTAAATCTGTATTATTTGGAACAGTTAAAATTTTTCTGGCACTTCCGGTCTCACCGGAAATGAACCAACATTCGAATTTTTAAATGGAACAGCCTGTATATTTTCACATTTTTGGAACCATCGTTTCATTCTAGATACGGTAGTGCAACTTTTGGTTAAAAACATTACCATAAAAAATTTTTGGAAGCAAATTAAATCTTGCATCTAGACATCCATGACTGAAAGAAAACCATTAAGTCGGGGTCCTAAACTAGTGTAAAAACAAAATTATCAAATTAGGTCAAGTAGTTTTTCTGTTAGAGCCATCTAAAAATCTAAGACAGTTTTTCGGGCATAAGTCAATTTTAGTATTGAAAATACTTCTGGGCGCGTGTTTATGGGACTCATCTTACGAAAAATGCATTGACAGGCGACAGGTTCTGTCGGCGACGCGCGCAGTCAAGGCTGCTAATAATAATATTGTATGGAGAGCGCTAGCCAGATGCAGAGAACAATTCAATTACTAACTAACTAAGGCACGGCGAGCGTGTTGCAATAAAAGTTCAAACACTACAAAACTGATGCGTTAATATTTTGTTACGTATTGCGTCAGTTTGACTATGTGCCTTGTGCTTGTCACAAATCATTTCTTTTATTTTATTGTATCAATAATATACCAAATTGAAACGGCACAGATCACTTTTGTTGGACATCTTAGAAACCGAGCAGTTTTGTCGGTATTTTCAATACACCTATGATACTTGCATAAGATGTGAGGTCTGTGAATTTTTTTAAATGGAACCATGATGGCTCATCGAGATATTTCGATAAAGCTATTTTTTACGAACCATTTGATATCAAACACGATATCTTTAATTCAAAAATACTCGGAGATACCTTTTTCTTTGTATTTGCTAAATACTAAAACAAGTGCAAACTAACACATTTACCCCAACATTAATTTATTATCAACAGTACCTAAACGTAGCATTCTTCCCTGCTTCATCTAAAATTTATTATGAATACAACAAATTATAATAATAATTATTATGCATCAGTATAAAATAAAGTAGGTACCTGGGTACAATAAGCAAATGAACAAATGAATTCCAATTACTGTCAAGGAATTTTAATTCCTTTGGTCCTGTACTTTATTTCTAAGCTAACTTAGGGTACCCAGGTGCCGACTTTATTTTATACTAATGCATAATAATAATTATTATTATAATCTGTTCTAGTCATAATAAATTTTAGATGAAGCAGGGGAAGAATGTAATGTTTACTGTTGATAATAAATAATGTTCGAGTAAATGTGTTATAGTTTTCACTTTTCACTTGTTTTACTATTTAGTAAATGCAAAGAAAAATATATCTCCTAGTATTTTTGAATGAAAGATGTCGTGTTTGGTATCAAATGGTTCGTAAGAAATAGCTCTATCGAAATATCGGGATGAGCCATCATGGTTCCATTTAAAAAAATTGACTTATACCCGAAAAACTGTGTCTTAGATTTTCAGATGGCTGTAACAGTAAAACTACTTGGCCTAATTTGATGATTTTGTTTTTACACTAGTTTAGGGGCCCGACTTAATGTTTTTCTTTCAGTCATGGGTGTCTAGATGCAAGATTCAATTTGCTTCCAAAAATTTTTTATGGTAATGTTTTTATCTAAAAGTGGCACTGCCGTATCTAGAATGACACTATGGTTCAAAAAATGTTAAAATATACAGGCTGTTCCATTTAAAAATTCGAACTTGGATTCATTTCCGGTGAAACCGGAAGTGCCATGAAAATTTTTACTGTTGGAAATAATACAGATTTACATACCATTTAACTGTCCCAAATTTCAAATTAATATCTTGAAAAACAAAAATGTTATAGGGGAGAGCCTGATCTCGTGGTCACCCGGTATACGTTCTGCCCTTTAAAAATATTTACAGCGGGAAACTGCTTCTGCCGCATATGTACGTGTTAACGCCTACTATCACGTCAGCCAATCGAGCTAAGTTCCGCGGTCATACGTTTCTATTTTTTGGAGAGTGGGGCATAAAGCACGTGCACTTGTTGCATTTCGTTCTGATTGGGCGTTATCTCTTTTCAGTTCCCTTATACCCAAAAAGTATAAAAAAAACAATCTGACATGATTTTACCGCATTTTGCGTCGTATTTTTATCCCGCAGACCACGCTTGACTGCTGCGGACGTATATAAACGCATCGCCTGAAATAACTGCGCACACAGCGTGCGACCGCAGAAAAGAAATGCCCAGTTAAAGGGTTAATTTGGAACGCCCGTTCTGAATCACCCTGTATAATATATAGAACACTTAAAACAATTATCTAAGTGTCGAGGATTATAAATGGATAAAATTCCTTCCCCAATTCAATAATAACCTCGATAATATGGAGCAATTCAGAAGACTCATCAATTATCTATTTATTATCGGCAATTTTACGAAAAATTGGTTTAGTAATCACGAGTATCTATCAAATTGACACTATTGTAGGTTACTGCCAACTGTCTACAATAATTATAAACCCTAGAGTATAAACTATATTGACATATCTTAAAGAAGAAACATTTTTGCAAAATTTATTAAAATACGAAAATACCTAAGTAAATAAATTTTATTTGCTCTGATCAAATAACATCTTCATTACATGTGAGTCCTGCTTTTCCTGAAGCCTAAGAATGTTCATTATTCAAAAGTTAATCAGAAAATTTCGGTTACAGCATCAAGGTTGCTATGACACAGAAGTGTCAAATTTATATTGTACTTGTCCCAGAAATTCAAGAGAGCGTATCAGTATATTACCTATGTATATGTTTCTATGACAACATTTATAACTCGCTCTTGTTGGATAAGCTACTGCAATGGTTAATAACTTAATAAATAATTGAATTAGGGAAAAATTGGTATATTCTGTTTATCCAACAGATACAGTAAAAACTCCTCCCACAAATGAGCGCTAAATTTGAATAGAAAATTACCATTGGTGGACCAATTTTACACAGCTTTACTCCTAGATAAATAACTTGACTGAACTAAACCGATCTGTCATTTTGACGTTGTCACTGAATTTACTGTTATGCCCATTCAGTTTATAATATAGCATTTTTCAATAGGTACCTGCATTGATTATACTTGGGCCGCCCATCAGACGGAGTGATCACCCTGCAAGAACGTGCTCTAGCGGGACCAATATTAATTTATGACGATTGAATTGGAGTGATGCGTCTTCGTTGGGTCTAAAGAAAGCGCATCACTGCGGTTCTGTCGTCCTAAATTGATAGTGGTCCCGTCTAGAGCTCATGTTTGCAGGGTGATCACTCCGTTTGTTGGGCGGCCCAAGTATAGTTCATTGAATTTTGTGAATACATTAGGAAATATGAATACAGGTAAAATCACCTTACTTTTTATGCACGTCACAAAATGTAACGATTGAGAGTCGCCTTACGTAAAATGACAAGTCATATAAATTGAATGTGCTAAAAAAGAATAAAAAAATATTTGAATGTCTAAACACAACACTATTTTGTTGCATGATTGCCGCTTAATTTGTTGACGTTTCCCGGTTGACTTGACAGCTGATATTCTGAAAGCGTCAAGTTTCGTTAACTTTTGTTGTTTTTGGTGTTTTAAACCCTTGTTTTCTTTGTTCTTCAACTTTTGCGGTAAAAATCTGTTCTTTTGAGAACTAAAATAGTGCTCCTGGTTATTTATTATCGGTGTTGTTATTGTTATTGTTGGTATAATGCCCAAGTTCTTAAACAGTCGGTGTAAGGAGCTTGTAGCGTCCCTTATCAACTATTTTGAAAGAGAATTGGAAAATAATGGACCCTTATTACCATTGAATTCAGTTAGAGAGGTAAATTGAATTTTAATATTTTGGAATTGAGTACCATAAACTCTTGTGGCAACGGTGCTGATATGAAGCCGGTGACGGGCATAAAAAGTAAGGTGATTTTAACTTACTATAACTGTAAGTATTAACTGATTTTGGATAAGCAAGAATTACTTTCTCCGTCAAAAACTTGGCAGTTGCCAGCCATAGGTCCTGTTTTTCAGTTGAAGGCAAGGAGCGAATTTTAAATATTTATAAAGTTTATGCTCACCAAAACCCTGACAACTCTTTGGTTTAATAAACCAAGTGACAACATCAAGACTGAAAACGTCGCATTTACTGCAAAAGCGGCAGGTAATGTACTATAATCTGTCTGATATAAGAATGCAGTGTTGTTTGATATGGGAGCAAATTTAACGATTTCTGATTGGTGTAGACGTGAGACAGATTTACACCCTCCAATGTAATTTTATTAATCAAACCTTCCAAAATAAGATGACATCGATGACAACTGGAAAAATTTATACGTCAATATAATTTATGATTGTCAATACACAGGATAAACTTAATTAATGTTGATAATGTATGGACTTCTTTACTATTAAATGTGGGTGTTCCAAAATGTGTAATAGCGTTGATTGAAGGAATATTCCTTCAATCAACGGTAATAGTGTCAATTAGACGACTGACGTACAACTTTATAAATGTTAGTATTGCAACTTTTTACTGTCTTGTTAATTTTTGCTAAAGAAATATTTTTATTCTGAAGTTTATCATGGCTGATGAAATGGCTAGTGCAATGGATTATGCCTACAACAGGTGCATACAATTAAAATAAATCGAATCTTATTTTGTATATTGTTTTTGTTCTTTAAATTGTTTATTAATCTATTTTTTTCATATATCATTGAATGTCCCTCTTTTATAATTAATATTTCTGTGTAAAACGGGGTGGTCAAGCCACGCCCACCACTGCATTCTTATATCAGATAGAGTATAATAATAAATAAACTTTTGACAGATAGGTATGTGTTATTTTTTATACCTAAAATTTTTCTTAGTAATTACTTATTATATTTTTATTTCACATTTTTGAAATTTTCGTAACATTTATTGTAAGTTCTTCAGCAGTTTTAAACTAGGTATTTTTGAATTCCCCAACGTCTTCTAATTTGCAGCATGTGAAGCTGACTTTTGCGCAATCTGTACTGTGCAATCAAGTCACTCCCACAAATGTCATTTACTGCATCTGTTGAATAAACAGGATATAGTAACAAAATTTTTTGGCCTTAAAATACGCAACATTTTTTATTCAAACTTTTTTTAATATCTCTAATAGTTCGGCCACAATATTTTTTTTAAGAATTAAAATGTTAATAACAAATGAACGCCTAGTTCAATTATTACCAAAATCAATAGGTCTGGAGTCCTCGACGAGACGCACTTTTCAAAAAAAAATTCCTTAAAAAAATCATTAAAATCGGTTAGTTTTTACGGCAGTTATCGAACGCCAAAGAAATCCGGACACACACACCCACACACCCACACGCACAAACACGAAGCTAAAAAACTTCTCGAAGTTTTGAAGTTAGTACAATGCGAATCTGACCTTCTCGGACACGAATTTTTGTCGGTAATACAATACTTCCATTTCCTTATACGGAACATGGAAGTAATAGGACACCCTGTACATTCATAGAACAGTGTATCCACTGGTAGATAAACTATCCCGAATGTACTCGTAAGCATCTTATGTACAGAATTGTACTATAAGAATGATAAAAGCAATGTAGAAATATCGAATATGTAACTAAAACACAAAAAGTAACGGAATGTATTTAAATAAATACTTTCATAGTGAATTTTCCATAACTGGAAATTTTCTTAACTTGTCTTTCTCTACTTATTGAGATTCATAAAAGTTCAACTGTACTCAATACACAATACCTCTTTAGGTGACGATTTCATCCTCTTCGAGGGTATTTTAAAATACCAGTTCCCACTATTGGAATAGTCGCTGTAGTCAGTAGTGCAAGCTTGCAGGAGGGCTTTGACACTCTTTTCTGATTCAAAAATTATATACACATATCCTTTAGGTTGTGAAGCAGGTTTCTCTTTTCCAGGCCATTCCACACGAATTGATCCGAATTGCTTAAATGTTTGGATAAGTAACTGCTCAGATATATCCCACGGAACGCCGCCCAGAAACACCTTGCTAGAGAATCCTGTCGCTTTTGCAGTACGGGGAGGTAGAACACCACTCCAAGTGCAAGTGGCATCATAGACAGCTGTAAAATAGATACAATGTAGTTTAATGGAATCAGTTCTGCATTCACCAAAAAATTTATGATCCAAAATTTGACTACATTTGGTTTACAGTAAAACAACATAGTCAGAGGAAAATTTGAAACCACATTTTTTTCTAGAAACAAGTAGTCCACATTTTTGGGGCAGTAGTATGTCACATAAATCTCGGGATTTCCAAAAGGAAACACTAAGGGGGTACAAAGCCACGGCTAAACCCAGTGGAGATGGCAGGGTTCTAAGGCAAAATACAGTTGACAGAGGGCGTCAAGAGATTGTTGCCCCTCTTAGATGTGACACGCAATACTCACCAGCCACTAATTGAATATCACAATAAATTGCGGCATTAAAATAAATCAAACGCGACATGGTAACCAATGTAATTGAGGAAATAATGAAATTTACAACAATAAACGAAAGAAAGCGTACAATAAATGACTGAATTATGAATAAAGCTGCAATCTAAGTGAAAATGAATAAGGTAGGTATAGTGGAGTAAATCCAGGGTGCTAACTCGCTTATTTCTCGAAAAAAAAAATTTCAACGTAGAACCAAATAAAATCTATATGGTTGTGTTCCTTGTATTATTTTCCATATGAATCTTTGATTTACGACATTTCCGGCCTGTGCAGAACTTTTTTATTTTCGAAAAATATAAAATTTTGCATATGTATGAAACAGTTGGTTTTTAAGACACAACACGTCATATCTCAGTAAATATTTAAGATATCGATTTGAATTTTTTTTTAAATTAAAGTTGAAACATGAACGCCTCAAACAGTACTAAAATATTTTAAAATATTACGATATTTTTTGCGGAAAATAATTAGAAACTTCATTTTACTTCGCTTGTGCATTATAAATTTCGACACGCGACAAACTTTTTTATTTTTGAAAATATGTCTGTATATGCTGCGAATGAAAAGAAGAGAAAGGTTGTAAAAAGTTTTTGGAGAAAGAATTATTGACCTATGAGTCATAGTTTTGAAGTTATGATTTTTTGTCAGACGCGGCCTAATGAGCGGACGGGTCGTGGCAATGCACCATCAGGGTAACGCGTAGCGGACCGATAGTCGGCTACGGATAACGACGCATAAATGAGTTAAAACATGAAAAGAACTTAGTTTATTTTTATTCCTATTTTATACAATCAATATTGAGTGTCAGATATTCAGCATCTGATTCTTCCTCTTCTAATTTTACTGCAGTATTAACACAATTCTTGCACTTCCAGTCTATAGAATATTTTAAACCTTCTTTTGCACAGTTACATCTATTACTATTACAGTTTTTATCTGAACACAAAAGTGATAAAGGCTATCTCACAGAAGATGGAGGTATGGAGTCGTGATTACTAAATAACGGTTCCCAGTGGTCTTTCTGGAAGGTCCATCTGTATTTTTCTGGGCTTTCGAAGTCGATGTTGTTAATGTGACTAGAATACCATGTTTTTAATTGGTACATACATCTAAATTGGAAAAAAATCAAATGCGATTATATGTATAACAAGATACGAATTCGAATACAAACCTTTGCAAGTGCAATTTAAAAGCATCGTCTGAAGGCGGGATTTCAGACTCTGGCCTATTCGTGTTTTTGGCCAAAAGAATCTTAATTCATTTAATGTTCTGACGTCTTTTTGTTTAAATTAATATAAAACTTATGCAACTGCAATCATATGTGCGTTCATATGGCAGATTTAGTAAGTCCATCATATCCTTAAGGTTGTCGGCGTTTTTAAGGCTGCCGTTCAGTTCCCCTTGACAAACTTCGCCACCAAAGGTCACGCGTGTAGAATTTATCCAAGTTTTACGCCGCCCTTAGTGTGACTAAAATATACTAGATGGAGCAACATGAGAAAATAAGCAGTCAAAACTACTTTCCTTCTCTGTCCCATAATTTTTAATATTTTGTGATTGTATCTGTCAAACTGTACCTAAATATTTAATAAATATGTTATGTAGTCATTGTAATGAAGTCTTGTTTGCCTATTTGTGAAAGAAATGAAGTAATAAAATTACGGCCGATTTCCTATCGTCATAAACTATCAATAATTTTTAAAAATTTGGTAAAGTACCTATATTATGAATTTATGTCACTTTCTTCAGTACCTACATACTGATTAAGTGTGGCTTTTGTTTTTGTGTTATTTTCCTGGTTTTTTCTAGAGATAAAGAAACTTATTCAGATAAAGGTGCTTCTTACCAATGTGTGCATTGTTATTTAATTTTGTAGCTCACTGTATGGAAACTGTTAAAAGCTTCATGAATCGTTTTTTGGGAAATATTTATGCTCATTTTAATCATTTTCCTTATAAACAGTCAAGAAATCTACAGGAACGATAAACATTTGACATTTGAATTTGAGGTTATATTCTTATTTCTAAAATATCAAAATCGCGTTCTTCGAGCTCTGATTGGCCTTCCCCACATTCGTTTTTGTTGCCCTCTAGAGGGATTTGCGAGAACTTCTATTCTATAATTTGCAGTTTGCAATTTTACAACCTTTATAAATTAGAGTGTTTGATTGGTAGATTTTATGCGCCATTATTCAAAACGCCAGAAAAATGATGAAATCGAACTTCAAGTCTTTTTCAAAAACGGTGTACACTAAATATATGATCTTTTGCAGAAATATAGTGAAATACCGCATCTTTAGGAAGAGTATATTTTTAATGAACAGAAGTCAACATGTTTTGAAATATACTTTAATTTTTTTTTGTTTAACCAATTTTTTTTATGAAAACAATCTCTTCCACGAGATACATTCGTTTCAAATTATTGTGGAAAATTTGAACATCGTGCGTTTTACCGTTTTTGAATACGACTTGAAATTGTAATTTTATGCACTGAACGGCGGCCTTAAGTAATATATCGAGAGTGGATTTCTTCCCAATTTTGTAAAACGCACTGGTAGTATCACACCCAGTGAAACAGTGTATTTCCAATAAACATTGCGATATAGTTTTGTCAATTTTGTTTATAATCTTGTACCATTATAGGTAATACATACGTGTGTTTTTGGTATGGCCTAACTGCATAATAAGCAAAATAAGCACGTCCATATCTACAGATTTCAACAAAATATTTTTACTGTAGATGCATTCTTCCAATGCATATAAAATTATGCATACCATTACATTCCCTTTTCAGCAATCAGGACGAGGCAGATAGACGCATAATTTTACATGCATTGTACCAATGTATCTACAGTAAAAATATTTTGATCAAATCTGTAGATACGAACGTGCTTATTTTGTTCATACACTACTGTAGTAAGGTACCTGAATTATATAATTGTAATCTCTTTATGCAGTTAGGCCATACCAAAAACACACATATTATAATGGTAAAATATATTATAAATAAATTGGTAGAACTGTATCGCAATGTTTATTTGGCAATACACTCTCACTGGGTGTGATACTACCAGTGCGTTTACAAAATTGGGAAGAAAACCGCTCTTGATGTATTACTTAAAAACGCCGACAACCTGAAGAATATGATGGACTTGCCAAATCTGCCATTTGAACACGCATATGAGACATATGGACATTTCAGAAAGACCACTGGAGACCCTTATTTAGTAACCAGGACCCCATACCTCCATCTGTGAGACAACCTTTATCACTTTTGTGTTCAGATAAAAACTGTAATAGTAATAGATGTAACTGTGCAAAAGAAGGTTTAAAATATTCTATAGACTGGAAGTGCAAGAATTCTGTTAATACTGCAGTAAAATTAGAAGAGGAAGAATCAGATGCTGAATCTGACACTCAATATTGATTGTATAAAATAGAAATAAAAATAAACTAAGTTCTTTTAATGTTTTAACTCATTTATTCGTCGTTATATCCGTAGCCGACTATCGGTCCGCTACGCGTTACCCTGATGATGCATTGCCACGACCCGTCAGCTCATTAGGCCGCGCCTGACAAAAAAATCATAACTTCAAAACTATGACTCATAGGTCAATAATTCTTTCTCCAAAAACTTTTTACAACCTTTCTCTTCATTTCATTCGCAGCATATACAGACATATTTTCAAAAATAAAAAAGTTTGTCGCATGTCGAAGTTTATAATGCACAAGCGAAGTAAATTGAAGTTTCTAATTATTTTCCGCAAAAAATATTGTGATATTTTAAAATATTTTAGTACTGTTTGAGGCGTTCATGTTTCTACTTTAATTTAAAAAAATTCAAGTCGATATCTCAAATATTTACCGAGATATGGTGTGTTTTAAAAACCAACTGTTTCATACATATGCAAAATTTTACATTTTTCGAAAATAAAAAAGTTCTGCACAGACCAGAAATGTCGTAAACCAAAGATTCATATAGAAAATAATACAAGAAACACAACCATATAGATTTTACTTGGTTCTACGTCAAAAAAAATGTTCGTCACAATTGAAGGTTGATTTTACTCGACTAGTAAGTCACAATAGAGCAGGCGGAATACAATGAATATGTAATCTAAACCATAAAAGTGGTAAATCCCCCACCTGTCACAGGTAAATAATAAATGGCAGATACCAAAATGTATCAAATAGGTAGTAATAAACACAGAGTTGAACCCTTCGTATCTGGTAAGTAGCACTGGCCAGGGCACCGTAAGGAAACGCAATAATAATATAGTAAAATCCCAAACCACAACGGCACAGTCGCAACGCGGGCTGAATGATAACTGGAAAAAAAATTATAACAAGTGAGTTTGGCAGACGGTCAAACGTAAACAACTGTACTGTATTCTATTATTCATCAAAATTTGGCAGTAATTAACTTTATGCACAACCGGGCGCAGCAGGCCACTTTAAATGCTTTGTTTTAGGGCTTAAAGTGTAATTTTATTATTGACAGCTACTATATTGAGGGCTTTTTTGTACTTTACGGCCCGCCGGGCTGTAAAGTACTGATCTAGTTTTTACTCTATTGTGAAAAGATGACAAACTTTGTTTTAATTCTTAAATAAAAGGGGGCAGTGCAAGAACTGAAATCTTCATCACTTTCCATTGTGAAATAATTAAAACACTTCAAAAGTTATTTTGTATGTAACAGTACGTAGGTTAGCGTAGGTAAACAATTACATAAATTTACAATATGGCTGTCGTTGTTTACGGCGTCTCTATGGTTATTTGAATGAATTCTTAGTTGGGAATAAAGTCAAGTAGCCTCAGGCTCTAACACGAGTCGGGCCATAAACGCCTGTTTGTGCCCTCGGTGCATAAATAACTATTATTAGGTGTAACTAACAAAAAAATTGACATATAAGCAAAACAAACTGTCGTATAGGACGACGATACAAGTGACGATACTTGAAGGTCCAAGTTGGTTCAGCACTGGCTTGGGTGCAAGGAAACCGGAGTAATAAATGCAACACCTGACCTTAAATAGTTGATGGTTTGTCTTGGTATGGTAGCTGCTCCACTGGCAGCAGCGTTTAAAGCCAGACAGCATTAGACGAGCCGAAGGAGGTTTTCTCAACCAAGAGGGTACAAGTCAAATCTCTCAGTAGGTTGCACCTACAAATGTGCATGCAGATTCCAGCGACCAACCAATAACGAGGACAGAGTATGGAACATCAAGAAGAAGAATCCTAGATATTTAATTGAATTAACGAAAGGACAGATCAGCAGACCAGGAAACCATCACAATTGTAACCTCTCAGCAGACGAGTCACTGGAGACAAGCACAGAGAAGGACAACATAATTGGAAGCGACGACGGGTTTCGGATATACAGTCAAACTTCGATAACTCGAAGCTGAATGTGCAACAAAAAAAGATCGAGTTATCAAGACTTTGAGTTATTAAAAAGTATTCAAGAATAAAATATGTGTTTCAAAACACAAACTTTTATATTTTTGAAAAATAAAGTACGAACATATGTAATAAGATGTAATAACTGAGGTAATAACAAAATACAATTCAAAAACGATATATTTTTTAACTGATTCAATTTTACTGAATGTATCCACACATTCAGTGCCAGATAAAATAATTTGCTGCTTTACACACACTAAAATTACCATCTACTACTATGCAAAAAAAAACATCGGTGCGTCGCCAAAAGACGCACGTGTGCGCCTACCCTTTGAAGACAATTTACCGCCTTATTTATTGCTGTTTCAATTGGAAGGCGACATCAGTAGTCTCTTATTTATCCGTTACAAGCATTTCCTTTGTTCTGGGAAACAATAGATAAGAACAAATTTTGAGTGGTACTGGACCGTTCGAACAACTACTCCTCGGGCAAATACCCCGCCAGGCATTGAATTATAGAACTAAATCCAGATTTTATGTACTACGAGATCCATACTGAATGCTACCCCAAACATATCGTTGGGCTTGGAACATCCTTAGATCTCTACGTACTTCCTGCTCCCAGCAGTAGGTTATGTGTGTTAAAAGTTTTTCAATATTGCATGTTTCGAATGTGCATGGAAAACCGTAGACCACTGGTTTCGTCCTTTTGGGACGCATCAGTACGGTGCTTTGCCCTACACACTCGAACCATGAAATATTGCTTGCTTTATATATATTTACACGCTTGGTGTAAGTATTAGCAAGAGCTAATTATTTGCCGAATTATGGAGCGGTTATGAGTGGTACTGGACCGTTCGAACAACTACTCCTCGGGCAAATACCTTTTAACACACATAACCTACTGCTGGGAGCAGGAAGTACGTAGAGATCTAAGGAAGTTCCAAGCCCAACGATATGTTTGGGGTAGCATTCAGTATGGATCTCGTAGTACATAAAATATGGATTTAGTTCTATAATTCAATGCCTGGCGGGGTATTTGCCCGAGGAGTAGTTGTTCGAACGGTCCAGTACCACTCATAACCGCCCCATAATTCGGCAAATAATTAGCTCTTGCTAATACTTACACCAAGCGTGTAAGTATATATAAAGCAAGCAATATTGCATGGTTCGAGTGTGTAGGGCAAAGCACCGTACTGATGAGTCCCAAAAGGACGAAACCAGTGGTCTACGGTTTTCCATGCACATTCGAAACATGCAATATCGAAAAACTTTTAACACAAGAACAAATTTTAGTCGTTCTGTCATATTATATGAAATTAATGTCTCAGATTTTGCCGCCTCTATAAATCTGCCACTATAGGCACGTGTTTATTTTAAGTATAGGGTAATCCCGCATTGCATACATGCACAATTTTGAATCCACGGATGCGTAGACCAACAAGGTGGGAATGGTTATTTAACTTGCAGCTTTTATTGGCTTTCAGAGACTTTATACCACCCTGATTGATGTGGAAATATATGCCCTTCAAAACTGTTTACATATATCCGAGAAATATTTCAAGTTACCAAATATTTTTGCTCCAACAGTCCCGACTTCTAATTTGAGTTATCAAGAAATTCGAGTAATAAAAGTTCGAGTTATGGAGAAAAATTTGCATTTCTTATGGACCCAAATGCTATTGCCAACAAATTTTGTTCGACTTATCAAAAATTCGAGTTATTCCATGTTCGAGTTATTAAAGTTTGTAAATGACAAAATTGTAAACCTACAATAATGAAATAAAGTGAGACATACAGTGACTAAATTCGACTAGTCTTACCTTCTATAAATCAGAAAGGTAAATCCATGAGGTCGGTAAATTGAAAATCTCAAATTAATGGTACACCGAAATGGTTGCCAAAAATCAAAAATTGCGAAACCAAAACAGCTCAATCGTGGCCTCACGATAAATCCCTTATAATCAGGAAATGGTACTAAGCACTAACAAAATTCGTGAGAACAAGTTCCTTTACAATATTGCAGTAGTTTGTTAGTTTTGTAATGATACAACTAGCAATTCATCAAGCCTAAGTCATTTTCTTGGCTACTTTAGTACAATTTTGTAGAAAACAATATAAGATGTCGAATTTTTTTTCTGCTGAAACTTTCTAGTTGCAAAATTCTTCAAAAATGTAACTCCATCCAAAATTACACGTCCTTTTCTTCAGCAATTTACTCTTCAATTTTTATCCAAATAATTTTTTGTCAAATATTGCAATTTTCATAAAAAAACAGGCAATTTTGATCAAGAATCACAGCTGTTGGTAATATCCCGGTTACGTTATAACAGGACTCTACTGTGTTATACTTTAAAATTACAAATTTAATCAAGAAAGTTATCAGAATAATAACTTACATGCAGTAGATCTATGTAGCCTAGCAGCTCGATCAAGCTGCAAATTCTCTTGAACTTGGCCAGCTAAACTCATCAAACCTAAAGCATTATTGTTCCACTTGTCCAGTATCTATAAAAAAGTAAATAACACATGTTTTAGCCCATATTAAAACATACATAACTTTTAAATCTTAAAAAATGTATAAAAACACTTTATAATTTTCAGTTTTTAAACAGATAGGTAATTAATAATATTCAACGGCTTTATTTTTGAATGTTTTACACTTTTATTTTGGTTTTACTGAAAATTACCTATAAAATTTCAGGATCCTGTCTAACTGTTTCCGCATTATATATTTTCGGTACACCTAACGCTATATTTTCAAAATATTCTAAAATTTGTTGTAAGAATGTCCCAATTTTTCAAAACATTGGATGAACCATTTAAATATAAGGCAGTACTTAAACATGTTGCAGTATTTGTCTGCGTCTCCCTGAATAAAGCGGGGAGGAATCGAGGAATGAGCGAAGGCCTAGGGTGTTAACGCATCAGTTTCCACATGCGAAAATCCCTACCTAATCTGTCGGGCCTAACATGTCACAGCATTATTCAAATATTGCGTTGCAAGGGTGATGCACATTTTGTATTTAATTATGACGAAAATAAGTCTCAAGTATAAAAAGTTAAAGTTGTGGGATTTGTTTTGGATAGTAAACTATTCAATAGAATCATTTCCAAATTTTCCCCATTTGATACTGTGGCACAGCTATTAGATTATTTTGCAGGTCCTTACTGAGCCATGTTTCTGTCAGTTCAATAATGTCAAAATCATTTTTAGTACATAAGTCACATTGTACCAAAATTTCTCGTGGCACACACAAACCTCACATGCACTAAACAGCTACTGGCTTCGTGGCTTCTCCGTTTTTCAGACTCTCAAATAATTGCCCAGTGGATGTGAAAATTCACATTAACAACAACCAGGCCATAGCAAGTATATCGGTCAACATAAGTGTTGGATACGCCCCCTATAAATATTACTGTAGGTTACTTTCATTTCTACCCATTTTAATATACCGAGAAACTGATAATCGAAAACAGTTATTGTGGCTCAGTATGAAAATGCACTCCATGGGTTTTGACACGCAGTTGGTTTGAGAACTTGGTTCCTGGCCGTCATTTTTACTTTTCATTGTAATTTACATTTTTGCTTTTGATGCGCCACATCCGGTTTTCCATTGCCATGCACTTTCCGCAAACGTCCACAAAGGGCACAAAAGATGGTACAGACCACGACTAGACCCAGAGAGAATGGCTGGGTTCAAAATTATTTTATGTTAATTAAGGGCGCCAAAAGGTTGTTGTCCCTCTTTAGAGACCACTATCATATCAGCACTCATCAACATCTAACAGAGCACAGACAATACGGGATAATGCGGACATAAATAGGAATGAAAAGCGCTAATTCAAAACAACTAGAAGTATAATGTGCAAAAATTAATTGATCTTCATACCATAGCCCTCCTTAAAAACCGCTTCCATTTTGTTCAGAGCCCTTCCTAATAAGTTCTTCTTTGCTGGATGCTAATACTGCTATATCATCCGCAAATTTGAGCATATTAATAGTTTGGCCGTGTATTCATTCCAGCAGCTATTCTGTCTTTAACAATAGTAATCGCATCATCAATATATAAACTGAAAACTAGACTGAAAACTTGAATGAAAACTAGACATCGCACATCCCTGCCTCACTCCCTTTCTCTATGTTCCTGTTCAAATATAGATAGATAGATAGAAGTATAGATTATGAATTACATATTCTTCTATCCCTATACTTCATCCCTACATTTTTGAGCACTTCGAACATCTTCTTCCATTTTTCATTGTCGAAGGCTTTTTCCAAATCTACAAGTCCCATATATAGGCGCTCTTTCCCTTTTCTATTGTTTTTTCCATTATTACTCGCAAAGCTAGAATGGCTTCGCGCGTTCCCCTATTTCTTCTAAATCCGAACTGATCTCCTAATATTCCTTCCTCCCTTTTCTACATCCTTCTTTGCACAATTCTAGTTAAAATTTTTGACGCATGGGAAGTTATTTTAAAATTTTCACACCTTTCCTTTTCAGCAAAGCTACTATGTAATCTTCTGGAATCTCTCCTGTATGGTATATGCAGCTAACTAGTTTAAATAAACGATCTATATCTTCTTGACCAGCGCACTTTAAGATATCTGCCTGTAAGCTATCTATACCCGGTGCTTTATTGTTTCTTAAACTTTTTAGTGCTAGCTCAAACTCTTCTCTCATTATAGGGCAGCCTACGTTGTGCCCCTCCTCTATACTGCTTTCCCTTTCTAATATTATCTTATACTTCTTGTCCCGCATATAAGTTTCCCAAATATTCTTTCCACCTATCTGCCTTCTCCCCGCTTCCGATTAGGATAACTCCTGCCTCATTTCTAATGTTTTTGCTACTAGATCCAATTTCTCTGAAGTTTCTCCTAATTATTTTATATGCTTCATCAGTCTTTCCTACTTCGAACTTATTTTTCACTTCTTTGCCTTCAATATCAATCCATTGCTTGAAATGGGGAGCAGGAATTCACAAAAAAGTTATTTACAATGTTAATTTCATATGAGCTGCTTTGAAAGTTAACATGGTATAAATTTCTTCTGTCGAAAACAATAAAGAGTAGGAGAGATAGGATGGTAGGACACCTTCTAAGACACGAAGGAATAGTTCGTGACATACTAGAGTCAGAGATAGGAATAAAAAGAGGTAGGGGTAGGCCTAGATTAGACTACTGCTCTCAAATAGTTAGGGATGTAGGATGTTCTACTTTTAGGGAAATGCGTAGGTTAGCTCAGGATAGAAAAGAATGGAGGTACGCGTCCAACCAGTCTTCGGACTGAGAACCTTATGATGATGATGATGTCGAATTCCTAGAAACTAAAGGTCTTTAGTGAGGTTAAAAGTTGCCAGTTAAGAGGGGAATCAGCACGACAAAAAGGAACATTCAAATCTCTTGTGGTTTACATAGAAGGAAAGTACGTAGAGATCTAAGGATGCTCCAAGCCCAACGATATGTTTGGGGTAGCATCTCGTATAAGATCTCATAGTACACAAAATCTGGATTTAGTTCTATAATTCAATGCCTGGCGGGGTATATGCGGGAGGAGTAGTTGTTCCAACGGTCCAGTATCACTCATGAAGTATTCTTGTTTCGGCCTTGTGCATTACATCTTATACTCTCAATCAAAACCAATTTACCTAAACCCTCATACCCACACTAGGTACTGAAGAATAAGATCGGTCTAGTCTATAGGTGTAAATCTGGTTGCATAATCGATGTATGTATGTTTGGTTGTATAATCGAGATAGAGAGCTAGCAGAAAGAAAAGACACTAATAGTAGCTCCCGGTTGCATACAATACGCATGCGGCGTGACCAGTACACTATATCAGTAAAATGACGCTTAAGAAATTCGTTATTGGAAAACATCGCCAACGATCTCGGGCATCGTACAGAACTGCCGTGTTATTGTCCTACGGCTAGACGAGTTCTGATCCCGTAGGCGTTTGATATATTTTGCTTGTTTTTAAATCATCTTTTTTCCAAAAAATACGTGTGTCTGGTGCGAGAGGGTAAGTAAATGGTCTGTTTCAAAAATGCGTTCTCTCAGCTTTAGTTTTTTACACTTCCAAAATGCGTGCGCATGCGTATTGTATGCAACCGGGAGCTACTATTAAGGTCTCGTGCAGAAAGGTGTATAAAAGGTTAGATTTTAGAGGCATGTCACTTGAAGGTTTTCGCTCGAGAAAGATAAATGGGTCTTTGTTCACAAGAGGATTTCTCAAAATATAAGATAAATCTAAAAGGGTTTTTCCTTCAAGCTGCGAGATCTCCGAATTTGCATATTTAAATTATTTTACCCTGTAAATTATTGTCTCGGATTTTGCAAGTAAATTTCTATAATCAGTGGTAAGTTAGTTACCGATAGTATTTGCTACTGTACATCACGGTTAGAAAACTCTATACTTGGGCCGCCGAACAGACGGAGTGATCACCCTGCAAGAAGGTGCTCTAGCGGGGCCAATATTAATTTATGACGACCGAATTGGAGTGATGCGACTTCGTTGGGTCTAAAGAAAGCGCATCACTGCGGTTCGGTCGTTCTAAATTGATAGTGGTCCCGCCTAGAGCTCATGCTTGCAGAGTAATCACTCCATCTGTTCGGCGGCCCAAGTATAGTTTAAAATACAGGGATAAGTATAGGGCGCTCGAGTGTGGAAGATTCTGTACTATACTTGGGCCGCCGAACAGACGGAGTGATCACCCTGCAAGCATGAGCTCTAGACGGGACCACTATCAATTTAGGACGATAGAACCGCAGTGATGCGCTTTCTTTAGACCCAACGTGTCGTTTTCTTGTTTTATTAAAAGTAACCATCCATTTTATAAACACATTTATTTAACAAAATACAGACTTGTGCATGCGGCCACGCTGCTTCTTGTCGCATGTATTCTTAACTACTGACAACATAACCTAACAACTAACTTCACACCTATACCATAGAACAGACAACTTTTGAGGTAGAGCACTACTCACAACACCCTCTCTTAGTGCTCTTCTCAAATGTTCACTATACAATCACATCACTCCCTCAAACCCAAACTTAAACTATTCTTATAAAATTCCATTTTCGGTAATCCTTTTGTAAGCATGTCAGCTTGTTGTTCTTTTGAATTCAAATATTTAATAACAATTGCTTTGTTCTTGACATTCTCACAAATAAAATGGAATTTTAAATCTACATGTTTCACACGTCGGTTATTTTCAGGGTTTCTAACTAATGAAATACATCCCTGATTATCTTCAAAAATCAGTATACTCCCAACATTCACATTTAAATCTAACAACAGTTTCTTAAACCAAAGACAATCCTGAACACATTTACATAACGCTACAAGTTCAGCTTCAGTCGTGGACAAAGCAACACAATTTTGCTTTCTTGTTATCCACGATACAGTATTACCAAAAACTTTTATAACATATCCTGAAACTGATTTTCGATCATTCAAATCTCCTCCCCAATCTGAATCTACGTAACTGATTAATGGAGTTGAGTTATTTTGTCTGATATATTCAAGGCTTAAATTAACAGTCCCACTTAAGTACCTTAGTACCCTCTTCAAATTGTTCCATATTGCATCTGAAGATCTATCCTGATACCTGCTGAAATAATTGACTGCAAAACTTATATCGGGACGAGACCCTGGCATCAGATACATTAAACAGCCTACTAACTCTCTAGGCTCTTGACTCTTGAGGTGTGTGGATGTGGTTTAGTTGCTGCGGTATTAAAACCCATGTTTGGACTGTGCCCAGCTAATGAAACCACAATAAAGTCAAAGGGGTCAAGAGAGAGTGTGTTTCAAGTGATAGTGCAGAAAGAGGCAAGAAATTGGTAGTGAAGGAGGTAGTTTGAGAGCAGAAAAGTTGAATTTTGAGGTTACAATAACAGAAACATTAAGGGTCATTGTTGAGTGGCTGTGGTGTGCGGTTTTCCGTCGCCGTGGGTGTTTGAACTACTCTGCTCGCCGTCGAAAGGTTATCGACCTAGGACAATTATCGCCGCGCGTGTAGGCAACCAGGCGGACACCGCTGTACGGCCGCGGCCGGAAATTGGGAATGAGCAGAGGCACAGGCATAAGAGAAAGAGCGGGTAGTGCGAGTTCTATAGACGATTATTTCAAAAGAAAGCGCGATCAAAGGGAAGAGAAACAGACTGTAGAAAGCGAGATTTTTAAGAAAAGTAAAGTGATACAGAGAACGCCAGCAAAGGCAGAACAAGTAGTGCAGAGAAAAAAACCTGGGAGTGAAAAAGAGGGAACATCAGAAATGAGTGATATACAACAAGTACTTGAAGCACTGGATGCAATAAGAAAAGATATGCAGAGGAATAGTGATGAGGTAAAAGAGGAGATGAGGAAGAGTAGTGAGGAACAGAGAAAGAACTGTGATGAGATAAGGAGACTGAAAGAAGAACTAATAAAACGAGAGGCTCAATGGCAAGAGGAAAAGGATGTGCTTGTTGGAAGAATAGATGCTCTGGAGGATAAGCTGGAAAGACAAGAAAAATATAAGAGAAAGAAAAATATAGTCATAAAAGGAATAAAAGTGGAATCCCATGGTCAGGAAATAAGTGTGCAGGTGGAAGAGTTTTTGAACAGAGAGCTAGGGGTGAGAGCTGCAGTTAAGACAGCTTACATGGTTGGAAGAGAAGAAGATAGAAAAATTATTGTTGCAGGGATGGAGAGTTTTGATGGAAAAATGGAAGTAATGAAGAATAAGAGAAAGTTGGGTAGCAGAGAGATATATATAGAGAATGATTTAACTGTGGATGAGCGGAAAGTGCAATCGAAAATAAAGATGAGAGCAAGGGAAGAGAAGATGAAGGGCAATAGAACTAAGATTGGATACCGAAAGTTGAAAATTAATGGAAGGGAATACAAGTGGAATGACAGAGAGCGGGAACTGCAGCTTCTGAGGGAGGCAGCAAAAAACTAGATAAATGCAGTGACATGGGACGGGAAAAAGATATGACGGACCGGGCGAGATTAATGAACAAGAATAATGGTTTTGAAGTTGGAAAAACAGTAAAAAAGGGGGATCTGATACTGGCTACATGGAACGTGAGAGGAACTTACTCAGAAGGGGCATTAAAGCAGTTAATAAATGAAGCACGTAGATACAAGGTAGATATAATTGCACTACAAGAAACTAAACAAAAAGGAAGGGAAATTATGGATATCGAAGACTATACATTTTTTAAAAGTGGAGGGCAAGATAGAAGGTTCGGAACGGGTTTCCTTGTTAACAGGAAAACAAGACATGCAATAATTCAATTTGAACCGATAACAGACAGAATGTGTAAACTGAGAGTGAAGGGAAAATACAGAGAAATAAACATCTTCAATGTGCATGGGCCAACGGAGGATAAGGACGAAGAGATGAAAGAAGAATTTTACACAAGACTGGAGGAAGAACTTGAGAAAATAGCAAACTATGATTTAAAAGTAATATTGGGAGATTGGAATGCTAAGATTGGAAAGGAAGGGATATACGAACCTGTGATAGGAAAACACAGCAAGCATGACATTAGTAGTGAAAATGGAAAAAGACTGATAAATTTTGCAGCTGGCAGGAGAATGAGAATATGTGGAACTTTTTTCAGACATAAGGAGATACATAAAGGAACATGGGTATCACCAGACAAGAAAACAATCAACCAAATCGACCATATTTTAGTCGAACAGAAGCATGCAGGCAGTATTAAGGATGTAAGAAGTTGTAGGGGAGCAGACGCTGACTCTGATCACTTTATGGTGAGAGTAAAAGTCGCACAGGAAATGCTTAAGGAGAATAGACGAATAATAAGTAAGAGGGAGGCACATAATATAGGACTATTAAAGAGGGAAGAAAATGTAGTGAAGTACACACGAGAGATCGAACAAAGAATGGTGAGAGTGGGAGATGGGGAAGTGGAAGATGTATGGAAAGAGTTAAGAAGTATAATATGCCAATCAGCAGAAACGGTGATAGGGAACAAACAAAAGCAACAAAGTAAGGAATGGATAGACCAAGAATGCAAGGAAAGAATGGAGGAGAGGAATAGAGCACGGTTAAGAATGCTGGAATTTAATACAGAAGAGACCAAAGCAGACTACGAGAACAAAAGAAGAGTAGCAAAAAGAATATGTAGAGAAAAGAAGAGAAAGTATAAGGAAATGAAAATACGAAACATACAAGAATATTATGACCAGAAAGAAATAAGGAATTTTTATAAAGAAGTAAGAAAAAACAAAAAGAAGAACAGTGTAAATACCATGTACTGTTATAACAAGAATAGGCAGCTTGTGGGTGGGAAAAGGGAAGTGCTGGAAAGGTGGAGGGAATATTTTTCCGAACTACTGAATGTGACTGAGGTGCATGGAGATTGTAAAGATACCAACCAAAACGAGATGAGACCACGGGATAAGAACATAGAACCACCAAGTCTCGAGGAAGTGAAAAGTGCTATAAAACAATTAAAGAACAACAGAAGTCCAGGAAAAGATGGGATAGAAGTAGAACTGATAAAATATGGGGGCCACAGGCTGCACAGCAGAATACACAAGCTGCTCCAGGACATATGGGAGAAACAGCAAATGCCAAGGGAGTGGAGACAAGCAATAATATGCCCATTACATAAAAAGGGAAATAAACAGGAGTGTGAGAACTATAGAGGAGTAGCCCTATTAAGCAATGTATACAAAATATTTGCAAAAATATTAACACAAAGGCTGAAGGATAGTACGGGAGTGATGTTGGGGGAATATCAGGGAGGATTTAGGGAGAACAGATCTACTATAGACCAAATCTTTACATTGAGGCAGATACAGAGTGAATTTGAGGAGCAGAATGTGCAGCTACACGTGGCGTTCATAGATTTCAAACAAGCCTATGATAGTGTAAACAGACGACAGTTGGATGGAGTAATGCGACAACTGGGAGTCCCGTGGAAAGTAATTGCCTTGGTGAAAATGACTTTGGAGAGCACAGAATACCAAGTTCGAATAAATGGCACGATGTCGGAAGGTTTTATGGTCGGCAATGGTCTGAAGCAGGGAGACCCACTGTCGGCGGTGCTCTTTAATCTGTTGCTAGAGCAAATTATCAGAAACAGCAATATAAACAGAGATGGCACAGTGCTTAAGAACTCACACCAGTGTATTGCATATGCTGATGATGTAACATTGATAGCAAGAACAAAGGAAGAATTGAAAGAGCTCGTAAGGCGGCTAGGAGACGAAGCAAGAACTTATGGATTAAGGATAAACGAGCTAAAGACAAAGTACATGACGACAAAGAAAGCAAAAGAAGAGGAAGAACATCTGAGCGTGAAAAGTGGAAAAGATAGAAAGAGCATATTTGAAAGAGTGGAGAGTTTTAATTTTTTGGGGACAGAAATTACAAGAAACAACCAACTAAGAGAAATTGAAAAAAGAATAATGATAGGTAACAGAAGTGCTGGGGCTCTGAGGACAGTGTTGAGGGACAAGAATGTGTCAAGAAAAGCGAAGATACGGATATACAAGACCATTATCAGACCGACTGTAACTTATGGAAGTGAAGCATGGGTTTTAAGAAAGGAAGACCAGCAGAAATTAGAGATCTGGGAAAGGAAAATATTAAGAACAATTTTTGGAGGGATAAAGGATGGAGATGAGTATAGGAGAAGAAACAATGCAGAGTTGAGAGAAATGTTCATGGAGGCGGACATAGTCCAGTATGTGCGTGCGCAGAGAATGAGATGGCTAGGGCACGTTGCTAGAATGGGGGAAGAACGTATACCGAGACAGATGCTTGAAATGAAGAGAGAGACAAGAAAGAAGAGAGGAAGGCCTAAGAGAAGATGGAGAGAATGTGTGGAGGAGGATGTCAGGAGACTAGGCATTAAGGACTGGAAAAGCAAGGCACAAGACAGAGCGGAGTGGAGAAAAATAGTAGGACAAGCCATGGGCCTATAAGGCCTGAAGAGCTCATATATATATATATATATACTAACTCTCTAACCGGTTTGCTACTATCATTCCCTTCATTTAATGTCAACTTCAATCTTGGATCGATTGGTGTCGCACAAGACCTACTGTTTTCAAAATTAAACCGTTTCAAAATTCCCAACAGATACCTCTTTTGATTAATTTTTAGCGTGCCTTTAATTTTATCATGCTCAATTTCTAACCCTAGAAAATGTTTCAATTCTCCTTTATCTTTTATGTCAAATTTGTTACTTAAGTTTGCGGTGCACCAATGGATCAATTCCAAGTTTGGTCCTGCCAAAATTATGTCGTCAATATACAACAGGTAAACAATACCACTTTTAAAAATTTTTGAATACAAACAATAATCATTTTCAGATCGCTTAAATCCTGAATTTACTATATGATCATTAATTCTATCATTCCAGCACTTCGATGACTGTTTTAGGCCATAAAGAGCCTTTTGCAATTTCAAAACATGACCTGATTTACAAGCTACACCTTCAGGAGGATAAATAAACACATCTTCCTTCAGAATACCATTCAAAAATGCTGTCTTGACGTCCAACTGTCTAAAATAGTAACCATTTTGATTTCCTACTACCAATAAAGTCCTAATTGTAGCCATTTTTGCAACCGGAGAATAAATCTCATTATAGTCAAATGACCCTTGCTGAGCAACACCTCTAACAACCAACCTAGCTTTATATTTATCAGTCTTATCCTTTTCAAAAGGCTTGAATGAAAAAACCCACTTTGTATCTAATATTTCTGCATTTTCAGGCATGATTACAAGTTTCCAAGTTTTATTTTTATTTATAGATTCAATTTCTTTATTCATTGCATCTCTCCATTGTTTTTCATCATCTCTATTACTTAACTCATCAACACTTCTAGGAGTTTGCTCTACAAAAGCCATTGCATCGAAAGCCATATAGAGTTCATAATCTTTAAACTTTGAAGGAATCTTTGTAATTCTTTTACTTCCAACTTCAGAATTTTCATCGTCTTCTACAATTTCAACTTTATTGTCTATATCTACATTCCTACTACTATTATCTTTGTCTATATACTCTAACTCATTGTCATCCTTCATTATTTCGTTTTCTTTTATTTGCACCAGATTTTTCTTATAATAAAATAATCTTTCATTAAACATTGCATCCCTAGAAATTATTATCTTTCCTAATCTTACTTTCCATAACCTATAACCATTAGGCGCATACCCCATCATGATACATTCATCCGCTTTTGAATCAAATTTATCCCTCAATTCTTTAGGTATATGTGAGTGCACAACACAACCAAAAATTTTCAAATTATTAACATTAGGTTTTTTTTCATACCAGATTTCAGATGGTGTGACATAATTTAAATTTGCACTTGGACTTCTATTTATTAAATATGCAGCTGTTTGTATAGCTTCATTCCAAAATTCTTTCGGAACACCCGAATCAATAATCATTGACCTCGCCTTATCTACTAAACTTCTATTAAACCTTTCAGCTTTACCATTTTGTTGAGGTGTGTATGGAATTGTGAAGTCTAACATAGTCCCATTATCCCTACAATAATTCTTAAAATCGTGCGATGCACATTCTCCCTAATTATCGCATCGAAGGACAGAAATTTTCTGACCAAACTTTGCTTGTACCATTTGGCAATACTCTTTATAACAACTGAACACATCACTTTTATTTTTAATTATATAAAGCCAAACAAAATTTGAATAATCATCGATAAATGTTACAAAGTATTTTTTTCCATCATGTGAGATCGGTGTTACCGGTCCACAAACATCTGAGTGAACTATTTCTAATACTCTCTTACTTTTACTGCGAGTTCCAAAACTTAGCCTCGTCATTTTTCCATTAACACAACTTTCACAAAATTCAACTTTACTTATTTTCAAATTGCCTATACCGTCGACCATTTTATGTTTAAACAGCCTATCTAAATTGGAGTACCCAATGTGACCCAATCTTCTGTGCCACAATTCTGCTTCTTCATCTTTTGTTTCAACATTCAAACATTCTTTACGTAAAATTTCAAATGTTATTTCATACAAATTATTTCTGACACCAATACCTATCAAGATATTATCATTAAACAATTTCACTTGACCATTTTCGAAAACTATTTTCTTATCTGACATTTCCAGCTTTTTAACAGAAAGAAGATTCTTTCTCAAGTTTGGTACATAGAAAGCATTTTTAATTGTACACTTTGTTTTTCTACCAATCACACAACTAATCGCTTCAACATTACCTACACCTACAGCCTCTAAATAATTATCATTTTTTGCAACAGCTATTTTTATAGGATTTTCTAACATCAACAAATCTGAAAAATATTCTTTCCTATTGACTAAATGATCTGTACAACCAGAATCAATAAAGAATGTGATACAATTTCGACTTACAGCTTTTACATCATTTTCAAAATTACTCATGAAACAAATTGGTTTTTCTTCACTTCCGTCAGCAAAATTTCCTTTTCTACCTTCTAATCCTCTTCTCTCTTCTTGATAACCTTGATACTTGCCCCTAAAATATGATCGACTGCCACTTCCTCGATTACCTCCTCTTGAGTGAGAGTGAGCCGGAGTTGGCCCACAATTCTTCCTTGCACGGTAACTTCCACGTCCTCTATTTGACCACCACTGCTCTCTGTAGCCTGCACTACTTCCAGGTTCGGTTAACCTTTTACAATCCCGTTTAAAGTGTCCATATTCACCACATCCAAAGCATGCTCCTAACTGTTTCGACACAAACGCAGTTGGTTTAGATATCTCGTCTCTACTGCCACCCTTTCTTTTCTCTGCTTCAGTCCTAAGCGCATCTTCTTCTTTTACTTCTGCTCCAGTGGCCTTCAGCTGACCTAACACATCTTCAAATTTTAGTATAAAATCATCCAAATTTTCGCTTTCACTCATCTTCATTCCCATCAACTTTCTTTTCAAAAATAACTGTCCAGGTAACCCTTTCTTTTCATACATTTCTTCTAAACTCTTCCACATGCTATAAGCCGTTTCTTTACTTCGAAGAAGATCAATTTGAGCGTCATCCACACACTGCACAATCATGGATTTACATTTATTATCTCTTGCTTTTGCATCACTCCTCTTTTTCTCGTCTTCGGAATTTGCATCACTATATTCTCTCTTGATCATTTCCTCTACTTTATGCTTGATTAGTAACGTTTGCATTCTAAATTTCCATGTGTGATAATTGCTTCCACTCAAAAGATCCACATTAAAATTATTTTTCATACTTCCAGCCATTCTCTTTTCCCTCTCTGGTTTCTCTCACTTTGCACGTGTTTTCTTATCTTTTAATATCTTTCCAATCCTTTTATATCTTGCGCTGTCTCAATACCTACTACGTGCCTGGGCCATAACCTGTCGTTTTCTTGTTTTATTAAAAGTAACCATCCATTTTATAAACACATTTATTTAACAAAATACAGACTTGTGCATGCGGCCACGCTGCTTCTTGTCGCATGTATTCTTAACTACTGACAACATAACCTAACAACTAACTTCACACCTATACCATAGAACAGACAACTTTTGAGGTAGAGCACTACTCACAACACAACGAAGTCGCAGCACTCCAATTCAATCGTCATAAATTAATATTGGCCCCGCTAGAGCACGTTCTTGCAGGGTGATCACTCCGTGTGTTGGGCGCCCCAAGTATAGTAAGCTTAAGAAAGAATTTCAGAGGAGACAAATTCCAGCCTCGTGCATTGTTCATATATTATTCAAAACTCGTAGTTACTTAACTTGAAATATGCTTATTGTGGCATACCGAAACTTGGAATTATCAAGGTGGAAATTTTGATTTCTGTTACTCTTGTTTCACTATTCGCAAACTAATCAGATTCATTCCCGAATAGCCAGAATTTAAACATTTCATATTGTACTGTCTTGATTATACATTGTACAGGGTGTCTCATTATAATTTGACACATTTTAACACCTTATATCTATGGAGCCTCTTGAGATATTAGTGTGCGGTTTTCATCAATGAGTTATGTATGACTTCAAGTTTTTTTTTACTACTTTGAAAATATTTTGCTACTTCCAGTTCATAAGGACCAGAGAAGGTCACTTTTCATATTATTGCAATTGCAATTTTTTTTAAATAGGACATATAATTATTAACAGTCCCAAAGGACTTGTACCTTGACGCAGTTCTAGTAATACTGGGACGGGTGGGATGGCTTGCGCGCTTCAATGATCCAAAGAGCCGAACCATAGGTTTAACCATATTGAAGGGGTTTTTATTTGAGAAGCCAGACTAAATCAAGTCCCTGAAAGGGGGCAGCAGCTCTTGCAGTAATCATAGTGGCAGAGATCGCGAGGGTCGGTATGGCACTGTGAGACACACTACTGCGATGTGGAAGGCAACGGGAAACCACCACATTATTCTATCCCTAGTACAGCGTACTTCGAATTTATGATGATGGCACCTTCTGGAGTAAAATATTCCGGAGGTAAAATAGTCCCACATTCGGATCTCCGGGCGGGGACTGCTTCGGGGGGAGTCATCAGAAATGATAAGTGTAACATCTCACGAGTCGGAGCGTGGAATGTTAGAAGCATGAAACAAGTAGGAAAGTTAGAGAATTTGAAAATTGAGATGGATAGGTTAGCATTAGACGTAGTAGGTATTAGTGAAGTGCGATGGCCAG
Source organism: Xestobium rufovillosum (assembly GCA_963966045.1). Lineage (NCBI taxonomy): Eukaryota > Metazoa > Arthropoda > Insecta > Coleoptera > Ptinidae > Xestobium > Xestobium rufovillosum. The sequence continues at coordinate 5,592,125 of OZ014496.1, forward strand.
AAGCCGGAGACTTTTGGAGCGGAGATTTTAGAGTAATACACACAGGACGAAATTCGGGAGTAGGAATTGTTATGCGGAAAAAAGTAGGGCAGAGTGTAGAAAATTTCTTAGAGCAAAGTGACAGGGTAGTTATGGTTAGGTTAGATTCGAAACCTGTAAAAACAGTAATAATTCAGGTATATATGCCCACTTCTAACTACAGTGATGAGGTCGTAGAGGCAGTTTATAGTGATATTGAACATGTGCTAGATTTTGTGAGAGGACACGAAAATTTAATAATTATAGGAGATTTCAATGCAGTCGTAGGCACAGGGCGAGAGGGCGGAATAGTTGGTCCCTTTGGATTAGGCAATAGGAACGATAGGGGAGTTAGACTGATAGAGTTCTGCGATAAACATAACTTAACGGTCGCGAACACTCTATTTCACCATCATGTTAGGAGACGCTACACGTGGAAGATGCCAGGAGACCTAGGGAGATATCAAATAGATTACATTCTTGTTAGGCAAAGATTTAGAAATCAAGTTAGGGATTGTAGAAGTTATCCAGGAGCAGATATAGATAGTGATCACAATATAGTCGTTATGAAAGCCAATCTTAAATTTAAGATTTTGAAAAAACGAAGCGGAAGAAGGTATCTTGACCCAGAGAAACTAAAAGATGATGATACGCGCGATAAGTTCGAGAAAAAGACAAACGAAGTACTAAAGGGCACGGGCGAAAATATTGTTAGGGACATAGAGGAAGAATGGAATTGCATTAAAAATAGTTTAGTTTCCTCAGCTAGGGATATTTTGGGTTATAAACAGAATGAAAGTAGGAAACCCTGGATAACAAAACATATTGTGAGTCTAATAGAGGAAAGGCGAAAATATAAAAATAGGTTAGATGAAATAGGGAAACAAAGATATAAGGCGATCAAGTGGGAAATTATTCGGAAATGTAGGAAAGCGAAAGAGCAATGGATCGATAATAAGTGCAAAGAAGTGGAAAATAAGTTCGAAGTAGGAAAGACTGATGAAGCATATAAAATAATTAGGAGAAATTTTAGAGAAATTGGATCTAGTACCAAAAGCATTAGGAATAAGGCAGGAGATATTCTAATCGAAAGCGGGGAGAAGGCAGATAGGTGGAAAGAATATTTAGGAAACTTATATGGGGGGCAGGAAGTGCAAGATTCATTAGAAAGCGAAAGCAGTGTAGAGGGGGATAACCTAGGGAATCCTATAATGAGAGAAGAGTTTGAGCTAGCACTAAAAAGTTGAAGGAATAATAAAGCGCCAGGTATAGATGGCTTGCAGGCAGAAATCTTCAAGTGCGCAGGTCAAGAGGTAATAGATCGTTTATTTAAATTAGTTAGTCGCATATACCTGACAGGCGAGATTCCAGAGGATTACAAACGGAACATCATGGTAGCTTTACCAAAAAGGAAAGGCGCGGATAGGTGCGCAAATTTCAGAACCATCAGTTTAACTTCCCATGCGTCAAAAATTTTAACTAGAATTGTGCAAAGAAGGATGGAGAAAAAGGCAGAAGAAATATTAGGAGAAGATCAGTTCGGATTTAGACAAAATAGAGGAACGCGCGAGGCCATCCTAGCTTTACGAGTAATTATAGAAAAACCGATAGAAAAGAGAAAGAGCGTCTATATAGGATTTGTAGATTTAGAAAAGGCCTTCGACAACGTAAAATGGGGGAAGATGTTCGAAGTGCTGAGAAAGGTAGGGATGAAATATAGGGACAGAAGAATAATACATAATCTCTACGAAGAGCAAAAGGCAGTTATAGAATGTGAGCAGGAACGAAGGGAAGTAGATATCCGGAAGGGAGTGAGACAGGGATGTGCATTGTCACCTCTAGTTTTCAACTTATATATCGAAGATGCTATTAATATTGTTAAGGACAGAACAGCCTCAGGGATTAACGTACAGGGTCAAACTATTAACATGCTTAGATTTGCGGATGATATAGCAGTGTTAGCATCTAGCAAAGAAGAATTAGGAGCGGCTTTGAATGAAATGGAAGCAGTTTTGACACAGGGCTATGGCATGAAAGTCAATAAAAAGAAAACTAAAATTTTGGTATGTAGGGGATGTGAAAATAGAACTAAAGTTGACATACAAATAGGAAATGAGAAGATAGAGGAGGTCACGGATTTCTGCTATTTAGGAAGTAAAATAACTCAAGACGGTAGGAGCACTAAAGATATAAAACAAAGAATAGCGCTGGGCCGAGTTGCGTTTAACAGAAAGAAACAACTGTTATGTTCGAGAACGGTTAATATTGAGACTAGGAAGAGACTCTTAAAGTCGTATGTATGGAGTACGGCATTATACGGGTGCGAAACTTGGACAATAGGGGAAGCGGATCGAAAAAGAGTAGAAGCGTTTGAAATGTGGTGCTACAGGCGCATGATGAAGATACCGTGGATAGATAAGGTTAGCAATAGGGATGTATTAGAAAGAGTTGGGGAAAAGCGAAAGGTATGGAAGACAATAGAGAGTAGGAGAGATAGGATGGTAGGACACCTTCTAAGACACGAAGGAATAGTTCGCGACATACTAGAGTCAGAGATAGGAATAAAAAGAGGTAGGGGTAGGCCTAGATTAGACTACTGCTCTCAAATAGTGAGGGATGTAGGATGTTCTACTTTTAGGGAAATGCGTAGGTTAGCTCAGGATAGAAAAGAGTGGAAGTACGCATCCAACCAGTCTTCAGACTGAGAACCTTATGATGATGATGATAATTATTAAATTATATAATATATATAATTAAATGTTCAGAAAGTCGCATCTTTTAGCTATCCAACGCTATGCTAGATTTGATCATCGGTAAGGGGATAGCTGAGATTTTGAATTTCAAAAAAGTAACTGCAGAGTCAAACAAATCTTTGTAGTAGCACAAAATTTGTTGTAGATAGTAGAGCTGTGCAAAATAATCGATTAATCGAAATACATATAATCGATTAATCGATTATAGATTTTACATTAATCGATTAATCAAATAATCAATTAATCAAATAATCGATTAATCAAATAATCAATTAATCAAATAATCTATTAATCGAAAAATCGATCAGCCGATTAATCGATTAATCAAATATTCGATTAATCGAAAAATCGATCAGCCCATTAATCGATTAATCGAAAAATCGATCAGCCGATTAATCGATTTATCAAATAATCGATTAATAAAATTTATCGATTACTTTACAACAATCGATAATCGATTATGAAAAGTAATAATCGCACAGGCCTAGTAGATACATATGTAGTTGTTAATTTATTGTTTTCAGTTTTTAAAATTCTGAAATTACTTAAGTATAACTTTATAAAACAGTTTAATTTATATCAAATAATCCAAATGTAAGCAGACATTTCACAGAATGGTTTATTGCAATAAATCACAGCACACTTGAAATTTTCTGTTTCTACAAGGATTTCGTTTGATTCTGCAGTTTTGTTAGTCCAAAATCTCTATCCCCTTACCGATGATCAAATCTAGCATACCGTTGGATAGCTATAAGATGCGACTTCTTGAACATTTAATTATATTATTATATTATTAAAAAAATTGCAGTAATATGAAAAGTGACCTTTTCTGGTCCTTATGAACTGGAAGTAGTAAAAAAACTTGAAGTCATACATAACTCATTGGTGCAAACCGCACACTAATATCTCAAGCGGTTCGGTAGATAACTTTAACTTGCATCAAAATAAAATGAGACACCCTGTATTGCAATTTACGGCTGTTCTGGATTTTTGTTAAATAATTACGTTTTGGCCAGTAACCCATTCTGATTACTAGCAAAAATGCAATAACACTCATGCACGTTTCAGTTGTACTCCCGGTTGTACTATTGCAATATTCCACCACTTAATGCTGTATCAGTTGGATACCGGATATAATTCCAGATTACAATACTGTGAATGGAATGGTGCTGTTGCACCATAATTACCGGGAGGGGTGCGATTATTAAGGGTTATTTGGGATTTGGTTTAGTACCTAACAAAAAAGATAAAGCTATGGCGAGGTTGTGACGGATGGAGTCCCACTCCTTTTTATGTATGCTTGGTCAGGTACACTGTGTCAGAGAGCTTTTGAAGTTTATTGAATGCTTATGCCATTCCAGGTGTACAAGTAGTTCAGGTATTAGCCACTCCTTAGTCCAACTTCCAACAAACACTCTTCCATCGCTTTAGTGGGTTAGCTAAATCTGAAGTTATACAAAATTGATTGACGAATTGCCCAAGAATATTACTTAACTGTTACCTACGTTCCAATTATGTTTCCTGACAAAATAACTTTTTCAATGTGGAACAAATAACAATTATTATGTCAACGAAATTTTACATAAATTAAGCAGCTTTTTAAAAAAGTAAAAAATAAATGAGGAGAAAATTATAATCTAGGAATTATTCTGCAGTACTAGATTTTTAAGCGGGTATTACATTTACCTGCTGATTGGCATTGTGTGAACATGCAGAATGTAGAAGGGTACTAAGCAGTGCTGGTGGTTGCTGCAGATATTTAAATGCCTGTAGAGCTTGCAAGTTTTGAAGGTTAGGTAACTCCAGCTCATTTAGATTTCCAAAATAATTCCTCGTCAACGCATCGCTTAATGTCAATGAGTTCTAACAAAAACAAATAAAATTTAGTACATGGTGAATATGCATACAACAAATACTTACAAACATCTCGGTAAGATTTTGGTTTACATCCGGAATGGAAGCAGCACTAGCTTCTGAATCGGCCGGAGAATTAGAGCGTGTATTATTACTCAAAAGCAACGAGTCCATGTTTACAATTGGACTACTACTTCCACAAGAATCACTACAACAATAATGAGCCATTTATGTATAATGGACTTAAATATACTTGTAAAAACTTTTATTTTCAGTTTTTCGAAAAAGTCATTTTCCATCATTTTTCTTTTGCTTGTTATATAAATACGATTTACATTGAGAAACTTTGATTTTATTGTTCAGGGTGCGCAAAAATATGAAAATGTAGATTTGCAAAATTAAAAATGTTTTAATCAAACTTTTTTGAAACATCAAAATGAACGAGCTTAGAAGGAGAAATCAAGAATTATTCTAGAAACCATAACCTCTATGAAAAAACTTTATTTGGCTTTTCGATTTATCCTTCTAAGCTCTTCCATTTTGATGCTTCAAACAAATTTGATTCGAAAATTTATAATTTTGCAAATCTACATTTTCATATCTTTTGCGCACCCTGTACAACAAAAGCAAAGCTTCTCAACTTGAATCGTATTTATAGAACAAGTAAAAGAAAATAATTATGATAAGAATGACTTTTTTGAAAAACTGAAAAAAAGTTTTTACAAGTATAGTGAAGTCCATCCGTGGACGCATGGTATGAACAGTATTACGCTCAAAGTGGTATTTACCTCAGTGAAGTACTTCGTAAATTCCGAGAGGGAAAGAAATTTGGAGGTATTTGAGATTTGCAAGGGGCAGATGATGACATATTTCTCTGCAAAGTTTTTGCTGGTGACGCTGCGTTGGCGAAATTTAGTGATCCATTTTGAAGCTTCGTGTCTTCGAAACTCAACTAGAGAGATATCAAGCAGTAAAATTAGTTTGATCGGTAAGCAAAATTCAGAAAAAATATACACGCTGACTCAAATTTGAGGGTCACCATTCGGATCTCACAGTTGGAGAGTAGTACTAAATTCTGTACTCTCACAGAATTTGGTGCTCATTAAAATGCTGTTGAGAAATTTGATTCTTCTCAAACAGAATATGAATTATGGATAAAATATAAATAGTTATAAAATAGTACCATTTTTGAAGTAATGTGGACAAGTTGCTTGTAAATAAAAAAACTTGTGTGTGTCAGCTCCGACGCACGACTGGAGTTTACTCCTTACAAACGATTATTTTAACTTCAATCACTTGTTTTTTTTTAATTTTAGTAATATTTGTGAATTTATGGCAAATGAAACACTATGTAAAAAATATTATCGACGTTTCGCCTCTGGTTGGAGGCTTTATCAAGATTATATATTTAAAAGTTTACAAAATGTATAAAAGTGACAAAATTTTTTCTTTATTAAGAAAAAGAATATTATCGACGTTTCGCCTCTGGTTGGAGGCTTTATCAAGATTATACATTTTGTAAACTTTTAAATATATAATCTTGATAAAGCCTCCAACCAGAGGCGAAACGTCGATAATATTTTTTACATAGTGTTTCATTTGCCATAAATTCACAAATATTACTAAAATTATTAAAAAAATGGCACAAATAATTATACAATTCAATCACTTGATAATAGGGTACACACGAATGTCAGTTTTATACCCAAATGTGTATTTATCAGATGGTTTATGTTCGAAAATGTCCAACTGCATCAAAATATAAATTGTTTATAAATTCAGTAATTAAGTGACAATCTGCTAAACGTTGATCCCACTGGCAATGAAATAAATACTTTTCCTGGTGTTCAAATAGACGTTGATTCACATTTCGGCACTAAGCAATATTTGGAGTATTTAATATGCATTAGGTTTTTCCATATTAAATCAAAGATTCAACAAATTTAGGAACGAACAAACACTGCAAATGCTGACTTTACAACGCCAACTGTCATATCTTCTCTATGCCACTCTATTTTCACTATGTCCATGCTCTATGATGCAGTCAGACATAAACAGCCATATTCATAGATACATACATAATTTCAATGTACGTAACGTGTTACTTTTAGTTAACGCGAAATGTAACGCTTGATTTTAGTACTCATAAAATTTCCGTACCGCAGGCTATAACTAAAAATCGATTCTTAAGGAGTAAACTCGCCAATAAAATCAGAAAGTAAATTATGTTTTACCAAGTAAGGGAGCTTAATGAAAAAACTAATTTATTGTTTGAAAAAAAATTGTATAGCAAACAAGTAACAAAAATAAATTAAAAACATAGATATGCGCAAGCTACATTAATGTCACATTTTAACTCGATTTGAGCCCGTAAGAGAAGATTGATATGTTGTAGTACATACTTACCATAATTTCAATATCTTCCATAACATAATTTATTCCATGAGTGGTACTGAACCGTTCGAACAACTACTCCTCGGGCAAATACCCCGCCAGGCATTGAATTATAGAACTAAATCCAAATTTTGTGTACTACGAAATCTTATACGGGATGCTACCCCAAAAATATCGTTGGACTTGGAACATCCTTAGATCTCTACGTACTTTTCTGCTCTACCAACAGTAGGTTATGAATGTTAGAAGTTTTTCAATATTGCATGTTTTGAATGTGCATGGAAAACCGTAGACTACTGGTTTCGTCCTTTTTGGGACTCATCTGTACGGTGGTTTGCCCTCGAATTATGCAATATTGCTTGCTGTATATATACTTCGCGCTTGGTGCAAGTATTAGCAAGAGCTAATTATTAGCCGAAGATCTCGTAGTACACAAAATCTGGATATAGTTCTATAATTCAATGCCTGGCGGGGTATTTGCCCGAGGAGTAGTTGTTCGAACGGTCCAGTACCACTCATTACCGTGTGTCCCAAAAAGGACGAAACCAGTGGTCTACGGTTTTCCAAGCACATTCGAAACATGCAATATTGAAAAACTTCTAACATAATTTATTCCATTTTAAAGTTTCTCTAACCCACATTTAAGATTACAAAAAAGAAAAGGCGCGGATAGATGCGAAAATTTTAGAACTATCAGTTTAACTTCCCATGCGTCAAAAATTTTAACTAGAATTGTGCAAAGAAGGATGGAGAAAAAGGCGGAAGAAATATTAGGAGAAGATCAGTTCGGATTTAGACGAAATAGAGGAACGCGCGAGGCCATTCTAGCTTTACGAGTAATTATAGAAAAAACGATAGAAAAGAGAAAGAGCGTCTATATAGGATTTGTAGATTTAGAAAAAGCCTTCGACAACGTAAAATGGGGGAAGATGTTCGAAGTGCTGAGAAAGGTAGGGATGAAATACAGGGACAGAAGAATAATACATAATCTCTACAAAGAGCAAAAGGCAGTTATAGAATGTGAGCAGGAACAAAGGGAAGTAGATATCCGGAAGGGAGTGAGACAGGGATGTGCATTGTCACCTCTATTTTTCAACTTATATATCGAAGATGCGATTAATATTGTTAAGGAAAGAACAGCCTCAGGGATCAATGTACAGGGCCAAACTATTAACATGCTCAGATTTGCGGATGATATAGCAGTGTTAGCATCTAGCAAAGAAGAATTAGGAGCGGCTTTGAATGAAATGGAAGCAGTTTTGACACAGGACTTCGGCATGAAAATCAATAAAAAGAAAACTAAAATTTTGGTATGTAGGGGATGTGAAAATAGAACTAAAGTTGACATACAAATTGGAAATGAGAAGATAGAGGAGGTCGCGGATTTCTGCTACTTAGGAAGTAAAATAACTCAAGACGGTAGGAGCACTAAAGATATAAAACAAAGAATGGCGCAGGGCCGAGTTGCGTTTAACAAAAAGAAACAACTGTTATGCTCGAGAACGGTTAATATAGAGACTAGGAAGAGACTCTTAACGTCGTATGTATGGAGTACGGCATTATACGGGTGCGAAACTTGGACAATAGGAGAAGCGGATAGAAAAAGAGTAGAAGCGTTTGAAATGTGGTGCTACAGACGCATGATGAAGATACCGTGGATAGATAAGGTTAACAATAGGGAAGTATTAGAAAGAGTTGGGGAAAAGCGAAAGGTATGGAAAACAATAAAGAGTAGGAGAGATAGGATGGTAGGACACCTTCTAAGACACGAAGGAATAGTTCGTGACATACTAGAGTCAGAGATAGGAATAAAAAGAGGTAGGGGTAGGCCTAGATTAGAATACTGCTCTCAAATAGTTAGGGATGTAGGATGTTCTACTTTTAGGGAAATGCGTAGGTTAGCTCAGGATAGAAAAGAATGGAGGTACGCGTCCAACCAGTCTTCGGACTGAGAACCTTATGATGATGAACCCACATTTACATATTTTTGAATGGCATGACATAGACCATAGAGCAACCAAATTCAGCAAGTCTCCAAAGAAAGCGATCGGGCACCATAAAAAGTTAAATGGCAGAAGGGGTCAATTGGGGGCTTGTTTGAAATGGCTCTTAACTCTAAACAGGACAACCAAATTTCATAGCATTTTATAAATTTAATCAAAATGCAGGAACTCTGGGTTTGATGGTGGACAATGTACTTTCAGATTCAGGAAACACAACTCTGGATGTATTCGACTTGCAGTGGTAGGGCTGCGACTGTTGTAGCCACATAGAAGTTTTTTATAGATTTCAGTTTTTCATTTTTAATTTCTTATACTAATACTAATACGCAACACTGTTATTGCCATACGTCTTCAGAACGAAAAGGATTTTTGACCCCTACCGCAATTTAATTATTTAAACCAAGATGGTGTGACACTGCCATCTTTCTGGACAAGACACTAGACGAGGGCAATTTACGCTTTGATTCCGCATGCGCATTTGGTAGTAATGAGCCTTTTACTCATGTATATAAAAAATGTTACCCTCAAGTAACAACAAAGTTTATTATTTATATCAAATGATTCAGACTTGCTCCGACCTAAGGGTTGCGCTCAATTGAAGAAAACCTAACAGATTTTTGTCGAAAAAAACTAAAATGAAAGAACAACTGCCACAAGCATTGACCACGAGTCCGACATATTTAGAAGAAGCTGCACCAGCCATCCGAACATGCAGCCGCTACTCGGCGTTAAAAATGCGTGTGCCTTCCTATACCGCAGCGCCTACAGAATCAAAGTATAAATTGCCCCAGCTAGCATCTATATCTTTCGGGTAGCACTTGTCAAATGCTTTGAAAAAGCTACTGTCACAGTTGCAATGAAGTTCCCAAAATTTGGTCGCTCTTTACATGCCTTCACTGTAAATGTACGAAACTTTCTGGAAATTATAACCTGCCTCTTCTATCATTTAAATTTATAGACCAATGGTGCATGGGTACCATTTTTGGAGGTTCACCCATTAAATATTTTGAAAAAATATTACCATAGCTGCTATTAGTGATTTGGTTGCTCTATGTCACATCATTTAAAAATATGAAGATGAGACCCTGCCAATTTTTAACTGACTCTGATATATGAAACTCCAAACACGACTGATCATAGTGGTAACATAACAACATAATACATCAGTAGACTGAATATTATTATATTATTCAGTCTACGATAATACTCAAATACTTGCATATCAATATAAGTAACAAGTATAAATTAATCAGTTCTTTCATGAAGGTTCCGTATAAAACCAATATGATGTTCATCATCTAAAGGTTTTCAGTCCGAAGACTGGTTGGACGCCGTACCTCCATCCTTTTCTATCCTGAGCTAACCTACGCATTTCCCTAAAAGTAGAACATAACATCCCACATCCCTAACTATTTGAGAGCAGTAATCTAATCTAGGCCTACCCCTACCTCTTTTTATTCCTATCTCCGACTCTAGTATGTCGCGAACTATTCCTTCGTGTCTTAGAAGGTGTCCTACCATCCTATCTCTCCTATTCTTTATTGTCTTCCATACCTTCCGCTTTTCCCCAACTCTTTCTAATACTTCCCTATTGATAACCCTATCTATCCACGGTATCTTCTGTGGCACCACATTTCAAAAGCTTCTACTCTTTTTCGATCCGCTTTTCCTATTGTCCAAGTTTCGCACCCGTATAATGCCGTACTCCATACATACGACTTTAAGAGTCTCTTCCGAGTTTCTACATTAACCATTCCCGAACATAACAGTTGTTTCTTTTTGTTAAACGCAACACGACCCTGCGCTATTCTTTGTTTTATATCTTTAGTGCTCCTACCATCTCGAGTTCATAGGAAAAATAAATTTGATGATGGGTCTGATCTTAACGAAATAGTTAAATGCAAAAAATTGGTTGATAGAGAGCGAAAAGTTGTTCCGATAATGTACAATCTTTTGAAGCGGGACCATAGTTCAGCTGTACATCAAAAGCTATATTATAATTTTAATTTTTAGTCATAAATCTTATACTGTTTAAAATATTTTACGAGTATAAATCTGTTTTCCTATGGCACGGTTTTGGCATCGCCTACTTTGATATTTTGAAGTCAGTTCGCTTACGCCATGGTGGGGAGACTGTCGTTCCAGCACTTTCTGTTTCCTGTTATTCTAACTGCAGAGCCTTGTCTGCTACATGACTTCGCTTCACTCACACTTCATTCCACCTGGTCGTCTCGTTACACAGCGGTGATAGGTAAGTGCTCGGGCTATACTTTTTTAAGCTATCGTTTCAGAGGGCAACTTGCGATTGCGATAAATCATGACAGCTAGTCACAAACAAAAGTTAAAACCTCAAAACACAAAAGACCTCAACCCAAAGAAATTCAAAGCAGTGCTGAAAGACTACCTAGTTGGACGATCTCAAACCTTACTCTAAATTAAAATTATCGCACCACAGTTTTATTCATTTTGTAAAATATATCTTAGATGTTGCTGTGACTTATACCTTTGATAATAAATAAATAATAATAGTGAGTGTTCTTAGTGAATGCGATTAGTACCTAGAGCAAGCTTCAACATTCAATTTGTCCTCCTTGAGATGAAAGCAGGTTATTTTTCTGCAGTGTCGCTCAACTACTATCCACAGCAATTGAGCAGCAGATGATCATGATCGGCTGCTAGTCACGGTGATCTGATCGTGCCACTGAATCCACTATGCAAATAACTCATTAAAGCAGTAGTTGACCATCAGTCGCAGTCACCAGTCATTCATATTGAAACCGTACCATTAATGAGCACCAAATTATGCACAAGGGTCGAATTAAAAAAGTGGGATCCCATGGAGACCTCCAAAATTACATCAACTTTTACATTAGTATTAAGTTATGTACATAATAGATTTGATAAAACTAACAAATAGGTACAAAACGCTACAGAGGTAAATATACAGTGCCCGTCTAAAGTCCGTTCCCCCCTACTAATTTTTGAACCATTTGAGATATATCAATGAAATTAGGCACAAGGTAATCACAGGTCACAATATATTTTTTGACGTAACGATGACAGCTGTCAGTCTCAAGATGGCGGTCGAGCGCCATTTTGAAACAAAATTTTAAATGGGAGGGAGGGTCATGTGACACCTCGTTTTAAAGGTCTTATCGAGTGCAATATCATACTAAAACATGGCGTCGATGTCTTTTGTTCAACTTTTAAATTTTAACATTTTTCTAACGAAATTTTATTCTAATTTATAGTGAAATCTCTTAATGAAGTCGACCAAGAAAAGGAGAAAAGAGAGTTTATTAAGGAAAAACTACCGCTAGATGGTAATTTCTTCCAGCTTCTCCAAAAAACAAAATCGCTTCAAATTTACCGTCTAAGCTACGAGCCATGGTCACACTTTTCATAAATGAAGGAACTAAACATGCCACATTTGACAAGTAGAAAACAAGATGTTACCGCGACAACGAATTTTGTTTCTAATACAAACGTGATTGAGAGCAACATTCATGGTTATTTAGAAATTTAATTAGCCACCATTTTGTAACGTTTTCAGGTATCGACGCCATATTTTAGGATGATATTGCACTCGATAAGACCTTTAAAACGAGGTGTCACATGACCCTCCCTCCCATTTAAAATTTTGTTTCAAAATGGCGCTCGACCGCCATCTTGAGACCGACAGCTGTCATTGTTACGTCAAAAAATATATTGTTACCTGTGATTACCTTGTGCCGAATTTCATTGATATATCTCAAATGGTTTAAAAATTAGTAGGGGGGGAACGGACTTTAGACGGGCACTGTATGTATCTTCTAAAAGATTATCAGACAAGTTTATATTTCAAATTCCACATTTTCACACCATATAATACAGCAGTGCCCAGCATTTATTTTTTGGTTAGGTATTTGTTATTGCACTTACCTATACAGGATATCCCACGACGACCTTACACGATCTGTATATAGAAAAGTTTATATAGTAGAATTATACAAATTTGCACAAATAGGTAATCGAGGATGCTCAATTCGACTAAAATATTTTCGATTTTCTGCGACTTCCGGTTATACCGGAAATAGACTCCAATTTTCTTATTTTGAATGGAATGCCCAGATTTTGATTACGGATTTAGATTTTTGGTCGAATTTTAAGGTCAACTTATGCAAAACATCATTTGTGTAAAGTGCACCCTCTTCGAGATATTGGACGTTAAAAATCGTCATTTTTCATATTTTATCATTTATAGCTTGGAAACGGTACGAGATAAAGAAAAATGACTTACATGTCCCTATCCCAGTTTTTAATTCTCTATCTAAAGGGCCTGGAAAATACTGCCTCCTGATTGGTCAAAAAATGGCAAAAAGTTGCCAATCAGGAAGCAGTATTTTCCAGACCCATTAGATAGAGACTTAGAAACTAAGATAGGGACATGTAAATCATTTTTCTTTATCTCGTACCGTTCCCAAGTTATAATTGATGAAATTTGAAAAATAACAATTTTTAACGTCTAATATCTCGAAGAGGGTGCACTTTACACATATGATGTTTTGCATAAGGTGACCTTAAAATTCGACCAAAAATCTAAATCCGTAATAAAAATGTGGGTATTCCATTTAAAATAAGGAAGTTGGTGTCTATCTCCGGTATAACCGGAAGTTGCAGAAAGTCAAAAATATTTTAGTCGAATTGAGCACACTCGATTACCTCTGTTTGTGCAAATTTGTGTAATTCTACTATATATACTTTTCTCTATAGAGATCGTGTAAAGTCGTCGTGGGAAACCCTGTACAAATACATTCAATACATACATAGGTGGCTTTAGTTATTTCTGAACAAACTGACTTTTGCTAAATTCACATGCATCCGTTTATACAAGATCCACCGGTACGAAAATAATTTTATTGGTGCGTTTTATTTAAATTCGTTAGGGTAGCAAAGCGCAAAGCGATACCACTAGTTACCGGTGTAGTATTGGATTGTGACTTTTACCGTTTTAGGAGTTGTATCTTGTATAGGGATTTACCGCAAAGCGTACGATACCATTTTGCCAATATTTGAGACCGGGGGCATGCAAACTGGGCAAAACACAAAAAGGCGTTCTACTCCGAGTGATGTATACTATAGCAATAGAAAAGGGAAAGAGCGTCTATATAGGATTTGTAGATTTAGAAAAAGCCTTCGACAATGTAAAATGTAAGAAGATGTTCGAAGTGCTCAGCTTCATAAATTTTTATTCATTACGATTTTGAAAAGTAAGAAACAGAAATCTTCGCGTTGGTGGATGTCAAAACTTTATCAGAGTAGGAAGATATATAGTGGATCTGGTTATTTGGAGGATTTAAAATTACAGCATATAAGCGGACTGTACTAAAATTTCACCAGAACAGAGGCCAGACTGACAAAACAAGACAAAATCACGAACTCATCAGGCAACGATAAGGCGGCATCGCCAATCCATCTCAACCTGCCCCGATGCGAACCGCTGCATTTCTTTCATGCGACAGCTAAAAACTGACAAATGACAGTTTGGTCTAAGTTCGTTATGCAAGTCAAATTGGTTATGCATAACATGCAACAGTTTCCCGCCTCCACTAGCTATAACTTAACATGTTTGGTATTACGTTACGAGACATTTGTCTCAAATGGATACGCACTTCGATAATAGGAGGAGCGGATTGAAAACGAGTAGAAGCATTTGAAATGTGGTGCTCAGACGCATGATGAAGATACCATGGATAGATAAGGTTAGCAATAGGGAGGTATTAGAAAGAGTTGTGGAAAAGCGAAAGGTATGGAAAACAATAAAGAATAGGAGATGGGATGGTAGGACACCTTCTGAGACACGAAGGAATAGTTCGCAACGTACTAGAGTCAGAAATAGGAATAAAAAGAGGCAGGGGTAGATCCAAATTGCACTACTGCTCTCAAATAGTTGGGGATGTAGGATGTTCTACTTTTGGGGAAATGTGTAGGTTAGCTCAGGATAGGAAAGGATGGAGGTACACGTCCAATCAGTCTTCGGATTGAGAACTTTATGATGATGACTAAAGAATTCCTACAATAGGTGGCGCTGAAAGCCGCCAAATGAAGTTTCCTACTTTATTGACATAATAGTAGGAGAGAGGTAGGTACTAGACGCCCACTGTGAACTGGGCTTCAAAATGCAATTTGACAGTTCGCTATCTAAGCATAATTACCCATAACACGGATAGCACCCTACATTTTCAAACTTGTTCATGCCAACCTCAAAAATAACGCATCAGATACAACAAAGCCATTACAAGTCATCGCTATCCATCTAGTGACTACGCGAAACTAATTAACAAGGCTACATCGATTGACAAAGCGCTTGGAGGGCCTGGTACAGACTTTCATTCCAAGTGAACAAACACGTCACATGCTTTTTATGTTTGTCGGTGAGTCGGTGTCACAAAACACTTACTTACTTTTATAATATAATTGTAGTAGTTTGCAGTAGAAACAGTTTATTTTCAATTTTTGTCGTGCTTGCGAGTATAAACTTTAAAATTACTATTATTATATTGCAAAAGTTCTGTTAAGAGGTTTTGTAACTGACACTGACAGACGTTAAGAATATGTCACACTACATACTATTTCCATGAATTATTTTACCTTTTACGATAATTGTACCAGTTTGGTCCCGAAAGGTAATGTCATCTGTCATTTTGCAGTACACTGCTCAAAAAAATTAGCGGACCACTATTAAAAATCATAGTGATTTTACAGTTTATTCATATAAGGGCACGAAATAGGTTATTATATTAACTGTAAAGAATTTTACAACGAACAACAAGAAAAACAATAAAACAAGCAGATTTATAATTGATAAAAAACAAGATGCTGTTAATTCCTTAAAATGACATAACAATAATTAAATTACCTAAGTGTTCTTTTTACATTCTCGATAACACCTAATACCGTGTGCGGCCTCCTCGGGCTAAAATAACTGCCTGGCATCTTCTGGGCATACTCAGAATAAGCCGCCAGATGTTGTCCTGCGGAATATCCTCCCATTCTTCTACCAGTGCAGCAGTTAACTCTCCATGAGTTTCTGGTGCCGCCGGACGGGCCCTGAGCCTTCGATCAAGCTCATCCCAAAGGTTTTCAAGAGGATTTAAATCGGGGCTTAAAGCAGGCCAATCCATGACTGGAATTCGCTGTTCCTCCAGGAAGTTTCTGGTTAGGGCCGCTATGTGAGGTGTCGCATTATTCTGTTGGAAGATGAATCCAGGACCCATGACGATGGCTGCAGGTACCACGTGATCTGCAAGAATTTCTTCTACATACCTCGCAGCATTTAGCCTTCCTGGAACTGCTACGAGGTCCGTTCTGTTATGCAAAATTATACCTGCCCAGACCATGTCGGATCCACCTCCAAATTTGTCGGTTTCCATGACCAACCCTTTAGCATAACGCTCCCCACGACGAGCCCACACTTTAACTCGGCCATCACTACGTGAAAGGCGAAACCTAGACTCATCCGAAAAGAGGACAGACGACCACCGATCCACATCCCAGTTTACATGTTCTAAAGCGAACGTTAATCTTGCTCTTCTATACTCCCGAGTTAAACGCAGTTTGCGAGCTGGCCTGCGGGACCTCAGATGATTTTCCCTTAACCTATTCCTCGCAGTTTGCTCAGAAATTTGGATTCCAGTGGCCCTCTGCAAGTCGTTTTTGATGTCTCTTGCTGTAGAAGTGCGTCTACGCAAAGCACAATTGACGATAAAACGATCTTGTCGGGGAGTTGTTTTGCGTTTTCGGCCCTGCCCAGGTCTTCTACTTAGACTTTCCGTTTCCAGATACCGATTCCACAGCCTTAAAATAACGGAATAACTTACACCGACAACCATTGCAGCATAACGGAAACTTCTACCATCTTCCATCAAAGCAACTACTTTTGCAACTTCATTTTCTGAAAGAGGTCTCATTTTGTACAGCAAAGAGTCAATTTTTACTAATGCAACTTATTATGACGTCTACATTCAATTGTCACCAATTTTACATGGCTTACTAAATCGATATGATTTAGAGTTAGCTGACTTTATTTAGATCTTTTGGCTAAAAAGACTCGACAATTAAGAATATTAAGACAGGGATGCTTCTTAAAGAGTCATTTTGAACTAGAATATCTCTAACTTTATAAATATATATAATACAAACTCTACATATACATATCAATTGATAATACTTATATTTTTAATAGTGGTCCGCTAATTTTTTTGAGCAGTGTATTTAATTTGTTCCCCGTCCGTAATTTAGAAATTCAAGAATACTATAATGGGAGCATGCAGCACATAGAAGATTCTCTTGGATGTCAATTATCTGCACTATACTTTAATTTTAGGATAATATACAATATACATATTATACGAGGCATTCGAAACTCAAAATTTGCTACCTTTGGAGCTACAATGACCAAACTAATAGTACTACTTACATAGATTATGATCGTTAAAACAGAAAAATATTTGAACATAAGATTTTCGAGTTACCTACGGAAATAAAATTATTTTAATGGAACACACCTTGTACCTATATTCTTACATATTTAAAAAAAATCTTAACAAAAAAGTTTTAGGCCCGGTTTTTCAAAGAATCCAACACCGGATTAAGTCTGACACCGGCTTCGTTGCTATGATACCGGCTTTCTGATTGGTTGTAGCATAGCAACAAAGCCTGTGTCAGACTTAATCCGGTGTTAGATTCTTTGAAAAACCGGGCCTTAATGAATGATTATCATAAATTTAAAATTTTGGGTCATTTAAAACATATCTTTTCGTCAAACCAAAGCAGGTCAAAGAACCAACGATGGTAAAAATGTCGAAGCCAAAAAATTATTTTCACAAATTATTAATGATTATCACCATTTAGTGAGCTTTTGGACCATTTTCGGAACTGGATCGACATTTTCTCCATGCCATTTACTAACTTCTTTCTTCATGATTAAACGGTATGACAAAGATGACAATTCCGTCACAAAAATATGTAATACAAAAATACACTTGCTATAATCATTGAGACTTTTGTGTTAAGAATTTTTCACTCTCTCAAAATATATGTAAAAAATATTTTTGATTTGCAGATAACTGGAAAACCTAATCAATTATTTTTTCACGATTGTAATTTATGTATTAGATCCAGTTGTTCAAAGAAAGTAACACAGGCTTAACTCTGACACCATCTTAGGGCCGGTTGTTGGAACGCGGAACAAAACGTATCGCGGTGCTACATTTAATTAGAGACTTTCGTTGCAATGATACAACCATCAATCACGAAGTCAGTACCTCATCAGCAACGATAGCCGAATTAAATGTAGCCTCGCGTTACATTTTAATCCACGTTCCAACAACCGGCCCTAAGATGGTGTCAGACTTAAGAATGTGTTACTTTTTTTGAACAACTGGATGATCGATCTAATATTTTTTCCATTTGACCAGAATCGCAGCTTCAAAAGTAGAGAAGTTACAGCAATAATGCCCCGTTAATTTTGAAGACCCGCATAAAGTTCAAGGTTCAACACGTACAGCCAACATTTTTCGTTCTTTTCTTCTTTTTCTTTGACACAAAAATAACTATTAGCTGAATTGTTGAATATCCTTAAATCTCTAGTGCATTTGGCAATACCAACTTGAATTCAAACATTAAACGGTGTGAATATTTTGAAATTCAAATTAAACACTACTAAAGTTCAAAATGCTTCCTCTTTCCCGGCGCTTTTAAGAAAATGTTTGTAAGTAATGTATTATTATATGGAGGTTTGTAATAAAAGTAATCAAAAATACTTGAGTTTCAATATTTCCAAAACTAGGAAATTACAAGAGCATAATAACAATTTACTACAAGAAATAAGATTTTGTTTTAAAGAAAAACATTTCAATTACATTTAAAATGCCACCAATATCAGAAAGACAAGAGTTAGACTTCTATGAAATACCCTAATTTTAAAATTCCGGTCGTCTATGTTTTTCGGATGCATGTGAATGTATAAACTGGGAAAATGTTTGATTACTGTAAAGGAAACGTACGTGCGAACGTACCTAGTACATCTTAAGTAAGCTTATTTCTGAAAAAAATTGCTTGACAGAAAAGTTACCCACTTTTGTTAACAAGCTGAAACAAAATAAAAGTAATGATTATTGCAGGTAGCTAGGTAGGTACGAAATTAGAACACTGGTCACGCACATTGTCCGTCAAAGCTACAAATATATAAATCAGCCTATTTAATCCTCTTTATGAAGGGTTGCATTCTTGTTAGGTAGCTTCTGTTAGTGGCATAATATCTTGTTCTATAAACATGTCAGCCAAAAGCAATAACAAGCAATGGGGCGGTTCAAACGGCCCTGATCTGCAACTGGCAAGTTTCCTAATATTCGTAAACTGAATAAGGCCAAATATCTAGAAAATTATATCATTTCTCATGTCTGTCGGCCATGAAATTAACTACAATACCGACTTAAATGGCAAACAAATTTTAGAAACTTGTCTGCAATAAATTGGGCAAATACTAGCAGCAATACAGTATTTTTCATGCAACAGAAATATATACAGTCTATATCATTAAGTTTCATTTAAATCATATACCAAATATAAAATCTACAAACCTGATAATTTGTTGGAGTTGCGGGTGGCGTGCAAAGTCCCTGCGAAGGCCCAAAAGAATTCCCCAGCAAACCTCTTGGCGAATTCAGTCCTAATAAATCAGATATCGACATAGTTTCACCTGCCATATTAAAATTTTATTAAGAACTTGGAACTGATAAAATTCACTTAAAATCCGAGTTAATATTGTTTAAAAGTAAACGCTTAAGTCAAAATCGCTCAGCTGCGGCGCGACACACTTATTTTTAAAACAAAAATTCAGTCTCCAAGCCTGCTATTTCTTGTTGGTCATAAGACAAAAAACGCAAGTTTTACCTGAATGTTCCAACTTTTTGTTTCAGAAAAAAGTACATTGAAAGATAAAAAACGAAAATCGTTGGCAGTAAACAGCATACAGCGTGTTAGCAATATTTGGAACGCTCTAGCTGAAGTCAATAAATTACTAATTCATTATTTATTCGAATATAAATATAATGTGTTATGGGAAAACAGAAATTAAAACATATTTACGGAGTTTTGATACAGTATTTTCGATTCATTTTAGGGATTTACTTACGTAGACGTGAAAATTATTTTTAAAATTGTAACAGAAATTGACTTTCACGTCAAAATAGACGTGTTATCTGTCTGGCCATATAAGTCGTGGACGTAGAACTTAAAAATTATTGAATTATTGATACCCTAACGATTGTCGCTTGTGCTACAGTATTGCTACCTATACAGGTTGTGATTTTTATTTTTTAAGCGTACATATTAATTTGTTCTATTGTGCCTTTATTACACAATTTAGAGAAAAAGTTATGTGAGAGATCCCTTTTATTTTCGATTTTCAATTGTGTAAAGTTATCTTCCCCTATACAATCCTGGTCTATTTCTTCTGCACGAATTGGTGGCCGTTCCGTACATCCCATTTCCGTACAAGGCGAAATCAGTGACAGTTCCGTACAGGATGCACGTGTCGCGATACTGGGGATCATTTGTAAGAAATTGTCATTAGCAATAGTGGTAGTTCCGTACAGGTACAATTTTCCCGTTTCGTGCGTCATCCCAAACATCTACCTGGTTTGAGTGCCGCTTCGTGCGCTGACCTGCTGATAATGCAGTAAGTCACTAATTCGAGTTTATCTTTACAACACAGCGCTGTTAATAACTAGACTTCAATGCGGAAGTGTATGTTGATTTCTCTCCTAATGTTTTCGAATGTTAATGTTTTTGTTTGGGGGAGAGACTTAAAAGCTCCGCTCGCTTCGCTCGCTCCGCTTGCCCAGACCGGAAATAGTGGACCGTGGAACCACTTTTTTGGCCGTATTCAGTGACGGGCAACACCACTTTTTTTGCCGGGTGATTCTTAGAATGCTCTCCGAGTATACGGTCACTAAGGGATTGTACCTGTACGCAACTACCACTATTGCTAATGACAATTTCTTACAAATGATCCCCAATATCGCGACACGTACATCGTGTACGGAACTGTCACTGATTTCGCCTTGTACGGAAATGGGATGTACGGAATTACGACGATACCCTTCTGCACAACACCCACCTTTTTTTAAATGGGACACTGTATTTGATTGCATTTTTTGATTCCTTATTCTTGATTTTATTACGACGTTGCGTAAGATATTTTTCGCCATTGGATATTCTTGGTTTCACTGGCAATTTTTAAAGATTTTGACAAATTAATGTAGAGAAATTGCGAAAATTATTTTTTTTTGAACGCAACACTGATTTTTATGTTATTTTTGTTTACTAGATACGTACAAGTTCAATTAAATTCAATTATTTATAATTTATGAACTTCCCTGCCTCTAAAATCTAAATTTATTATTTTCAGTTTGCTAGTGCTCCTTTTCAAAATCGAGCAAGAACATTAATTTGGGTACCCTCTGTTCGACGTGTTAACGGGTTCATTAGGTCCTATTCATATCAGTCTACTTCATTATCATAAAGGTTCTCAGTCCGAAGACTGGTTGGACGCGTACCTCCATCCTTTTCTATCCTGAGCTAACCTACGCAATTTCCTAAAATTAGAACATCCCTAACTATTTGAGAGCAGTAGTCTAATCTAGGCCCACCCCTACCTCTTTTTATTCCTATCTCTGACTTATCTCTGCTCTGACTCTAGTATGTAGCGAACTATTATTTCGTGTTTTATTATTAGAAGGTGTCCTACAATCCTATCTCTCCTATTCTCTGTTGTCTTCCATACCTTTGGCTTTTCCCCAACTCTTTCTAATACTTCCCTATTGCTAACCTTATCTATCCACCTCGCTATCCACGGTGTCTTCATCATGCGTCTAGCACCACATTTCAAACGCGTCTACTCTTTTTCTATCCGCTTCTCCTGTTGTCCAAGTTTCGCACCCGTATAATGCCGTACTCCATACAGACGACTTTAAGAGTCTCTTCCGAGTTTCTACATCAACCGTTCCCGAGCATAACAGTTGTTTCTTTTTGTTAAACGTAACTCCACCCTGCGCTATTCTTTGTTTTATATCTACGTAACCGTTACAAATTAAAAGCACAAATTTTAGGGATTTAGGGACATGAAATCTTCTGAACATTACAATAATGCACAGATGATCAAATGGTAGGAACAGTTTTAGGAACGGATCCGTTGGCTTAAATTGCACTCTCATTCAATTCATAATGTAGGTAGGTACCTATACCTATTACAAAAAAATTGGATCCGTTGCACAAGAGGACACGAAAATTTAATAATTATGGGAGATTTCAATGCAGTCGTAGGCACAGTGCGAGAGGGCGGAATAGTTGGTCCCTTTGGATTAGGCAATAGGAACGATAGGGGAGTGAGACTGATAGAGTTCTGCGATAAACATAACTTAACGGTCGCGAACACTCTATTTCACCATCATGTTAGGAGACGCTACACGTGGAAGATGCCAGGAGACCTAGGGAGATATCAAATAGATTACATTCTTGTTAGGCAAAGATTTAGAAATCAAGTTAGGGATTGTAGAAGTTATCCAGGAGCAGATATAGATAGTGATCACAATATAGTTATTATGAAGGCCAATCTTAAATTTAAGATTTTGAAAAAACGAAGCGGAAGAAGGTATCTTGACCCAGAGAAAAAGACAAACGAGGTACTAAAGGGCGCGGGCGAAAATATTGTTAGGGACATAGAGGAAGAATGGAATTGCATTAAAAATAGTTTAGTTTCCTCAGCTAGGGATATTTTGGGTCATAAACAGAATGAAAGTAGGAAACCCTGGATAACAAAACATATTGTGAGTCTAATAGAGGAAAGGCACAAATATAAAAATAGGTTAGATGAAATAGGGAAACAAAGATATAAGGCGATCAAGTGGGAAATTATTCGGAAATGTAGGAAAGCGAAAGAGCAATGGATCGACGATAAGTGCAAAGAAGTGGAAAATAAGTTCGAAATAGGAAAGACTGATGAAGCATATAAAATAATTAGGAGAAATTTTAGAGAAATTGGATCTAGTACCAAAAGCATTAGGAATGAGGCAGGAGATATCCTAATCGAAAGCGGAGAGAAGGCAGATAGGTGGAAAGAATATTTAGGAAACTTATATGCGGGACAGGAAGTGCAAGATATATTAGAAAGTGAAAGCAGTGTAGAAGGGGATAACCTAGGGAGTCCTATAATGAGAGAAGAGTTTGAGCTAGCACTAAAAAGTTTAAGGAATAATAAAGCACCAGGTATAGATGGCTTGCAGGCAGAAATCTTAAAGTGCGCAGGTCAAGAGGTAATAGATCGTTTATTTAAATTAGTTAGTCACATATACCTGACAGGCGAGATTCCAGAAGATTACAAACGGAACATCATAGTAGCTTTTCCAAAAAGGAAAGGCGCGGATAGATGCGAAAATTTTAGAACTATCAGTTTAACTTCCCATGCGTCAAAAATTTTAACTAGAATTGTGCAAAGAAGGATGGAGAAAAAGGCGGAAGAAATATTAGGAGAAGATCAGTTCGGATTTAGACGAAATAGAGGAACGCGCGAGGCCATTCTAGCTTTACGAGTAATTATAGAAAAAACGATAGAAAAGAGAAAGAGCGTATATATAGGATTTGTAGATTTAGAAAAAGCCTTCGACAACGTAAAATGGGGGAAGATGTTCGAAGTGCTGAGAAAGGTAGGGATGAAATACAGGGACAGAAGAATAATACATAATCTTTACAAAGAGCAAAAGGCAGTTATAGAATGTGAACAGGAACGAAGGGAAGTAGATATCCGGAAGGGAGTGAGACAGGGATGTGCATTGTCACCTCTAGTTTTCAACTTATATATCGAAGATGCGATTAATATTGTTAAGGAAAGAACAGCCTCAGGGATCAATGTACAGGGCCAAACTATTAACATGCTCAGATTTGCGGATGATATAGCAGTGTTAGCATCTAGCAAAGAAGAATTAGGAGCGGCTTTGAATGAAATGGAAGCAGTTTTGACACAGGGCTACGGCATGAAAATCAATAAAAAGAAAACTAAAATTTTGGTATGTAGATGGAGTGAAAATAGAACTAAAATTGAAATACAAATAGGAAATGAGAAGATAGAGGAGGTCGCGGATTTCTGCTACTTAGGAAGTAAAATAACCCAAGACGGTAGGAGCACTAAAGATATAAAACAAAGAATGGCGCAGGGCCGAGTTGCGTTTAACAAAAAGAAACAACTGTTATGTTCGAGAACGGTTAATATAGAGACTAGGAAGAGACTCTTAAAGTCGTATGTATGGAGTACGGCATTATACGGGTGCGAAACTTGGACAATAGGAGAAGCGGATAGAAAAAGAGTAGAAGCGTTTGAACTGTGGTGTTACAGACGCATGATGAAGATACCGTGGATAGATAAGGTTAGCAATAGGGAAGTATTAGAAAGAGTTGGGGAAAGGCGAAAGGTATGGAAAACAATAAAGAGTAGGAGAGATAGGATGGTAGGACACCTTCTAAGACACGAAGGAATAGTTCGCGACATACTAGAGTCAGAGATAGGAATAAAAAGAGGTAGGGGTAGGCCTAGATTAGACTACTGCTCTCAAATAGTTAGGGATGTAGGATGTTCTACTTTTAGGGAAATGCGTAGGTTAGCTCAGGATAGAAAAGAATGGAGGTACGCGTCCAACCAGTCTTCGGACTGAGAACCTTATGATGATGATGATGCACAAGCGGATGTCTAAAGTTGATAGGCTTTAATGTAAAATTTACCGATCTCTAACCTCTAAGCCAATCAGAAGTGATAATTATGGCATATCAACTAACGCCGCATTTAATTTGAAGGTAAAAAAACAGTTCTGCAACGTCAAATCTGAAACAACATTTTCGCGATTCAATTTAGATAAAAAATGGGCGTTTGCTTTACAGTAATTCAAACCAATGAGGGAAGTGTTTTAGTGAAGAAAGTTTTACTTTTCACACTAAAACACTTGTCAATAAAATTTTTTTAAAAACAATACAGCTCAGGTATAGACGGATTGCAGGTCAAGAGGTAAGAGATCGTTTATTTAAACTAGTTAGCTGTATGTATATGTTACCGGTAAAACCCGAATTCCGTGGAAACCCGTTTTAACTAGTTAGAACTAGAAATAACAAATGGCCTTTGTGAAAACTAGTTTTAATTAGTCAAAACGCGAACTGACGGGACGTATTTGTAAAAACCCGAATGAATAATAAATTTTAATGGGCTTCGGGTTCTAACTGTGATTTTTAGTCAAAACTAGTTTTACCGAGTCGTTCGTTTGAGGGAACTAGTTTCAACTCATAGAATCAGTAAAAACCCGAAATTTGTATTCTTCTGCACAACATTAAAAAACTCAGTTGAATTTAGGTTTTATTAAACTCTAAAAAACAGAAAATATATTCATAATACCGTGTGTCCCGGGAATTCTGAAGCATCCTTCCTGTTTAACATGGGAAATTTGAAAATTGCGATTTCTATATCCCCAAATGTGCACCAGAAAACGTTTTTGCTTAATAATTTTCAAAGTTTAACAAAATATTTTCAAAAATGTATCGCGAGGGAATCATCTTAGTGTAAAGAGCACGATAGCCATCTGCGCAATGGGTTAGTGAGTTCAATCGCAGAACGGCCGATATGGCATCTAGCATACGGAGGTTCGAATCCAATGGTGGTTATTTTTTTACCTGTATTGTTATTTTGAATGAACAGCGATTGATTTCTATCAGTAAAGATGCATAATTAAACGTTTTATAGTTTTTAATTAAACTGGCAATTCATTTATTAGAAAACTATTCTCGTTATTAAAGGCACTAACATTGCAACAATACCAGTTGCATAATACCTTTGCTTTTTTACACTTGCACATGTTGCTTGCGCATCGCTTCACCATGTACAACGCAAATACCTAACCCTACACAGATCCACTAGCTAAAGAAGCAGCACTTCTTACGAAGAATGGAGTATTTCGGGTTTTTACTGATTCTATGAGTTGAAACTAGTTCCCTCAAGTGAACGACTCGGTAAAACTAGTTTTGACTAAAAATCACAGTTAGAAACCGAAGCCCATTAAAAATGATCATTTATTTGGGTTTTCACAAATACGTCCCGTCAGTTCGCGTTTCGACTAGTTAAAACTAGTTTTCACAAAGGCTCTTTGATGATTCTAGTTCCAACTAGTTAAAACGGATTTTCACGGAATTCGGGTTTTACCGGTAACATATATACCAGACAGGTAAGATTCCAGAAAATTATAAACGGATTATCATAGTATAGTCGCTTTACTAAAAAGGAAAGGCGCGGGTAGGTGTGACAATTTTAGAGCGATCAGTAACTTCCCATGCGTTAAAAACTTTACTAGAATAATTGTGCAACGAAGGATGCAGAAAAGGCCTTTCTAGCTTGACGAGTAATTACGGTAAAAAATTAGAAAAGGAAACTGCGCCTGTGTAGGATTTGTAGATTTAGAAAAGGCCTTCGACAACGTAAAATGTGAGAAGAATTTCGAAGTGCTCAGAAAGGCGGAGATGAAATATAGGGACAGAAGAATAATAAAATAATAATGCATACCTACAAAGATCACGCTCGAGCAAACGGCAGTTAGGTATAGAATTTGAGAAGTAGATATCCGGAAGAGAGTGGGGCAGGGATGTGCGTTGCCAACTCTAATTTTTAACTTATTAAGTGAAAGAATACAAAAAGGAATAACTGCTTCGAGAATCGAACTCGAGTTCCACGGATCACTAACGCAATGCACCAGGCATCTCCGCGTAGAGGTTAGTGCTGGTAGTTGCGTGAAACTAAAATAAAAATTGTGAACACGATTCTACTACACTACATGTTGAAAATTACGACTATACTCAGATGAGTGTAAAGAATGCTTATATGCTATCGGATCCCGTGATTATCGTTTTCGGAGTATAGTACTCGTATGACGTGCTGTAACTGCCTATGGACGTCACAAGTGCGATGCTGAATCTGAAGGCAGTTTAGGTTTAGATCATTGAATTGATTAATGAAAACGCATTCTGCAATGGTAATTTTTGAAGCAGTAAGCCGCGCTCTATTCAAATGACTACTCAAATATTTGAGAAATAGCGCCACCTGGTGTCCCAAGGAATAAGCATTATAAGTAGTAAAACTTAAACCTGCCGTTTCAGAATTGGCAATTTCGTTTTATTTTAAATTATTTACTTGTTCAATTAAAATCAGCACTAGAAATTGCTACCTATTGCAGTGAAAACAAATAAAAAACATGAACCGGACCGAAACCGTAACCGTAAACGGGACAGTAACCATTTTATTTACTTTATAGCACCGTAGGTAGGTAACCGAAAACCGAATGGAAAATTATCTGTAAAGAAAAACCGAAATAACATTCATTTCATTTCGGTGTTCGCAGTTTAGTTGACCTTGGCACTGACTTATGTTTGAACGTAATTTACCCTTAAACAACGGCGGCTTTTATTTAATTATCGGCGGAGCAACGACAAGAACGTAACGAAAAAATCCATCAGTTGCAAATGCGATAGTTCAATTGCATTTAAAGGGGCAGTATACCAAATTTTCATGAAAACGTATAAAAATACTTCAAAAATATCTAAGAGTAAAAATGAAAACCGCAGACGTTTCGTTTTTGAACAGCCAGGCAACAAAGTTACTCATCGACGGCGTGTGACGTTATACCGACATCGCGCGACCAGCAGTTGCCGCGCTGCCATAAGAATACACGCGTGCTGCTGCATTATTAGCTTTCGTTTTCGTTCGGTTTTTAATTGTATTTTTGCGGTGATTGCAATTTGTACATAAATGCCTAACTGTTATGTTTTCGGCTGCAATAAAAATTTGGAAAATTCTAACGTGACCTGCCAAATTTCCCAAGAGAAGAAAAGGAGCCGCGGCGATATAAAGCCTGGGAAAATGGGATAAACAGGGATAATCTTAAGCCCAATCACAATAATGTAGTTTGCAGTGAACATTCTAATGAGGAGATTAAAAACGAAACCTTAGAAAGGAAAAAATAAAACATTGTTATATACAGTGCCCGTCTAAAGTCCGTTCCCCCCCTACTAATTTTTGAACCATTTGAGGTACATCCATGAAATTCGGTTCAAGGTAGTCACAGGTCACAAGATATTTTTTGACGTATTAATGACAGCTGTCAGTCTCAAGATGGCGGTCGGGCGCCATTTTGAAAAAATATTTTAAATGGGAAGGGGCGTCATGTGACACCTCGTTTTAAAGGTCTTATCCAGTGCAATATCATACTAAAATATGGCGTTGATACCTGAAAACGTTACAAAATGGTGGCTAATCAAATTTCTAAATAACCATGAATGTTGCTCTCAATCACGTTTGTATGAGAAACAAAATTCGTTGTCGCGGTAACATCTTGTTTTCTACTTGTCAAATGTGGCATGTTTAGTTCCTTCATTTAGGAAAAGTGTGACCATGGCTCGTAGCTTAGACGATAAATTTGAAGCGGTTTTGATTTTTGGAGAAGGTGGAAGAAATTACCATCTAACGGTAGTTTTTCCTTAATAAACTCTCTTTTCTCCTCTTATTGGTCGACTTCATTAAGAAATTTCACTACAAATTAGAATAAAATTTCGTTAGAAAAATGTTAAAATTTAAAAATTTAACAAAAGACATCGACGCCATATTTTAGTATGATATTGCACTCGATAAGACCTTTAAAACGAGGTGTCACATGACCCTCCCTCCCATTTAAAATTTTGTTTCAAAATGGCGCTCGACCGCCATCTTGAGACTGACAGCTGCCATTGTTACGTCAAAAAATATATTGTGACCTGTGATTACCTTGTGCCGAATTTCATTGATGTACCTCAAATGGTTCAAAAATTAGTAGGGGGGGAACGGACTTTTGACGGGCACTGTATAAAAATAAAATGTACCAATGATTATGGTAAAATATCATTCTCATCATAATATTCTCTAAATCCGGTGTAATCTTCGTTTATTTCTTTGTCGAATTGAATTTACCATCACGCATCATGATGGAATTACAATTCTATTATGACGCCCAATTTATGTCTAACTGTTAATCCAAGAAATAAAATTCCTGTAAGCCAGGTGACGCCACAATCTGTTAGACTCCTCCAAATACCTTTTCAAGGAATAAAAAATACATGAAGGTGCATTTCAAAAGCATTACTAGAACATCTTTACTTTTCTTCATGTGAAATACACCTTGAAATAATACTATGACCCAACATATTTAAAGAGTCCAAACTACGCTTTCAAATGCATCGTGATAGGTATATTATAATACATGCGTCTTCATTTCTCACTACATTTATTAGTGTGTTCTCAACACAACACAAACATTATTTTGGTGCTGGCATTGCAACAAAATTTCCACACCTACACCAAGATGTGTCATTTACTCTTTTCGCGTTTTCGTCGTTACGCAGATTGTCATGCTTCTTCTTCAACTCACTTAATTCGTTTTTGTGTACCTTGGTTCAAAACCGAACGTCATCGGGATTGAAAGATAACTTAAATCTGCAAAATTTAATGGAATCGGAACTCGCACGTCGAAAATCACAGAACTCAGACGCGGCGTGATAAGAAATTAGCGCACTCCTCAGTGTCAGTTCACTCATGAAATTGACCAACTTCACGCGTGCATAGCACAAAGAGATTTACAGTTTTCGAAAAATTGTTTCAATAGACATAAAATATACCTTCTTCTACCATAATCAGGCTTTCGTGTTGCTAAATTTACTAGGATGAAGGTTTAATCGCGGTACAGCGAGAGCACCGCAAACGCAAAATATGCCTTTTGGTATGTGCTGCCGCCGCGTAGCGAGTGGGCGTAAACTCAGAGCGGCGTTGTCACATTTATTAGGTACCGAAAGCGCGGGCTTTGAATGTGCGTTGTTCTTGTGTCCGTAAATAATGTGTTTAGCGCGACAGTATTGCAACACAGCTGATAGTTTGCTCCGATTTCTAACGGGTACCTCACCGACCCGATGCCCCGCAGGCTCGCCCGCAGGTGTAACTTTGGACATGCGTTGCCGAACGTGAGTGAGTGGAAAATGGATCATATGTGCGTATACCCTTCGCTGTGTCCCAAGGAGCGGCTCGAATGTGGCATGGCAAACAGGCCAACTGTATAATTGTGTTTTGTAACATCTGTAGAACTATTTAATTTGTGAAGAATTAAATGTTTACGTTAATTTCTTTAAATTTTTTATTTGGTAACTGAAATGAAACCATAAACGTAACCGTATTTAGCCGTAATCGTAAATGAAACAACTGTATTATAGGAAAAAACCCGAGAACGAACCGAAAACCAAAATTACATAGGTACCTACCTAGTTTTGAACGAAACAGAAACCAAACCGAAAATGATTTTCGGGTCCAGTCCCTGACTCACAGCCTGACTTAACTTCTTAAGAATAATGAAAGGTTTTGGCTTTGAGGGTGCAATCGCATCCTTGTAAATTATTTTTTACCAAAGGTCAACTCAGAATGTCACCTACCCAATATTTCTACTTTGCTCCTGTGACGTCACGGTGCGCGACTGACTAGAACCGGTAGTGTTATGCACCCACAGTATATTTACGTCATGGTGCGTTTAATAGTATATTATTACATGAGCGATTATGACAGCCATTATTCACGAAGACGAGTGAATAATGGTCATAATCGCGAATATAATACTATACTTTTTCTACACCTATTAAACAAATAAATTAGACTCAAATTTGATAACTTTAATGGAACACTATCATAATACATTAATTTTTATTTTTCAATAAATGAACTACTTACTAGGCATATATATTGAAATTTGTGCAGTTAGTAATATATAAATTTGGAGTTGCCCCTTCCATTGTTAAATTCTGGCAGTTTTAGTGGTGAAATTGTTAGTTTGCATGGATTAATTGGTACCTACTCGAACGAAGTGCATACGTTGGAAAACGTAAACAGTAATATGGCGATACACTTGGCTGTCACTCGAGTCGATTGTCAGCTCTAGCAAGAGTTGATCGCGGTCGATATAGAATATCATTGGATCTGGGAAATAGTGATTATTGAATCTACATTTGTGATTGGCCGAATACCGTGAATTATGAAACCATAATTCACTGCAGTGAATTATAGGTACGATATTTCACAAAGAAAATGCTAATAATTGTCATATAATTAAATAGGTGTAGAAAAATACGTATATGCAAATAATAATTTTTCCGATGCAACCAGCAACCGTCAACTCTGATTCCAATCATCTACGCGTAGCTCTATTTGACTTTTCAAGTTCATTTTATAGTTTTCAGGCCGTAGACTACTAACTGGATGCATACCACCATTCTTTCCCATTCAAAGCTAACCTATAAGCATTTCTCGAAAAGTAGAACATCCTACAATCCCTACTGTTTGTGAACCGTAATCTAATAATCTCTACCTTCCTTCATTCCTTCGCCTCCAGTAAGTCGCGAACAACTTTTTCATACTTCAGGAGGTGGTCCTATCATCTTCTATTCTTTGGTGTAGGCATTTCATACATCTTTCTTTTCCCTAACGCCTTCTTATACCTCCCTATGGCTATAACCTTATCTATTCACGGTAGGTATCTTCATAATGCATCTGCATCACCACCGGGATCACCACATTTCAAACGCTTCCAATTTTTTTTTATTCACTTTCTCTCTCTCGACCACGGTTCGCACTCATAAAGCCGTTTTTAAGAATTTGTTCCGAGTCTTTGCATTTGCCATTCCAGAACAAGTTATTTTTTTTAAGTCACACGAATTAAATCCTAAGTTATTTAATACATTGGTGTTTGAGGTTAATTCGATTACGACAGACTTTACAAGAAAAACAAACTGAATAGGTAGCAATGCTGATGCTTTTCCAGAACTAAAGTACATGTCAAAATATCTGCCGACAATGAATAACCTTGGAGAAAACAGTCAAGGACATGTACTTCACTTCCATACCCTACTAACCGAGGTCATTCCTGCACGACACTGAATGCTACATCATCTAAGCTGGCAATGAAACATTCATAACGTGTCTCTACGCACTTACTTATAGTGCAGGATATGAGCAGGGTTGAGTATGCAAAATATGCGTAACGCGTTTTCTCTTCAAAACTGAGTTATGAATAGATAGACTTTCAAGAAAATTAATGGTGCCGACGCGACGCCGTTAGTGGTCGAATCATTATAGAGAGTTAGATCTTTCTTCTTTTAGGAAAAGTGGTATTATCGTTCTATTTCTGTACACATTTACTTGTATGTAGAGATATTTTACATAAATATCAGTACATAAAATTAAGAGCCAAGTATCCGATCGCCAAAATCAAGATTTTTTAGGGACGTAAGACGATGTATGCTCCGAAGGCGGAGCTACGCGTGGCTCGGAAGCTCTTCCAGGGTCGCACTCTGGCTTCGCTTAGCTAGGTCTGAATCTGGTTCGGTTTGACGTTTGAAGGGACTATGTAATTGGATTTTTGTCTGTACAGAGTGTCTTATTTTCGTTGTGATTTGGGGGTTTCTCATAGAAGCAGCAGAGACAGAGCCTTGGGATTTTCGCAAACATGAGCTATTTTCTTGAGTATAATATAATGCCGAAACCAGAATTTGGATATCGTTTTTAGTTTTTGAGAAAAAAAATAATATTGATTTTTATCGATTTTCAAAAATTCTCTCCAATTCTTTTTGTGCTAAGCAGACTAAAACTGTTAAGATTGATTCCTATAGAACTTTTTCCAAGGAATTCAGTGGCGTACGTAGTTTTTTTCTAGGGAGCGTATTTTTTGAGTTATGACATAAAGTTCAATTTTTTAAATATAAATCACAGCATTCTTTGGTCAAGTTGAAAAGGTCTTTTTTTAAGCTATCAGAATGTACCTACCTATCTTATATTTTCTAAAGTTACAACTTAAAAAGTACCAAAATCGTTGCCGTTTTTTGAAATAACAATATAAAAGTATATATATTTTGATAGCTTAAAAAAAGTTACACAAACATTTTATCGGTATATGAGAAAATGTTGTACAAAATTTCAACAGAATATCTTAAAAAGCAAAGGAGTTATTCATAAAAATAGTTTTTAAATTTTAACTTTAACACCCTGTATCTTGAAAGAAAGAAGCCTAAATGAAAAATGGCACAAGGAAACAGGAAAGTCCCATTATTTTCGGTCAGATAACCTGTGGTTAACGGCTTGACCTACTTTTTTGTAACACCCTGTATATGCTACGGGCATAGTGGGAAAGTAAGGCAATGCTGACGGTGCCCGGGCAATGCAAACAATGACCGTTCATGCTGTCCGGTCAGGTCTTGTAAGGTCAGGTCACGTTGCCCAGGCATTGCTAACATCGCCCGATTCGTCACTAGGCCCGTAACATATACAGGGTGATTTATACCAGGGGGCGAAAAATTAAAATTAGGGTTCATAGCCACAAATTAAGTAAAAATGTCATATGAAGGTGTGTCCGGAAATGATTCGTTTAAAATTTATGCTCGTCCAAACATGATAGACTCCATGTTTGGACGAGCATAAATTAGGTTGAAACGATAAGGGATGATTAAAAAATATCTCTTCGAAGCTTCTCTATTAGTATAATAGGTGTACCAAAATTCATTTTTATGTCTTTCTCAAAAGTTGGGAAAAAATTAGAAACCTAATTTAATAGCCTCCATCTTTGGACGAGCATAACTTTTATACGAAGTATTTCCGGACATACCTTCATATGACATTTTTTTACTTCATTTGTGGCTCTGAACCATAATTTTAATTTTTCGCCCCCCGGTATAAAATAAAGCGAAAGAATATTTCAAGAACTGAGCATTCCGTATTTGTCAGAAACTCCGGACGGTCTTATAAGAGATCAAGGTGTTGTTGAAGTTTATGCCCAAAGTTCTTGTAATCTAACCCCGGAAGAAGGTATCGAGAAAAGGAAAATCATATTTTGGAATCGAAACGGGAAGATAAATAAGAATCACAATTACTTTTACCAAATTCAGGGACAAATGCAAATTACAAAAAGAGGGTATTGTATCTTTAGTCTGGACATCCAAAGGCATAAAATATGAAACGGCTATGAGAGACAATGAATTTTGGAAAATGAAAATGGAAAATCAACTTGTAAACTTTTATACGAATGTGTTGCCAGAATTAAATGATAGTAGGAAAAGTAGGAATATGCCTCTACGATGAATGTTGAAAGCCACGCTATTAGAACTCTGGGCGAAATTAGCATTTTTAGTTTGTTCAGAGTTACATTACCTAAATACTTGTTATTTATGAGGATCATTCCATTATAACCCGGAATTACTATATTGCAGATAAATTACTTGCAATCTTGAAAATATTTGCTCAGGTCTACTTTTGGATCAATTTACAAATAAATTATAATAAAATCCCCGCTCATGTCAGAACAACCCTCGTATCGGAAAAAATTTACTGGGTTTTCATTCAGATATTTTAAGTTGTTGTTATTTGGTTATAAAAAGAACATTATTTAATGTGAAATTTGAATTATTTTATATCTTGCTATATGTTCATTACTTTCAATAACAAACGTGTTCAAATTGTGTAAATTTACTTTCAGATAAAATCGACTCTAAATTGAACAAAATTATAATAAAAATGTGGGATATGGCAGAGCGCTGCAATTAAGCACAAATACATTAATTCGCAAGACCAAAATTCTATGTTCGCGTATATACGATTAAAATATGTAATCTATGGCGATACAATTATTGAAGTGGGCCCCATACAAAAATCACTTAGTTCGTACTAGCAGTTTACCAAGTGTTGCGCGATGATCAAGCAGAGGGCGTTACAACGCAGGGCATTAAATCGCGTTTGCAAGGGCAGCTCTCTTTACAAATTACTTCCTTATTTATGAACCGATTTTGAAATTGTTTGTTTTATTTGAAAGAAGAAACTTTTGAAAATCGGCCTCTCATCTCGGATTTTTAAAAGAGTAATTTATTAGTAAGTTATAAGCACACAAAATTATGGTATATTTGGAGCCGAAAAAGACAAACTTCTATTATTTTTTTTAGAAATCGCCGATGAGACGACTCTTAAGAAATGTTTTCTGTATATGCTTGCAAAGTTAGAAAGCAAAATATTAATAAATAATCATACAGTTTGTAAAGGCGGGAACGTCTGAATCGCTCGAAAATGCAGCAGGGAGACTTGGCTCTTAATGAAACGAAATTTGGGTTCATACCATATACAATACATTCGCATATCTACCACCGCCCAAAGTACTGCAAATACAAGTACCATTATCGTGCTGTGCTAAAGTGTAAAATATGTAACGTGTTGATATAGTTTATTACTACGTACCTAGCTTATACCTGCAGGTATTAAGTAGAAGCCGGTGTAAAAATTTCCACCCCGCATTCACGTACGACACTCTAAAACTTTAATTGAAAAGTGCGAAATTTGAAGGATTTCCGTAAAATCGCGAAACCTACCTCGGCATTTTCGCTCGTCTTGGGGTGGACGTGAAGGGTGGCGGTGGTCTGCATGTCGAAATGTCATCTCGAGAGAGTACATAAACTTTATTAAGAAAAAGCGGGCGTCGGGGAGGTCTGGGAAAGCCACCACGAGCAAATGTGCAATTTCGGTGAAATTTTGACAGATAGTTGTCTGAACTTGTAAGGTTTCGCCATCGCCGAAAATTTTTGTTGTCGATTTTCAAATGCACTTTTCTACCCTTAAACGTTGACTTTTTCAATTTTCTTTTTCAATTGGGGGCAACTACGAATCTAGTTTCGAATAGTACCCCGCGCGACTTACCCCGTTCGACCCCCAGAGACGAGTTTCTTTTTTCATTTTGGTACTTTTTGGCCTAAAAGTTTGCGAAGTATCGGGGAAAAAATATTTCCCCTGCCGACCCTCTTGCGATTATGTTGATTTTTGGATATTTTCGGTCCGATTTACGGGGCTATCAGAAGCCGCCTTCAAAATTCCTCTGCCGGCACCGGTTTGGCAGGTATAAAAAACTACCCTTATTTTGAGGGCGCCGCATCTCGCCCGTCTTTCGACCTGGAGGCTCGAAAGTCTACTCAGGCACGTAACTCTAGCGGTGCCAGTTTTTCCGCAGCCCTCACCAATTCTTCTGACCACGATGGATTAGTTTCGATCCCTTCCGATACATATCGGCCTCGTTATCTCTTGACTACGGGGTTTTAAGGAATTTTGGAAAATCGCGAGGTTAGTCTTAAACAACTAAACTGCACGCGGTTTGCGGTCAGCCAGAGAGTATTGCAGCATGCAGAAGGTTGGGAGGGGATGGAGAGAGATGCGACCAAAACTGCAGCGGGCACCAAAGTGTCTTTAATACAATATAACTTTGTTTATCAATTTCCGAAGTCAAAATGCGTTACGCATATTTTGCATACTCAACCCTGCTCATGTACTAATCTATTACTTGATGTCTCAAACTGACACGGAAAACCGCAGACCACTAGTTTCGACCTTGTGGGCGTCATCAGTGCGGTACCTCCTCACACGCTTGAATCATGCAATATAACTTACTAATGACACGCTCGGGTCAAACATCAGCAAGAGACAATTATGTACTTAGAAATTATATGGGAATAATGAAAGGTACTAGACAGTTTGAACAACTGTTTCTTAAGCGGCAGGGGTAAACTGGGAGCGACTAGACAACGTACCGATAAGATGTTTAGCCTTGTCGCTACACAAAACCTATCAAATTATTTATCAAATGACCCAAAGACGCTTCGGCCTAACGATCTCCGCTTAATTGGTAAAAACCTGACATTTTTTCTTGAAAAAATGAAATTAAAGAAAGCGTTGAAAACGCTCACAAGACCTACAGATTCTTCGACCGGTTCATTATTCACTGCGCCACAGAAGACGCTGAATGTCAGGCTCTGCCAAATGGTACACGTACGTACGTGCGTACGTAATTTACGGGATAATTTATGTTAGATGGTGAGTTGCGCAATGGCAAGACTAAGTAAACTTCTTACCGGTAAGTTGTTTAGTAACTTCCATTTATAATGGCCCTATGTCTCCCTTAAATATAAAATTGCCGTGTTCTGGAGTCTTTTTTTCCAGAAAATTGCAGTGTTTCAAAATAGTCAGGGTGGATGCCTTTCACTGGCTCACCATGTCTGGATACCCCAAATTAAATAGTATGTAAATTAAAGCAGTACTGATGAATGCAGATATTTCAAGCTAAACTTTTTAAGTGAATATTTTTTGCAGTTAAAATTTAAGAAAAGTATCCTACCTTCATTTCCTTGGTTCAATAAATCACGATCTATCAAAGAATTAATAGATGTTCGTTGCAATATGGCACTTACGGGTTCCGTGTTGTATGGAATGCAACCATCAAGTAATTGTGATGGCATCTGAAATCAGAAAATGGGTCATGTTTTCTTTCTAGCTTCTCGTTCCAATTCATACTTAGAAGTTGTAAATACCTACGTACATATTCAAAAATGTTTTGTTTTCGATTTACTCAAGACACATCAAAACAACACGGTTTCTGCCATTGTTACAGGAAACAAATTAAACGCTCGCTAAAAAATACTACATGCTCGAGAAGTTTGTCCGTTTCGGTCAGGTCAGGGAAGGAAGGGTGGGGTCGGGCCAGGTCTGAAAAGGGCATCTAATCAGAAAAGTACATGTACTTTACAGATTTATCCTGCAATTTTATTTTTTTACGGAGCATTTAGTACTTATTTAGTCTGCAACATACATTAAATAATCGGGTGTAAATTCGGACCCGTTGTTAAAAAAGTGATTGTTATTTGTAGCGGACTTTAATAATAAGTAATAAATCTATACTTGGCCGCCGAACAGACGGAGTGATTACCCTGCAAGAACGTGCTCTAGCGGGGCCAATAGTAATTTATGACGAGCGAATTGGAGAGTGATGCGACTTCGTTGGGTCTAAAGAAAGCGCATCAGTGCGGTTCGGTTGTCCCAAATTGATAGTGGTCCCGCCTAGAGCACGTTCTTGCAGGGTGACCACTCCGTCTGTTCAGCGGCCCAAGTATAAGTTGTTAACACAATCACTCAATATATCTAGTCACTTTCTAAATGCATTTTCGGAAAATTTTCTTTCCATCGTCAGATAATGTTTTCATTAAAAATTAATAGAACCCACACAACTTCAAAAAACGAACCAAGGCACTCTAATCTTTTTTAAATTATTGTAAATTTAAATTATTTAGGTTGGTAATTTTGATTTTTAGGTCTCCTAAAATGTTTGTCAATAATGATGTTAAAGTCACTAATATTTATTTTTTGCAGTCCTTCTGGAGTGTAAGAGTGCCTTACTTCGTTTTTTGAAGTTCTTGAAGTTGGCTGAGTTCTACTGTTATTAATCTTCAATAATGAAAACATTCTCTGATAGAAAGAAAATTTTCCGAAAATGCATTTAGAAAGTGACTATATGTTATAATGTTGTATTGGTAGTGCCCATAGTAGTGATAAAATCAAATAATAAATCGCTTTTATTTAATATTCACAACATAAGTTCTATCCAGACTATTGCATCAATTAACCCGTCTGCAAGGCGCCCGCTACATGAAAGAAAAATTGGAAAATAGTAACCAAATCTTTGGGAAAAGTTACCAAAAGTAACCTACATATTTGAATAATACTGTTATTAATATAGCATTGCTTATTGCGAAAATTAAACATTACATGTTCTATTGCTTATTAGCATCAAATAAACTAACGCTAAAACATATAATTTATTCTAAATTAAAACAAACAAAAATGAAATGAAATGTGGTGCTACAGGCGCATGATGAAGATACCGTGGATGGATAAGGTTAGCAATAGGGAAGTATTGGAAAGAGTTGGGGAAAAGCGAAAGCTATGGAAGACAATAAAGAGTAGGAGAGATAGGATGGTAGGACACCTTCTAAGACACGAAGGAATAGTTCGCGACATACTAGAGTCAGAGATAGGAATGAAAAGAGGTAGGGGTAGGCCTAGATTAGACTACTGCTCTCAAATAGTTAGGGATGTAGGATGTTCTACTTTTAGGGAAATGCGCAGGTTAGCTCAGGATAGAAAAGAGTGAAGGTACGCATCCAACCAGTCTTCGGACTGAGAACCTTATGATGATGATAATAAATTCCATCATTTCTACAAAAAATAATTGTTATTTTTACACTAACAAATTTCGGAATATCTCAGGAAAAAATATATACATTTTCAGAAGGAATCATCCCTTGAAGCTATACAGGGTGTATCTGAAATGGTAAGGGAAAGCGCTTGGTTATATTCCTCTATACAGGCACCGTCCCCCACGTTGAGTGGCCTAGACGTACATATTTAGAAAACGAAAGAAAAAAATTTTTAATGGCCCTAAGAAGATGCGATATTTCCAACAAAAATAACTTTGACGATGCAGTGTAGCCAATTCTACGGGCACTCGTTACCAACTTGTGATTTAAAATAGAACGACTGATTCTACGTCAAAATTAAAGCAAGTTTTGTGAATACGTCCTTATGTCTATCTTAAATTGTTAACAAGATATTAATAAATTTTGAAAATTTTCCATTGTAATCTTGCCACAGAGAAAATTAATTTTTTTGCAATTGCTTATCGATGGCAAACTAAAATTTTTCCCAGATGTACACAAAACTTTTGGAATATTGACAGCTGCCAGTTGACAAAAATAAGTTTTCAAACAAATAACTATGGTTACCCAAAATTACATAGCATGTGGACAGCTCTGTGCTGTGCCATGCTAAATATAATTTAGCATGGCATGGTATGGCCTATGTGGCGAAGCCTTTACAGTAGCTTATCCAACGAGCGAGTTATAAACGTTGTCATAGAAACATATAGGTAATATACTAATACGCTCTCTTGAATTTCTGGGACAAGTGAAATATAAATTTGACACTTCTGTGTCATAGCAACCTCGATGCTGTAACCGAAATTTTCTTATTTACCTTTGAATAATGAACATTCTTAGGCTTCAGGAAAAGCAGGACGCACATGTAATGAAGATGTTATTTCAGGGCCGTACTCAGGGGGGTCAACCCCTCCCCCATATACTAAAACGAGAACGCCATAACAGCAGCTGGCTTCGGAATATTCGAAAATTTTTCGTAAATTCAAAGATTTCGAAAATTGGCGGGTGCATTATTTTTCCAATAATCTGGAAGATGACGTGAATGGTCGCGGAAAGTTCTCCTGCGCTCTCCATTAATACTTGTAATAAAACATTTTCCTCATTATTATTTTCGTTCGTCGTTCGTAAACTTATTTAATACTATACCATATCGACAAATGAAAAATGATTACTTTTATCATTATATTTACAGTTATCATTAAAGACGAAAAAAGTACGATGAATGGGACTCACTACTATATTGATACGAACTTTTGCCTCGTCAGCGACGCCCCTGGTGGTGACACATTATTTGTTTACGGCGAGCAGGCTTTGATTTATGACGGCGCGACCTTGTCGCTGTTTATGATTCCCAGAAATAATAGCCTATCTCGAAGATTCTTTTTCTGGAGCAATGTTCGATCGATAATTTTCGAGAACCTTCTAAGACCATTATAAAATGGGAAGCAAGAAGCCGAGTCTTACAGTCTTACAGTTTGAAGTCTGAAGTTTGGAACCCGATTTCGAATGCGATAAGAACCGGGCGTTTAATAGTTCCGTGCGAGTATAAGTCTTGATACGCGTCTAGTGTCGGTACGGTACGCGAGTGCGAATTCTTTGGTGGCGTTTTAAGTGTACCGGGGCGTCTTCGTATGTGATTAACCGTCGGTTGAAGACGAGTGTTTTAGAGAGTTTAAACTGTGGACTTGTGTACTGTGGATTGTTTAGGTTAGGTAATTAATTGTTTAATTGTTCGCTAAATTGTGTAATTTTCACTGCTTGTTGTTACTTACTGCTTGTATATATTTCGCTGCTTATTGTTCAATTTGTTAATTTTAAGTTCTCAAATCACTGTTAATCATTGTAAATATTTGTACATATACATAAAGTCACTGTAAATAAAAAGTGTAAAATCGAAATACGTTACAACTGGTGTCAGAAGTGCGATTTGCGGAGCCAAGAAGAGTGAAGAACGTCGTGGAAGCCGGTGGAAAATTGAAGAATTTTCTAGAAGTTGGCCGAGCTGAGTGAAAATTTCGACGTTTTTGGACTCCATAGTGACTGGTAGTGGTTTGAGACTGGTGTTTGTGTTTTGAGTGTTTATGCCAGTAACAAGAAGAGCCGCCGCGATGGAGCAGCAACTTCAAGCTTTTATGGAGTTAATGAAGACTAATTTGGAAGAAATAAGGAACAGCCAAGAAGCAATGAAGACTGGGCAAGAAGAAATGAAGAACAGTCAAGAAGAAATGAAGAGCAGTCAAGAAGAAATGAAGAACCACCTTGAAGAAACAGTGAAAAGCAGTCAAGAAGAAACGAAGAGAAATCTGGAAGAAGCAATGAAGACAAATCAAGAAGAAATGAAGATTACCCAAGAAGAAATTAAGAACAATCTAGAAGAGG
The DNA here is from genome assembly GCA_963966045.1 of Xestobium rufovillosum. Taxonomy (NCBI): domain Eukaryota; kingdom Metazoa; phylum Arthropoda; class Insecta; order Coleoptera; family Ptinidae; genus Xestobium; species Xestobium rufovillosum. The sequence goes on from OZ014496.1 coordinate 5,633,724, forward strand.
CGATGAAGGCTAACCAAGAAGAGGTGAAGAACCACCTAGAAGAAATGAAGAACAGCCAAGAAGAAATGAAGTCGGCTATAGAAAGAAGTCAAGAGCAAGTAACTGAAAGAATTACTGAAGTAAGATCCGAATTAGAGACCCGAATCACAGAAGAAACACAAGAAATAAGAAAAGTGATGGATGAAGAGATAGCGAAGATGAATGAGAGAATGTTACAACTAGAGAAGAAGAAGACATTGAAGATAGAAGATACCGGATTGGACGAAGAAAGAAGAGCTGCTGTAGTTAAGGTGAAGCCGCCTACATTTGATGGGAAGTCCTCGTGGCACACCTACATCAAGCAGTTCGAGGCAGCGGCAGCGGCGAACCAATGGGCCAGTACCGAGAAGGCAGTCAATTTGGTAGTTGCACTCCGAGGTGACGCCTTGAACATCCTGGATACCGTGACAGCAGAACAACAGGCTGATTTTAAGGAGATAGTTAAGCGCCTGGAGATGAGGTATGGCCATCAACACCTCCAGCAAGTCCACCAGGCACAGCTAAAGGGTAGGTCTCAGCGCTCCAATGAGACCCTGCAAGAGTTTGAGGCCGACATCGCCCGTTTAGTTCGGTTGGCGTATCCAACAGCCCCGGAGGAGTTTTTGGAGAGCCTGGCGGTGGAAAATTTCATTGAGGGGCTGCGCGACAGTGAAACAAAGATGGCGCTGAAGCTTGCTAGACATAAAGCTTTGGCAGACGCTTTGGCCCACGCCTTGGAGTTTGAGGCAGCAAAGCAAACATCACGAGGGTACTCCAAGGTGCGACAGCTGCGTACCAATGAAGAGCCAGACGAAGACCTGGTGGAAAAAGTTGTAGAGAAAGTTGTACAGAAACTGGACAGAAGAACTGAGATCAGTAACAATAATGGGACTCGAAGGGGATGGCAAGAAAGGAAAAATTTCTTGCGATGCTGGAACTGTGGTGAAAAAGGCCATCTCCGTAACAGGTGCCGAAATACAACCAGACGGCACGAAGACGAGGCTGGTACCTCCGGGTACCAGGGAAACTAAAGTTGACCAGTTTTGAGGGGCGAAAGCTGGTCCAATCCTACCAAGCCCCAGTACAAGATGTGAATGTGTCAAGGTTGGCTCGAGTTGGGGATAGTTTGATGATTGATGGGATTATTGATGGCAGGAAGACCGAAATTACCATCGATACAGGAGCCAGTGACACCATAGTCAGAAAAGATGTTGTGGCTGAGTGGAGAATTAGGCCGACCAATAAGAATATCCGATTGGTTACTGCTACCGGCGAGACAGCACCTATATATGGAGAGGCAGAAATCGACATAGGGATGGAAGATGTCGTCATTCCACAGAGAGTTCTTGTAGCCGACATTGTGGATGAAGTTATACTGGGCCTGGATTGTATGAAGAAGCACGGGATTGTGCTTGATGTTGGCACCGGTGTACTTCGAATTGGAGAAGAAGAACTAGTAATGAGTTCTCCTGGGCAGAAGAACTGTGTGTACCGAGTGAATGTCGAAGAAGATGTCGTGTTGCCTGCCAGATCCGAGAACATCGTACGGGTCCGTGTGGATGGTGCTCCAAGCTGCTTGGTGGGATTGGTCGAGCCAATGTACGAAGAGATGAAGAAAGGTTTACTGATTGGGAAGACATTGGTAAGACCTGGTCAACGTCCAGTATTCGTAAGAATAGCGAACATTGCAGAATTTGACCAGAAGATTTGCAAGGGTACGATAGTTGGTATGTGTGAGCCAGTGTCTAGGGTTGCCATGGTGAAGAATGAGAGGAAGGGAGAAGATCAGAAGAAGATGTCAACGACCAGTTTACCGACTCCCCTGGAAAAGATGGTTAAAGAATGTTCTCAACAACTGGATCAGATACAAGGTGAGAAGTTGGCTCAACTCCTGATGAAATACCAAGATGTCTTCTCATTGCAAGATGGTGACCTAGGACGGACGGGAGTAATTCAACACACCATTAACACCGGTGATCATACTCCCATTAAGCAAGCTCCTAGAAGAGTACCCTTGGCAAAACAAACCGAAATGGACAACCTGATAAAAGACATGAGTAAACAAGGGGTAATTGAGCCTTCGCAGAGCCCGTGGACTTCCCCTGTAGTGCTGGTGAGCAAGAAAGATGGCTCCACTCGTTTTTGTGTAGACTACAGGCGGTTGAACGATGTCACCAAGAAAGATAGTTACCCCTTACCCCGGATTGACGACACCCTGGATACAGTGGCGGGTTCCAGATGGTTTTCCACCCTCGACTTGAAGAGTGGTTATTGGCAAGTCGAGTTGCATCCCAAAGATAAAGAGAAAACAGCGTTCTCTGCCGGAACTGGTTTGTGGCAATTTACGGTAATGCCGTTTGGGCTCTGCAATGCACCCGCCACCTTTGAGAGATTGATGGAGACAGTACTGCGAGGACTGCATTGGAAGACTTGCCTGGTATACCTCGACGATATCATCGTGATGGGGAAGACTTTCGATCAGCACTTGAAGAACTTGTGCGATGTCTTCGAGAAATTGAGGCAAGCTAACCTGAAATTAAGTCCGCAGAAGTGCCAGCTGTTTAAGAAACAGGTTAAGTTTTTGGGGCACATAATTTCCACCAAAGGAGTTGCGACAGATCCGGAGAAGACAGACGCAGTGAGGAACTGGCCTGTTCCGAAAGATAAACATCAACTTCGAAGCTTTCTGGGATTATGCACCTACTACCGCCGTTTCGTGAAAGGGTTTGCAGACATTGCGAAGCCCTTGCATCGGTTGACCGAAGATGGTAAGCCATATGAGTGGACGAAGGAGTGCCGAGGAGCATTTGAAGAGTTAAAGAGGGCTCTGTGTTCTGCTCCTGTTTTGACGTATCCGAGGCCTGGAAGCAAGTTTGTTGTGGATACCGATGCAAGCAATGTGGGCATAGGCGGTGTATTATCCCAAGAAGAGAATGGGGAAGAAAAGGTTGTGGCCTATTTCAGTAAGGCCTTGTCGAAACCTGAACGTAATTACTGCGTCACTAGGAGGGAGCTGTTAGCAATTGTGCGGACCATCGAGCACTTCCATAAATATCTGTGCGGGCAAGATTTTCTTATCAGAACTGACCATGCTTCCTTGAAGTGGTTGCTGCAATTTAAGAACCCAGAAGGTCAGTTAGCCCGTTGGATTGAGAGGCTGCAGCAGTACAACTTCTTCATTCAACATCGGATTGGGAGAAAACATGGCAATGCTGATGCACTTTCGAGAAGACCTTGCCCGGAAGATTGCAAGTACTGCGTGAGGCAAGAGTTGAAAGAGCATGTACACCCCATCAAATGCCATCAAACTCGGATCCAAGTAGAAGAAGAGCATCTACAATCCTGGAGAGACGCCCAGCAGAAAGATAAGACCTTGGAACCTCTGCTAAGATGGAAAGAAGCTGGTAGAAGACCGGAATGGATGGAAGTTTCTGACAAGAGTGTGGCCCTGAAGTCATACTGGGCACAATGGGATTCTCTTGTGATCGAAGACGGTCTTCTGAAGAGAATGTGGGAGAGCCCCGACGGAAGAGAGAGAAAGCCCCAGGTCGTGGTGCCGAAGGACAAGGTTCCGGAAGTCCTAGCAGAGGCTCACAGTGGAGTGAGTGGGGGACACCTAGGTGTTAATAAAACCACGATGAAGGTCCGAGAGAGATACTATTGGCTGGGCTACAGGACAGACATAATGAACTGGTGCCGGAGATGTGATGACTGCGCGTCAAGCAAGGGACCCAAGACAAGGAGCCGTGGCAGAATGCGCCAATATAATGTGGGAGCTCCATTTGAGAGGATTGCAATTGACGTAGCAGGTCCGTTTCCTACATCAACTGATGGAAATAAGTACATCCTGGTTGCGACGGACTACTTCAGCAAATGGCCCGAGGCATATGCGATACCGAATCAGGAAGCCACTACAGTAGCTGAAGTACTGGTGAACAATTTTTTCAGCCGATTCGGTATACCCATGGAGCTTCATTCTGATCAGGGACGGAACTTCGAGTCTGCGGTGTTCCAAAATGTTTGTAAGTTGCTGGGAATACGGAAGACCAGGACCACTCCATTGCATCCCCAGTCAGATGGAATGGTTGAGAGATTCAACAGGACCATAGAAAACCATCTGAGGATAATGGTGGACGAACACCAGACAGACTGGGACCGACATCTTCCACTGTTCCTGATGGCATATCGATCGGCTGTGCACGAGTCAACTGGAAGAACGCCTGCCAGTGTGCTATTCGGAGGGGAATTGAGGCTGCCAATGGATGTGTTGTTTGGGCATCCTGAAGATAGGCCGGAGCCTGTAGATGAGTATTCCCGGGAATTGGCAGAACGACTCGAGGTAATTCATGAGGCTGTTCGGGATCGCATGCGCCTAGAGAGTGACCGAATGAAGACGCGGTATGATGCCCGAGCGAATTCTGTGGGTTTCCAAGCTGGCGATCTGGTGTGGCTTTATAATCCAGCCCGGAAGAAAGGACGATCGCCGAAATTACAGAAGAACTGGGAAGGGCCATACCGAGTAGTGACCAGGATCAACGACGTTGTTTACCGGATTCAGCGTTCTCCACGATCGAAGATGAAGGTAGTCCATCTGGACCGGCTTGCTCTGTACCATGGGAAAGAAGGAGATAATTTCTGATCGGGGCGATCAGTCTTTTAAGGAGGGGGCAGTGATACGAACTTTTGCCTCGTCAGCGACGCCCCTGGTGGTGACACATTATTTGTTTACGGCGAGCAGGCTTTGATTTATGACGGCGCGACCTTGTCGCTGTTTATGATTCCCAGAAATAATAGCCTATCTCGAAGATTCTTTTTCTGGAGCAATGTTCGATCGATAATTTTCGAGAACCTTCTAAGACCATTATAAAATGGGAAGCAAGAAGCCGAGTCTTACAGTCTTACAGTTTGAAGTCTGAAGTTTGGAACCCGATTTCGAATGCGATAAGAACCGGGCGTTTAATAGTTCCGTGCGAGTATAAGTCTTGATACGCGTCTAGTGTCGGTACGGTACGCGAGTGCGAATTCTTTGGTGGCGTTTTAAGTGTACCGGGGCGTCTTCGTATGTGATTAACCGTCGGTTGAAGACGAGTGTTTTAGAGAGTTTAAACTGTGGACTTGTGTACTGTGGATTGTTTAGGTTAGGTAATTAATTGTTTAATTGTTCGCTAAATTGTGTAATTTTCACTGCTTGTTGTTACTTACTGCTTGTATATATTTCGCTGCTTATTGTTCAATTTGTTAATTTTAAGTTCTCAAATCACTGTTAATCATTGTAAATATTTGTACATATACATAAAGTCACTGTAAATAAAAAGTGTAAAATCGAAATACGTTACAATATTTTTATTTTCAGATACTTGATTTTTCCGTACAAAGCATAGTTTGAGAGAGAAACAATTTTGTGTAACATGGTGCGTGGTCCGAATTTTTAAAAACGAAATTGTCAGCCATACTTTGTAACAGTCAAGCGAAGCGGCATGTAAATACACAAGAATAGTACAAAACAGTTGAAAATAGTAAATTACTACCGAAGTAACGCCACAAACAGACATTACATTTTTTTAAGAAATCTCAACATCCTGTATCTCATTTAGTTGCCATTTTTGGACACATGTTCATCAGGGAGTTTCACAATATTTTTAAGTGTTCTATCTACCCTCGATGTTTGTCACACTCGTTATAGATCACACTATATATATAGCAAGCAATATTGCGTAGTTCGAGTGTGTAGGGCAAAGCACCGTACTGATGAGTCCCAAAAGGACGAAACCAGTGGTCTACGGTTTTCCATGCGCATTCGAAACATGCAATATTGAAAAACTTCTAACATACATACTACTACTGCTAGTTGAGCACGAAAGTACGTAGAGATCTAAGGATGTTTCAAGCTCAGCGATATGTTTGGGGTGGCATCCCGTATATGAGATTTCGTAGTACCTACACAAAATCTTGATTTACTTGTATAATAATTCAATGCCTGGCGGGGTATTTGCCCAACGAGTAGGTAGTTGTTCGAACGGTCCAGTACCACTCATAATTAGGCAAATAATTAGCTCTTGCTAATACTTGAACCAAGCGTGTAAGTAAACAGGGTGTCCCAAGCTAGCGTAATTCATCCATAACTCAACAGGAGTTGTAGACATCGAAAAATGATTCAAATAAAAGTTGCATTCAATCAACTTCCTCGTAAATATATTACAAAATTATTTTCGATTATACAGGTGTTCCATTTCTTTTGCACAGCACATAAATTTGTTTTTTAAATGGAACACCTGTATCTGATTGCATTTTGGAATTGTTCGTCTTCCTGATCGGCCATTTTTGGTCATTTTTTGACCAATCAGGAAGCCGGGGGGTTATTCACGTCGGAAGTTTGGTGTACACTATAAGGAAGTTCGAAAGGAAGTTTGAGGAAGTCTGGGGAAGTTTGAGGAAGTCCGAGGAAGTCTGGGGCAGTCCGAGGAAGTCTGGGGAAGTTCGAGGAAGTCTGGGGAAATTTGAGGAAGTCTGGGGAAGTTCGAGGAAGTCTGAGAAAGTTCGAGGTAGTCTGGGGAAATCCGAGGAAGTCTGTGGAAGTCTTTGGGAAGTTTGGGTAGTCTTGAGGTAGTCTAGGAAGTTTGGAGTTAGTCTTGCGAAAAATATCGTGAAGTTTGGGATATTTAAAAACAATGTGCGTAAACCATAAATATTCAAATATGTAATATGTTCTGTTTGTATAATTATGGAATGTTCGTCTAGCATTTTATCGCCATGTATGTGTTAAAATAATGTCACGTATTGGCAAATTCCCAGGTCCCCAGGTATACCTAAGCCAGAATACTTACCTATGTGAGTATATCTATATTATCAACCTAATCCTACTGAAGCATAGTAGGTAAAATCACAGTATGTCCAGTGGTTTCTGCGACGTCAGTGTTGCGGTTCAAGATTTACTTTTCATGCATATTGCGCGGCCAAGTGTGCTCTGGTTCACACGCTATTTTTGTTTCACGCACCAACACTCGTGTTCTGCTGTGAGTTTAGTGAGTTTATTTATATCCCAACTAGGTTTTGCCAATGCAATGTTTGGCGTGCTATTATTCCCATGTTTTCATTAGTAATCGCGGATTTTCTTTAAACAAATACCTTTCGTGACCACCAGACACAATACATGGAATACAAAATTATGTAAATTACAACAAGATTTTTAGAAGAAAAAAGAAAAAGGATCCGCTAGGATTCGAACAAAAACTCCCCGTGCGTCTTGATAGTGACCGCGACTTTCTGTACTGCGCCAAACCTGTTGCTCGCATGGCATGAAGTTTAACATCTATTAAAGTAGCTTACTTGCAAGGAAAGCGCCGACACCGTAGTGAAATTACTGTATACTGTGGTAATAGCTATGGTCGAGGTTATGGTATTTTTCGAAGTCATTTAAAAAGATATAGATATACCCCGAGATATACCTACCTACATAGGCTTTCAATTTTAACAAAACGGAGCGGTGCATTGTCTTTGAGGAGGAAGTCGGCGTGCTACATGCGTTTTGCGGCGCCGGGCCGTCCAAAATCAGAAAATTCGATTCAAACAAAAACTTTTGATTTGATGAGGCCGACTCCGATTTGTTTATTGTGGGTGATAAATTTATTTTTCAACAACTGGCACTAAACTGAATTCATAATACAAGTTTTTAGTTCATGGGGAAGGTAGTACTGTTCGTTTATTCCGAGTTAACCACGTACTTGTGAGATTATCTAGAAATTTCCTTTCACGTTACAATGGATGCTGATTTGGTTACATTAAAAAAATTAAGTTATGGAGGTTCTGAATTTTTATATTTGGCTAGGTATACTGGGTGACCACGAAATCAGGCTCACCCGCTCACCCCTATGACATTTTTGTTTGTTAAGATATTAATTTGAAAATTGGGAGGCTTAAATGACATCTAAATCTTAATTTTTTAGCAATATTTTCTAACACTTCCGGTTCCACCGGAAATGAACTGAAAATGCAATTTTTGAATGGGACTCCCTGTATATTTTTGGATCCAGTGAGTCATTCTGAACACTTTTACATCAAAAATTTAACAGAAAAATTGTTTGGGTGCAACTTAAATTTTGTATCTAGACAGCCAAGACTGAAGAAAAATGTTAATTTAGAATCCTAAACTAGAGTAAATACAAAATCGTTAAACCAGACCAACTGCTTACTTACTTTTTGTAATTGGTAGAGTGTAGACGTTGGTTTATAATTTGTTAGTTTTCGTTTGTTTTTTATAACTAAATACAAAACAATGTTTCATGAGTTTTTTTTGGACAAATACCACCATGAGCCACCATTGTTCTATTTAAAGAAACAGACTATTATTTCTGAAAAACCGCTTCCGAGATTTTCAAATGGCTCGGCCAAAAAATGGTTGGCTTAATTTGATGATTTTGTTTTTACGCTAGTTTGGGACCCCAAAATTACCGATTTTTATTCAATCATGGCCAGATACAAAATTTAATTTCAAATTAAAAAAATATGTTGTTTTTTATTTAAATGTATTGCAGTATGGTATCTAAAATAACTAGCCGGTTCCAAAAATATAAATGTAGGTATACAGGTTGTCTCATTTAAAAATCTAAATTTGGGGTCACTTTCGGCAAAACCGGAAGTGTCCGAAAAACTTAAATGCGTCTAAATAATATAGATTCGCAGACTATTTAAGTAGGTACTCCAAATTTCAAATGAATATCTTAAGAAAGAAAATGTTTTAGAGGGAACCTGATTCCATGGTCATCCAGTATAATTCCTCATATCCGGTAGAATATTTCTATTTCTTTACTATTACAGAGATTACTCCTAGATATTGTTTCCATGTTTCCAAGATATTACTGTGTCAGTTTCGTAATCTGAAGATATTTCTCTACATCTGTCAAAATCTTAAAAAAAATAAGAAAAACAGAGTTGGGTTCTACGCAGAAGAAAAAATGAGACAGCCTGTATCAGGGAAAATAATTTTGTATAATAGAAAATCATAAATCAATGGGGGTCTCTCACGGGGTCTCTCATATAACATTTTACTCTAAATTGTATAATAAAGGTGATATGGAAGAATCCCGCACCCTGTATACAAGGTATCTCAGAAAAGCTACACTCAACTACAGATTCCTGAGGATAGAAAGATTTAATTAACTCAATTTAACATTATACACAAAAGTCCATCCGTGCCGAGATAGGGCGCTCTGAATGCGGGTCAACTGGAGTAGGTTGACTTACTAACTTTATTTTACTATTTCAATATGATTTGTAGCACCTTTGACTTTGATGAGAATTGGTATACAAACAGTTTATTTTTTAGGAAACGGTAGTTCCTTTTCGGCTGAGAACACCGCAATGATTTTTTTGCAATTTGGGATTTTTACCCTTACTAAATTTAGCTATTATGCCCTAAAATAGTATAGGGAATGTTATCGAATTTATTGCATTCGGCTTTTTAATACCTATTGAATTTTTGAAAACAGCAAAATTTATTAAAAGTCAAAACGAGAGTCAAAACAATTCCTAAATAAATTAATTTTTTTCCTGTCACCAAAAAATATCATCAACGCCCGAATAAAAAAATGGTAAAAAGGTAAGGGCGTCCTTAAAAAATAAGCATACTGTGTATTAATTGTTATCAAACTCATAAATAACATAAATAAATAACATTCGAATACAAAAATATTTGTACCTCAATTTATACCAAATCCAAAGTACGTAAGTCAACCAGTTCCGGTTATTTAAGTTAGCCCTGTTCAGTGGGTTCTATTTCGGTAGGGATGCATTAAGAGTTAAGTAAATCACATTATTTTATCCTTAGAAATCTATAGTCAAGTGTTGACCCACCTTTGCTGAGGCATATATGTATATGTATATGGTAATATTTATTACAGGTACATAATCTAATCGCGTGATACATAACTACCAATCCTGGATGTATCTGATGCTGAACTGAATTCATATAGCCATACAGTGTATTAGTTTATAGTTTTTAGTTTGTGCAGAAGGTAGAGTCCGTCCAGTAGAAAGGAAACAGTGGCCGATTTTTTTAGTTTCCTAAGAACACCAAAGAGTCACTGGCGTTCGACTACGTTAGCATTAGCTAAAATTAATGCCGTCATAATGGATCACCTGTAATTTCGTTTTTTAAAGCAATTAAAAATGATTTAAATGTGTGTGCTTTAGCAGTAAAGCAGAATTGCAGAATTTCAGTTAACCGATAGAGGCTCAGAAAATCATAAGAAGTCTTAGGAGATTCGTGGCCGAGTTCGTGAGAGTCTGTGTAGTCTCTGTAAGACGGGGGAGTCTCGAGGAAGTTTGGGAAGTCTCAAGGAAGTTTGGGAAGTTTGGGAAGTCTCGAGGAAGTTTAGGAAGTTTCAAGGAAGTTTGGGAAGTCTCAAGGAAGTTTGGGAAGTCTCGAAGAAGTTTGGGAAGTCTCGAGGAAGTTTGGGAAGTCTCGAGGAAATTAGGGAAGTCTCGAGGAAGTTTGGGAAATCTAGAGGAAGTTTGAGAAGTCTCGAGGAAGTTTGGGAAGTCTCGAGGAAGTTTGGGAAGTCTCGAGGAAGTCCGGGTAGTCCCGGGGAAGTCCGGTGATTTTAGGGGAAGTCTGGGAAGTTTTTGCTAGGAGGAAGTTTGGTGTACATATTTTTCACCGTGAATGCCCCTCGCAGGAAGCAATGTTTTCCAGACCCATTAAATAGAGACTCGATAGAGACGGGGATAGAGAATTAAAAACTGGGATAGGGACATGCAAGTCATTTTTCCATATCTTGTATCGTTTCCAAGTTATAATTGATGAAATTGGAAAAATTACGATTTTTAAAGTCAAAACGCCGAAACCTTAAGTCTTAGACCCAATGTATGGTGAACTAAGTGGCCCTTAAATGCAACAAACAATTCCAAAATGCAATCAAATACAAGTTGTTCCATTTAAAAAAACAAAACAATGTTAAGTGCTATGCAGAAGAAATGGGACACCCTGTATGGTAAAAAATAATTTTACAATGTGAGGAAGTTGATTGGATGCAACTTTCATTTGAATAATTTTTCGATATCTACAACTCCTGTTGAATTATCAAGCAATATTGCATGGTTCGAGTGTGTAGGGCAAAGCACGGTACTGATGAATCCCAAAAGGACGAAGCTAGTGGTCTACAGTTTTTCATGCACATTCGAAACATGCAATATTAAAACTTCTAACATACATACTACTACTGCTAGTTGAGCACGAAAGTACGTAGAGATTCGGTAGAGATCTAAGTGTGTTGTCACACTATGCGTTATTACCGCTCCTGCTAAAGCGCATGCGGTTTGACAGGACGACCTCTAGTCAGTTCTCACATTTCCCGCCCAACGGGATGTTTTGTCAGTGGCGTTTATGCTGAAGTGGTTGTGTCATGTCGCAATTTTTAAAGATTTTTTGTGCGCTTGAAGCGCAGGGGTTATTGCGAAAGCAGATAGATCGTCAATATTGGATTGATCCTTTCAATTCGAAACGAGAATCTAGTAGGTACATAATAGGTTTGCGAAGTTTTATGAAAATATTCGAATGCACGACAAAAAGTTTTTTGGATATTACCGAATATCCAAAAACTCATTCGATGAACTACTTGTGATACTGCGACCCCACATCACCAGAAAAAATACAACTTTTAGGAACGCTATAAGTTGGTTTTTTAATATTTAAAAAAATAAATTGTAAATTTCAGTTCTATTTACGCGTGCTTGTACACAATTGGTTCTTGTAAACAACTAGAGATGGTGCTAAACTCAGTTCCAAGTTTTAATAATAAGCTGCGCGTTCGTTCTGTGACCGCTGCGTTTCCAACGCTTAATGTGACGACCAACTTGCAACTACGTGTGCTTTCGTTTCAATCCGGTTGTCCTGTTATCCCGCGCTGCCGCAGCATGATGCGGTTGGTGCGGTAACACCACACCTATGTGACTGCTCTCATTTAAGAGTCCGGCAAACCCCTTTAAAATGAACCCGAAAACTGACTTCCTAGTGCTATGCTTATTTCTAAACGGTGAAAATTGAAGTGTTGAATTTTTGACAGTTTATAAACGAAACTTTATTTTATGTTTCCATTGAAAGAAAATTTAAAAATTTTATCTTAGAAAGTGTCAGTTCACTCATGAAATTGACAAACTTCACGCGTGCATAGCGCCAAGAGATTTACAGTTTTCGAAAAATTGTTTCAGTGGCGACATAAAGTATACCTTCTTCTACCATAATCAGGCTTTCGTGTTGCTAAATTTACTAGGATGAAGGTGTAATCATGGTAGAGCGAGAGCGCTGCAAACGCAAAATATGGCTTGGTATGTGCTGCCGCCCGGTGTCGACTGAGCGTAAACTCAGAGCGGCGTTGTCTCATTTACTAAGTACCGAACGCGCGGACTTTGAATGTGTGTTGTTCTTGTGTCCATAAATGTGTTTTAGCGCGACGGTGTTGCAACACAGCTGATAGTTTGCTCCGATTTCTAACGGATACCTCACCGACCCGATGCCCCGCAAGTGTAACTCTTGATCTGCTTTGCCGGACTCTTAATACCGTGTGATATTACCATCCCGTCAAGAGCGTTTTAGTAGGAGCGGTAATAAGTAATAACGCATAGTGTGACAACACATTAAGGATGTTCCAAACCCAACGACATGTTTGGAGTAGCATCCCGTATGGGATTTCGTAGTTCACAATATCTGGATTTAGTTATATAATTCAATGCCTGGCGGGGTATTTGACCGAGGAGTAGTTGTTCGAACGGTCCATTACCACGCAACATGCATTTTTTCTTAAAAAAACCCATATATTTATTATTACCATATTTGATAGACAGTTTACTAAGCTTTTGATTGATGTAGATATTATTAGGTTTGCGACTGGCGGTTTCGATAGAATTGAAAATTGACCTTTAAAATGTAGTAATTTGACAGGCAGTTTATTCGTTTTTCCCATATTTTAGCGCCCAAAACACAAAATATGATTTCCATTTTGTTTCTGGAAGTTGACTTCACATTCAAACAAAAAATGTCATCGTCAGATTGCTTCTTCATGGTGATATTCTTAAATAAATAGTATAGGTAACTTATCAAACCTAGGTATAAATTGAAACATGCAGTGCCATGGAAGAAAACCGTCCTCTCAAGAAGTAATCTTGCAATGAGATTTCTTGTGCCGGTGTAAACTCTGTTCGCTAAGTTTTCTGTAAAAACAAAGTGTAAGCATTTTTCTGAGTTTTGGGTAGAAAGATTCCCCAAAAATGGTGCAAAATTACGGCAAAAATCTCAAATCTTAATGTTCAATCTTTATTTCTGCCTAAATTATCAGTCGCAGACCTGCGAATATCGGCATCAGTCAAAAGCTTAATAAATTGGCTATCAAGCCTGCAAATAATATACGGGGTGTTCCATTTAACATTTGTGAGAAAAGCTCCATTTTGCGCAAGTTGGCCCCTCTGTACAATATGAACTATTTTGAAAAAGTGTTAACGGATTTTACAAACAGAGTATCCTCTGAACATAGTCCAATAAAAAAATCATAGTTAGCTTTGACCAGTAGACGTCAGTGGCACCACAAATTTGGGTTCACACTGGTACTAAAATAGCCATATCTTAACATCGTTTGCTCTAACCTCTAAACCCCACCTTGGATCTGCTGAGCGCTGTTTGCAGTCGTAGTTCAACGTCGCACCCGTAGGTAGAATGGTTTTTCGCCGTATTAAATTAAACGCAATTAATTATGGACTAAAGGACAAACAGGGCAGCGTACATGCGTGATTATTTCCTCAGAAATAAAAACAAAACTACCTCTCGCCTAAAGTCACTAGATAATACTCTCGCCTTGAATGCAGCGCCGCCAGTATATCTCTCGCGTCATTGTGGATTTGTGGAATATTAATAGAATTAAGAATATTATATGGGAATATTCTGTGGTGCACCTGGGATGCACCTACGTTTTAAGTATAACTACTACACCGATTCACCACTACGTAAAAGTCGTGGAGCGTAGCCCACGGGTTCATCCGGGGCCAACGATGGCCCCGGTTCATCTAGTGTTCATTATTTGTTCAGGCGACTAACAAGTTCCGCACAATTCCGACAGAGGCAGCATTTTACTATGCATAAATTATCGACAATTTTACTCATGTAGACCTGTACCAAAAGACAAATATCACTTTTATTTTTTAACTAATCGACTCCAAGCAGGAAGCATTAGATAAAAGTTTCGGCTTGATTATATGCGGCGTATTTTACTTTTTTATTTTTTTTTGTTTGGACTGGTAATATTTGGTCATTTTTTACATTAGCGGCCATCGTAACTTCGACATGCGGTTTGTAGGCAATGTGTCCTATAAAGTTCTCTACAAATGGGAAACTTTTTTATTATTCGTTTATGAAAAAAAATATTCTTCGCAAAAGCTCTGAATTGCCCAAAAACCAAAATGCACTCGCAACATTCCAAAAATATCGGATAATATACAGGAGAGATCAAAAAATAATAATTTGACTAATGGAAAAATGAAATGAAATATGTTTCTTGGGAAAGTTATTCAGTATAAAAAGTTATGGAATATTATGAAATAACAGCCACCTATAATCAAATTTATTTTTCACCATGACTGGTGAAGTAATAAGAAATGTTTTACGTGAGTTTAAAGCAAGAACAGCAATTTGCATGGAGAGAGAAGGTGGATATGTTGAGGCAATAGTTTAGGAAGTGCTCTGATTTAAATTTAAGTTAATTTAAAATAATTTTAGTTGTTTATTTGATCATATAGGTGGCTGTTATTTCATAATAGTCCATAACTTTTTATACTGAATAATTTTTCCAAGTAACATTTTTCATTATTTTCAAAAATAAGGGTACTTTACTCTTTAGTCAAATTGTTATTTTTTGATCTCGCCTGTATATTATCCGATATTTTTGGAATGTTGCGAATGCATTTTGGTTTTTGAACAATTCAGAGCTTTTTATGAAGAATTTTTTTCATAAACGGATAATAAAAAAGTTTCCCATATGTAGAGAACTTTATAGGACACATTATATATGGACAGTACTCACCTTACAACTCCTTGCACCACAATTATTTTTTGGCGGAAACTCATTCGTCAAGGAAAATAAGCACATCAAAGTTTCTATGTAAACATGGCCCCGAACTGAAAACGGCACTGGATACGCACGGTTTTTTCACTTGATAAGTGTTTTTAGGCCTTAATACGGAATTATTTCATTTATTTCGTCGGCGGAAACCCCATAGAACCCATCAAACTTACGGGACCCTTCCCCCAAACGCGTACACGTCATTCTCCCTTCCCCTCAATCCTCGCAAATCCGATAAATTTTGCTTCTTTTACACACAAACGCACACATTTACAACGTGTCATTTACCCACCTAGCACCCCTATTCGCTCCCCTGTGATGGGTTCTATGGGGTTTCCGCCGACGAAATACATCAAATAACACCTTATTAAGGCCTAAAAAACACGCATCAACTGAAAAAACCGTAAAATTGCGATGGACGCTAATGTAAAAAACTGCCATATTTTCCTTTGAAAATCGAGTTGAAAATCAATGAAAATAGGAAGTTTTTGACCGTCACTTTGAAAGCGAATATAAGAATTTTAAAAACACCAGCGAAAACCGCGTGTCTGTAACTATTGCGGTGACAGAAATATTTGGCTTTTCGTAAAGATCTAAAATCATATAAAATGGCATGCTATAATAGGTAGCCCCCCTGTAGGTGGGTATTTAAAAATTCGTATCCGAACAGATGTATAGGTATAATTTAAATTCGAGGCTTAACAACTTCAAAAAGTACAAATTCAATTCAATTCAAATAATTCAACCCAATTCAAATAATTCAATCCAATTCAAATAATTCAATTCAGTTTATATAATTCAATTCAATTCAGCCAATTCAATTTAATTCAAAAATAATTTAATCCAATTCAAATAATTTAATTCAATTCGGCCAATTTAATTCAATTCAATTCAACCAATTCAATTCAATTCTGGTTAATTCAATTCAATTCAGTCAATTCATTTCAAGTAATTCAATTCAATTCAGCCAATTCAACTCAATTCAAAAATAATTCAATATAATTCAAATGATTTGATCCAATTCAAGTACATAATTCAATCCAATTCGGACAATTCAAAAAATTCAGTTCAATTCAGTCAATTCAATTCAATTCATTTAAATTCAGCCAATTCAATTCCAATTCAGAGAGAGTGTACATAAAGGCGGCGACTGACTAGCAGAAAAGCGTCGTAATGTAACGTAATGTAACACGAGCATTCGCTAGTCAGTGCGGACGACGAGCGCCGAGCAGAGCCGCTCAAAGCGAGCACGACTGCTCCACTTGACTGTCGGTTTTTTAGCGAATTCCTTGGATTGTTACATTACAAATCAGTGCCGGTCACTTGCAACTTCTAGATCCGACATCTCTGAACCAAGGAGAAGTGGAGCAATGTTGAGCCAAGCATTCAGAATGAGCATTCGTGGCGCCAAAATAATGCTCGTGCTGAACTTTACATTACAAGGCTCCGCTCCAATCAGTCGCCACCTTTACAATTCAAAAGTTGTTATTCCCCCGTTTAAATTCGTTGAAAATCAATAGGTAATTTTTACTCCACCGATGCAACGGCGCTTTTTGTAAGATCGGTTTCTTTTATGTTAGTGAACCGATGTAATTTGACTGCATTTCGAAAAAAACTAGCAAAATATAATAGGTGTTGTCTGTTAATTTCCGATGCTAGGTATTTAAATTGGTTAGGTAGGTATATATTGTTTCCACTGGTTTAGTCCCATTTCGTGCGTTCCCGTTTCGGGCGTCGATGAAATTTGTGCCGTTTCGTGCGTCGTCCCAAACCTAATTTGAGTGCCGTTTCGGGCGCTGACCTGCTGATAATGCAGTAATCCCCTAATTCCAGTTTATCTTTACAACACAACGCTGTTAATAAGTAGACTTCAATGCGGAATTATATGTTGATTTCGCTCCTATTGTTTTCAAATATTGTTTTTGTTTGGCGTAGGGTTGCCAACTTTTGGAAGTGGTTCACCTGGAGCTTTTCAACGACTTTGAAAAAATACATATTTTCCATAAATATACAGGGTGATTCCAAAATGGCGGATTTCCTTTACAGCATGTTGTAGGGAATCGCAAATGCAGTCTAAGAAAAATGTTAAAAAAAATCTAGCTGCTTTTGTTTTATAGTTATGAGCAAAAACTAAAATGTAAATTTGGCAACATGTGTGTACAGTCTCTCTAACCCTTTGCTCTAACATTCGCATAAGGATGTCTTCTATTGGGGTACCTTTGCGCGTAAACTCTTACAGCTTCATTCACGTTATTATGGCATTCGCCCAATATCAGCAACATGTTTGCATATTCACGATTTGTATACATTTTTAACAAAATTAAGTCAAAACTTCAAAATGACAGGTCAAAATAAATTAATACAAAACGCCAGATAACTACAAAATCATATCATCGTTGCCAAATGCATTTTCAAATCATATCGATAAAAAGATTTAGATTTTCAAAATTAAAATTACAAGTAAATTAGACGTTGCAAGCATTCTTTTTTTGCACGCAGTCTTATAGGACATAACTTTTTATGGAAAATGATATTATCCTTCAAAATTCTAAAAAATAAAGAATATGGGTTTTTCATTTCCCAACCTTCTCACTCAGTAAATTAACAATTAAGATTTTTTAAAACATTTTTCCCATGCTACATTTAAGGTCCCCTACAACGTACTGTAGAGGAAATCCGCCATTTTGGAATCACCCTGTATTATTTATTAAAGACGAGACGTTAAATAACGCAAAGTATTCTACATCACAGACGATGATGTCTTTAATAACAACAGCTTTTTTGGTCATGTAATCACGGACTATTTTTAACAACATACCTCTCTTGACGGGGCACCGATTACAGAACTAGGGGAAGGTGGAAATTGAATAAATTGCAATTTTGAAGAAAAAAAGAAGTAATAGGTCACTGCCGGAATAGAGCCTTCAACGCTACGAGGGGAAATTTCTATGCGTCGCCTTTCCGTACCACGCTATGCTGGGAGCTGGCAGCAGTTGTTTGGTGAGTGTACTAAAGCAACATTTTAAAGATATGGGGAGCGGCACGATCAAATCCGGAATATCTTGGGTTATTTAACATCTCGTTGTTAAAGTGGCAAAATAGACAAAAAATACGTCCTCTTAACTAATTGCACATGTCTGAAATTTTCGGAAATAATTTATTTTTTGTTTTGTGACTCTTACGACTTCTACCCGGAGAAATACACAGGTAACCCGGAGAATGATCGTGAAAACCCGGAGACTCCGGGTCAAAACCGGAGTGTTGGCAACCCTATAGGGGGGGATACTTAAACGCTCAGCTCGCGAAGCGAGCTGAGCTTGCCCGCAGACCAGAAATAGTGGGCCGTGGAACCACTTTTTTGGACGTATACAGTGGCGGGCAACTATAAAACAAAGAAGTACGTTTTGTATGCCTTTATTGCAACAAGTACCTATAACGCACGAACTGGCACTATTTAATTACCCAGTAAATTCTTGACGCTCGAATCGGCACGAAAACAGGTAGAAACCCAAAAACGCCCGAAACCGGAAGATACCTTTCCACTAACCTTCTCTTTCTTATCTTTCTTTTGTCCCCATTGTTTTGCTTTTTTGCTAGGTACTGTTTCTCTTTAGGCTTGCCAATTATTTCTATCATCGATTTTTTTGTTGCATTATTTTCTTACTTTCAGCTCTAAAATATTACTTATTTTTTACTGTTCGCCATTCCTATTTTTTTTTGATTTTTTGTAATTTGTTTATATATTATTTAACGTTAAGTAGTATTTTCAATAAAATAAAGATTAGGTATTACTATTAATTGCTTTGTGTTCGTGAAAATCATTCCTTATACCTACCTACCTACCGTACCTAGTTAAAAAATTTTAATTAAAACACGGAAATCAGATGAGCAGGCACACTACCTACATTTTATGTAATTAAATTATTAGTTTCGCTACAGTTCACACCAGGAAATTTATAAAACTACTTACATACCTATACATATATAATAGGTATTTATACTGTACGAACTTTTACATTTTATGTAGGTACTTGACTAAAAAAATGAGTATTTAACCCAAAGTATACCATACACATAAGCGACGCATTGCAAAAATATAATAAATAAACACTCGTCAACAATGTGCCCATTATATTTTCTTTCCTTGAACACACGGATGCAGCAGTTTTTTGAATATTTTAAGTTCATAGATTTATCAAAAAAAAATCTAAAACTAGGAATTGTATTATCTTCTCTGGTACTCTACAAGTAGGTATCTACTTTGCACTAAACTATAGGTACATAGGTACTTTTGACTGGGTAAGTATAGAATTATTCAAATAAAATAATACATTAATGTTCTTACCTTTTGAAGGGCAGGCGAACTAATATCTTAATTTAAAAAATCACAACTTTAATTCACAGAAAAACTATTGAAAACATATCACCCTCCTCGTCAACTTCAAAAATTAATAGGTAATAAAAGAATAAAACTTGGAGTTCTACGAATTAAGTGCAATAATCAGAATTTCAGATATGTAACTGGGAAAAGGAAGATTTAAATTCTGGGAAGGGTTGTACTTCCTTGTATTGGCTGAATTTCTCCTCGAAATTGATGGTGGGGAAAACGTCTTGTCTGCATAAACCAAAGCCCACTAGATACATAATTCAACTAGGTATGTTATGTATATCTACTTAATTCTAGTTCCGTTAGGCTGCAGCAAGAGTCGGTACAAGTGATGGCACCAGCTTCAGGGTTGCCACCACGGTAATACAAACTTATAGCAGGATGTTGCCCAAATTATCAGATATTCAGATTTTACCCAAAATTATGTTATAATTTTGTAGAGGACCTTAGGTTAAAAATGTTACAGAAACAAACAGCGGTAGAACAAATGATTTTATTCACAATTCAAACGTTTATACAGGGTGGAACTTTCTAATGGAATAAATTCAGTAAAAACTGAACGGCTAACATTTGATCGAAATCCTGGGACACGTCGATTTTTGATTTTAATTGCGCACCCTCTAATGTAAATTTCACCACCATTTCGTCACGTGACTAGGTAATTTTTTTTAAATAGCAAGGTGTATTAAATTCTGGAAGTGCCTCCGTAACCGGCGCCGGCTACAATTTTAGGGAGTGTCTACAGAACCGGGTACTCGGTCGAATAATATTTATTATGGAACCGAATACTAGTTATACCACAGTATATCTATTTACACAGTAAAGTCTCTTATCAGATTTCGTGATCCTATATTTTTGTGCGCAAAATCGATTTTGGGAGACCAGGAAGATGGCTGCCTTGTTTATGACGTCTAGCATATGTTTACGTGACATGCTTTGTTCTTGGAACTTTTGTGTTCGTGTTTAATCCTTTCTTATGCTTTGATAAGTTTAAGTGTGTTATTAACGTTGTGTTTATTAACTTTATAATTTGTGTTTGACTGTAGTAAAGTGGTAACTTTGCGTTTATCTTCGATTTGCGGATTTGTTTGGGTAGTTTTAAAATGATTTCCAGAAAGAGAGGTGTAAAGAAATGTGCCGTAAGAAACTGCTTTAATGTAAGTGATACTAAAGGAGTATCTTTATTTCGATTTCCAAAAGATCATAACAGGTATGTAGGCAAACGTTTTTGTATGTTTTATTTGTCAGGTAATGTTAATTTATTTACCTTCTAAAAAATTTTATTTCATCGTTTCATTTTATTTCATTTTAGACTATGATAATTATTATGATGTCCATGCAAAATTATGCAAGCTTGTTTTGATTTAGGTGCAGGGATTGGGCTGTGGCATGCAATTATTTGAGTGTGTTCGAAGAACTTGGACCATCTAAGATGTACAGTAGCAGTTACAGAGTGTGCAGCATACATTTCAAAGATAGTATGTTCTTAAATGACTTGCGAAATCGATTGCAAGGACATGCAACACCTGTTTTACATTTACAAGATGAAGAATTCTCTCCAACTGCCACAATTACAGGAATGACTTCTCCACAACCCTCCACTAGTGCTGTACAAGCAGAATATGTCGCTGATGATACAGGTAATAAATTTTTTGTGCTTACTCACTTATAATATAATATTTTTTAGTAATCTTTGATACTTCTAATTTGTACACCTAATTTTGGATGTGGCACCCCTTCGGTAGACACCTACCAAATTATCAGTTTCGGCTTATTTTTCGGTTTGGTTTCGATTTCAGCCATCTTATTTAATATTTTTTTAAAATTTATTTTAATCCTCCAATAATTGCAATACATACTTCAGTACTCTTTAATACTCTATTGGTATCGATACTCGATGCTTACTTTATGGTATTGCTCAGTAGCTACTACATATTCATGCTCTGTAATGCATACAGTTTATAGACAAATAGAATATTCTATATATTATCAATCTGAATTCTTGCTGTGCCACAAATCACAACCATGTTTTCTATCATCAATTACAGATTCTAACTTTCCGTCAAATGGAAAATCTCAAGAACCGATTGCAACTACATCTGCGGTGACTTCACCACGACCATCTACTAGTGGTATGCAGATGGAACATTTTGGTAAGTGTAGTTCAATTTAGGGATGCAACGTTTAGCAATTTTTCGTAAATGTTTAAATGCGTAGGTATATTAAACGTTTAAACGCGCACCCTACGCGTAACTTACCAATATTGTTTTGAAACTTGAATAATTAGAAAAAATCAAACGTCATTTGAAAGTTGGGTTATAAATCATAAAATAATACATATTCCGTTGAATGATGGCTGCGGCGAAGGCGACGAAAGTCCTCAAAGGGATGCAAACAATCAATTTGAAAAGCACAGGACGGTTTTGCAATATTTAAGTGGCCGCGTCTCTTTTGCTCTTACGAGGTGCGTGCCTAGCACTCGCCATCCGCGGCTTTATTTATCTGAAATTTAATATCTAAATTTTATTTGCAGTTCGTTTAAACGTTCCCCTAAACGGGTAGTGGCCACACGGGCGGTTAAACGTTTAAACGTTGCATCCCTAGTTCAATTCGACAATCCTTTGATTAATTGTACAAATGTATTACAAAAAATTAAGCATTCAGTAAACAATTTAAAATGCTCAGCAATTTTCTATGAAACCTAAAAAAAGTTGACTTGATGGTCAGGAGATCAGGGAAAGGAAGTTGATGGTGCTGTCTAAGACCACACATAATAAATGGCCTGTATATGTGAGCACCGACATCACCGATTCGATATAGGACTGCTACGGTTTTTTGTGGAAATTAAAGTAATGGCAATAAAAATATTTTTTTCAAAATCAAATGGCAATAGCAGTTAAACACTGAGCACTTGAAAATTATTTACTGTGCATAATTTTTACAAGTCCAAAAGTATTTATTAGATAAAATTATATTTTTCTCTGTAAATTCAGGTGCTACACCAAAGAAACTGGTGGGAATGATTCGAAAGCAGAAAATGTTGAAAATGACCGAGGAACATTTGGAAAAAAGAATCCCATTTGGCACTGAGATTTCTGAAGCCCCTGAAATTGAAAAGGAACAAACTTCTATGAAGTCCGTACAGACCGAGGTGCAAACGAGTTCGAAATTCACAGAACACACTCCGCGGAAAGAAAAAATGCGAACAAAATTAAAATATTTGCAAAATAAAGTAAGGAGGCTTCAAAAGAAATCTGAAGAGATGTTGCAAAAGTCTGAGTTGCAGTTGGATGATGTGAAAGTTGCCGATTTCAAAAAATTGTGTGACAAATTTCTTCCTCCAGAAGCAGCTGCTGTTGTGAAAGTACAAGCTGATCTGTATGGTAAACGACCAAAAGGAAGGCGTTATAGTGATGATTTCAAGAAAATGTGCCTGACTGTTTATTTTTCTAGTCCATTAGCTTATAAAAGTATTAGTAACATCTTCTCCTTCCCAACGCGGCGTACTTTGTCTCGAATGACTGAAAACTTGGTCATAAAGCCTGGAATCAATGCTGTCATTTTGGAAGCCTTAAAATTGAAAATGCAGACATTTACAGAAAGGGACAAATATTGTTTAATATGTGTGGATGAAATGGCATTGAAATCCCACTTATTTTATAACATTGGCCAAGACGAAGTTGTAGGTCTGCAAGATTTGGGCGAGGAAAAAATACTTAAACCTTGTTTAAACGTATTGGTGGTTATGCTTAAGGGAATATCTTCAAAATGGAAGCAGCCACTAGCATACTATTTGGTGCACACCACATGTGCTGCTGAAAACTTGAAAGTTATAATTGAGGAATGTGTTATGAAATCTTTTGACATTGGTTTAAAAGTTGTTCTGTTAGTCAATGACATGGGTTCTAACAATATTCATTTAGCAAATAAATTGGGAATTAGCACAGAGCAGCCCTACTTCTATGTAAATAATTTAAAAGTTGCATATATGTTTGATATACCTCATTTAGTGAAGGCTACACGAAACAATTTATTGAAGCACAGGTTTGTTTTTGAGAATAAATACACATCATGGGCATTTATTGAAACATTTTATAACCATGACAAGACATTGCATAACAGACTGGCAAAAAAACTGACAGATTTACACATTCATCCTACACCTTTGGAGAAGATGAAAGTACGTTTAGCAACACAAGTTATGAGTGCTACTGTTGCTGCCGCTTTATCAACATATGTCAGCCTTGGAAAGTTGCACCCAGATGCAGTCGGTATGATAGAGTTTATTGAAAGGTTTGATAAGCTAATGGATATTTTTAATTCATCCAGTCCAGTAACTGATGGTTCTGAATATAAGAAGCCATTTGAAGGTGATACCTTCCAGTTGAATTTTCTTAGTGACTGTTACAGTTTTTTTGAAAATGTCACTGTTTTTGACCGCAATGGGAAAAATATAACAAATAAAATAAAATCGATTAGATGTTGGAAAATTACAATTAAAGGTCTGTTAATGTTGTGGAATATTTTACAAGAAGATTTCGAGTATATCTTAACACGGAGATTACACCAAGATGACCTGGAACATTTCTTTGGCACAGTAAGGAAACAAGGTGGCAATGCTATAAATCCTACACCAATTCAATTTCAAAGGGCATACAAAAAATTGTTTTCTGTTGATTTTTTATATACAGAAAGTGAAAATTGTGAAGCAGACTTTAGTCAACTGCTAATGCAGGCTTCAGACTTACTGGGACATTTGTCAGATTCAGACACAGGTGACTTATTGATGCCAACCGAAGCTGTTGAAAAGCAGTTAAATTTACACGATTGTGACTACCAAAAAGCATCAATAGTTGAAGAAAATTCATTGCGTTACACTTGCGGATACTTAATTCGAAAGTGCTTAGAAAAACATTCATGTGAAACTTGCAATGCATACGCCAACGAGCAAGAGACATTAGATGAAACGACAATTTATTGCCATTTTAAAGCATATAAAAATAAAGAGTGTGATACTTTTGGTAACTTATTAATGCCTAGTGACAATTTTTATTTTTATATATGTCTTTTAGAAGACAAATTTGAAGAAAACTTTGCAACTTTTATTACATCAAGGAATGTAGTAAAACTATATCGTAATTTATTTAGTACATTTAATTTAAATCATCCGTGTCAGGATTTTCCAAAATCGTTTTTAATTCATTTGTATAGCCGAATGAGATTATATTATACCTTAAAATTTGTAAATAGGAATTTCAAATGTACGAACTCTGCAGGAAAAAAAGTTCATAGGAAAGAAATAATATGGCAGCACTCGCAAAAGGTAACTCCCATATTAATAGCAAGGGATATCTAGTCCACTATGTAATTGTACCTTAGTAACCAGGCTGCATACTTTGTTACGGTGTATTGCCATAAAACTATCAACTATTAATTTACTCATAGTTTGCACTTGTTTTTATTCGCAATGTAAGTAACCCTTAAGCCTTCGAGATTTGAGTAACATTTCACTATTACAATCATGTCACGCATCTTAAGGAGCCCATACTAACAGAGGGAAGAATGCACAGTTCAGTATGTACATGTTTGAATAAGTCAAATCCATAATCTATTCATCCACACACACAATGACTTGAATGTGCAGTTATTTCGTGGAGAGGGGAGTGCGTTATTCCCACACACTGAGTTTTCCCTCTACATATTCCATAGCTTGCTCATGCATGTTTTAAGCCTTTCCTCTGAGTGTGTACCTTAAGAGTGTCTGTTACGTGTAGAACATGTTCCCTTGTGTCTTGGAATGAATACAACGTGACACAATAGTTTAAGATCAAAAAATATTACTCAGCATAACGACTGTAATAGGAGTTGAGTAGGCAGACTTTGGACTTTTTCTGTTGAAAACTACGGCACTTGGAATTTTTTAGCGTTTTTCGCATACTGAGGTGACCATTCCTGCTAACGTACCATTGAGTTTATCCGCTATTTTTTGGACACCTGTATTTTTGTACATTTTTTATGCTATTAGTACATTATTAAATTTCATCCAGATGAGACAGTGTATTTCAAGGATCCTTTGCATTCCTTCAACGATTTAAATAATAAACGCAATATATATTTTGCTTTTCCTGCAGATCGTATTGCAGCCAGCAGTAAAAAAGAGAGCATCCTCAGTTACGATATATTTCATTTTGTTCTGCAACTGTAATTAATGTTCATGTTAAAAACCTGTTTCATTTTATATTTGAACTGTGTTTAAGTCATTTCACGGGAGAACAGAATGTATCTCTCATGCACAGAGCACATACAAGTTTTCCTTGAAGTACAGCAGGTGATAAGCAATGGAAATGCCATTGGCCCTCGCTAAAATGTTGGCGATTTTGCTATTGCGTTTTTAACAGTTTCCGACCTCAATCATGAAACACTAGCAGGGCAGCTGATATGTGACATCATTACTTTTGCGTAGATTTAATGATGAAATTTTCTGTTCTCTGGTGAAACAGGTAACTTATGTATTTTATTATTCTGTCATTTTCACAAAACATGCTATCCAGTTGTGTTCTTCACTTTCTAATGCTATTAGTTATTATTTGTTTTTATAAGAGCCATGAAAAATATAAAATTGTTATGGAGTTACAATTAAATACCGTTAAGTACCTATGTAGGTACCTATCTATAATCTTTAACTTGTATTTGTATTTTTGAATGAATAAAATAATATTCATACATGTTTGTTTTTATAAAGTTGCCTGAAATGTAAACACAAATCAGCTAAATCTGAAATGAACATTGTAGTACCTATAATGGAGTGCCGAAAGATCCCTCCGATTGAGGATGTTGTGGGAGTGCATATTACAAAAGGGGGAATGCATATTGTCTAAAAGTGTAACAATGTAAGTAAATATATTTCAGTTACATAACATGTATTTTACAAATCTAAAATTGCGAAAATGTGACATTTAACTTTTCTCTCCATAACCTTACTTGTTTTCTACAAATTTTAATAAAATAACGATTTATAATACTTTAAATTGTTTTTGTAATTTTGTTCTTACTTTTTTGGAAAACTTTGGGTTCCGTTTTATTTTGCGTCTTAAATTGTTTGTTGTAAAACGGACTTTTCGATCTGTCAAACAAAAGTTTACCCATTGTAAAGACTACTTGGGAGACCCGCAAAATGGCGCCCACGGCATCAAAAAGATCAAAGAAACCGACACAAGTGACCATACTGTGTAAATAGATATACTGTGGTTATACCTTATACTTAGGTTTAAGTACTTCGTTAGTCAAAGCTTCATCCAGCGGCGACGGTAGGTAGGAGGTATCGCATAGAACTGGTAATTCGGTATGCTTAGCCCGGGTAGGATCGGCTCCCGTAGGGGTTAGTTTTGAGTTTCGGTTTTTACATTATCTTTTTTGCAAAAAATGCGTGTGTCTGGTGCGAGAGGGCAAGTAAGGGCTTTGTTTAAAATGCGTGTGTCAACCTGTCAACTGTGCGGTCTGTTTTAAAAAGTTTCCGTCCATGTCCGGTTCCGTAAGTAATATAAGCAACCGTCTGGACGGTTCGGTAGACACTCCCACAATTTTATAGGTGTATTGTTGCCGGAGCCGATTTCCATAACGAATTAATAATACGGCAGTTTAAGTACCTTGTTAATTGTACGCATCCAGCAGCGACGGTAGGTAGGGAGGTATCGCATAGAACAGGTAATTTGGTATGCTTAGCACTATTAGGATCGGCTCCCGCAGAGGTTAGTTTTTCGAGGTTAGATTTTTACATTATCTTTTTTGCAAAAAATGCGTGTGTCTGGTGCGAGAGGGCAGCTAAGGGGTCTGTTTAAAATGCGTATGCATTGTATCAGTCTTTTTCGTTCCCAAATAGAAGCGCGCCGGCCGCCGGCAACTATATGCAAGGCCGGCGCCGGTTACGGAGGCACTCCCTTAAATTTTATATCGTTTGATAGATTCTTTCGAGAGAAATTCAGTGCCGTTTTCCGTTTTTTAATATCTTTGTTAGTTTCCGAAAAAAATCGTTTCAAACCACAGGAACATATTCGTCATAAAAATAAAGCTGGCCATTTACTTTGATCGGAAATTCTTTTTAAGTAAATTTCCTGCTACCGCTTTGTTATTAACAAATTACTTTACTTTAGAAATTCACTTTTGGTAATAAAAATGTGTTTGTTTCATGACCAGTTTTATTTTTCTGCCGTTATATCCCTTCATTTTGAAACGATTTTTCTCGAAAAGTAATAAAGATATTGAAAAACGGAAAACGGCACTGAATTTCTCTCGAAGGAATCTATCCAACGATATAAAATTTAACATACTGTGCTATTTAAAAAATGTACTGTGACGTCATAACTCGTAGTCACGTGACCAAATGATGATGAAATTTACATTATTAGGTGCGCAACTAAAATCAAAAATCGACGTGTCCGAGGATTTCTATAAAATGCCTATTAGCTGTTAAGTTCTAATGAATTTATTCAATTAGAAAGTTCCACCCTGTATGAAAATGATATAAAATAAAACACAATTTAAAAAATAATAGATGGCGCTCAGATTGGACCATTCAAATATTTTATGCCCATTGCCATTTTTTCAATACGTCGATACCCAACCCGAAAAAAGCCCAAATCAATGAACAAAGTATTGTGAAAGTTCTTCCTCTAAAATTAGGTTAAAATTGATAATTACTCGTATGTTACCATTAATTTTTAGAACAGAATGTTAAAAAAATATGTTCAAATCCGATAAATTATGTGACAACTGGGAACACTGACCAGCTTATCTGCTCTGTGCCCGCTTGGCGCTTGAGCAGGCGATAATCTCAGCTAGCAGCAAGCGTGGAGATAATCCCGTACGTAGGATTTATATTAGTCGTTTTACAGGAGAACGGACAATGATGTACCTTGCACACAAACAAGTTTTCCTGGACGAACCGCGCAACCGCGGTAGATAGGCAACGAAGACGCGACTGTCCATGGGCTATAATTGGCATCAGTGGGTCTGCATGAAGGCCTCGGTCTGCATTACGCTCCGAAAGCGTCTACAGTTGACCGAACGCAGCCGACTTACTAGGAAACCTGCGTGAGCCAACTTCTCATACATATTTGTAACATTGACTTCTACACAAGTCAATGATTTGTGGCACTTCCACTTTTATAAACTGTTATACGACATTCTTAAGTAGGAACAAGTTTAGCTCAGTACCGAAACGTTAGGGGAGTTTTTGTTCGAATTCAAGCGGATCTTTTTTCTTTTTTCTTCTAGTTAGTTGTAATTTGCAGAATTTTGCATTCCATGTGTTGTGTCTGGTGGCCCGTCACGAAAGGTATTTGTTTAAAGAAAATTCGCGATTGCTAATGAAAACAAGGGAATAATAGCACTCTAAAACGTTGCATTGGTGAAACCAAAGACTTGTAGAGGGGACTTAGCTATTTACATTTTCGACTGAAGCAGGGTTAATACTCACAGTCTAAGCGTTTGTGTGTGGAAAAGGCAAAATAAAACAACCGACCAGTTGTGTAGTAAACAGGTGCCGCCGCGGAAACAGAATATCGCGGAACAACGCTACCCGCCACCCGCTGGCCACCGAACGTGTAGATTTCAAAACAAAATCAGCTGTTGCATAAGGACGCCAGGTCCATTCTAGAAGTCTTTGGGTAAAACCTAGTTGGCATATAAACAAACGCGTGCCATACGGGTGCATAATATCTTTATGTAACTCGTATGCGTTATAGGCGTCCCTCGACAAGATTCGGGTCAATTCTTCCACGCAACACGTGTTGCTAAATCTATTTTTACGTTAATTTGAAGACGTCAGGCAACTCCTTCCGTGTTTGGATGACTAATATGCTGGATATGTAGTCGATATTTCCACGGATCAAACTTGGTTTGCTGCCGTTTTTTTCGTTTGTTGCTGTTTTTGCGTTAACTCCGAATTTATGTTTTAAAGTTTTACAGCTTGACTGGTGCCCCGTCAGATAAGGGAGTCCCATGCCAAGAAAACAGTTAATTTTTTGATTTATAACTTATCTCAGGTTACCTGAATCAAGCTGAGGACGCATACTGGTTACATAAAAATATTATGTGCCACGGATGCGTTAGACGCGGCTAAAATGCACATTCCGAATCTCACCGACAGCTGATCGGGCCACCTCAGGTATTATCAATCAAGAAATAATTATTGTTTATTGTTTTCTTGGAATGTGATTTCCTAATCTGAAGGGGCACCAGACACACACACAAAATGGGTCCTGAAACTTTTTAAAACAAATTCGTAGTTAACGCAAGAAAAAAAACGGCAGCAAGCTGTGTTTGATACGCATCTTCGAATAAATATAAAAATAGTAAATAGTGAACAACCAACCGGGGGCCAAATCATTTGGCCCAAATGGAATTGAAAGTGAAGCATCTCAACAGTTAGACAATCCGCAATACTTACGTATCTCGTTTTCTTTTTTAAGTCAGTCCATTCTTTGCCCTCCTTAACGTGGTCCCTTACAATGCTGTCATGGCATTTGAAGAATGAGCGAAGGTTCGTGTACTAACTTGGTCATTCGCCTAAGCTCCCATATTGTCTGTTGGTTCAGAAAAACTGACAAATATGCGGGAATTTATCACGAATAGTGTAGGAAGTGGAGGCGAAGGTACTTCGCGGTCCTTTGCTTCGTGTCATTTTACCGGCAAGGCACGGGAAACAGACGAATAACGAACACACTACTAAATGTTTGCCGAATATCTGCATTGTGTGGGATCTCCTTTACAAACAGCCGTTGACTTGGTCAACACTTTCACTGCGAATGTCGTGAATATACGACACCTGCCAATACACGACATGTGTACTGGCTCGTTATACCGGTCGCAGTGTTTTTAGCACTGCGCTGTGGTATAGGCAAATGAGTACCGCACCTGCAAGAGGTATAGTGCTGCAGTATACGTCGTCGTTCCTTGATTGGTCGTTTCTGCCAGAATTTACATGCTCTAGAATGTTGCATGTTTTTTTTGCAAACAAATTTAGTAAAATAATAAAACAGTGAATCCCGTTTTTGTTTTATTCGCTTGCGCCTATCAAAACACGCAGCAAAAATTATATGTCGCACATACAACATACCGCGTATAGGTCTAAAAACTCAATCCAGGTGCGGATGACGCAAATACACGACATAGACTTTTTTCAACTACTGAGGTAAACCAATGAAAAATAATGACATAACTTTCAAATATGTTATTATACTCGCATTTCTAAATAAATATGCTTCCGCACCAGGATGACTTTTTCCCATAAAGCACCCGCAGTGAACGTGTTAAGGCTGGGATTTATCAGCAGTTAGTCTATAAAGTGCTCCCACCTATCGCCCAAATGTATGATTAGGATTATGTAAAATATAGTCACAATCTATTATGATTGGTTTCTATCACAGCTGCAAACTCCTCAGACCTCCACAGCTTAGAATTTTCAAGGTTTTTGCTTTAGCAGCAACTGAATAAATCTGGGAGGATTAGTCGGCGGTCCTATCTTTAAATTATTATTTTCTATCTAGAAATAAGGGAATAAACTGAAGCGCCACCTCCGTATTCTTTGCAATGGCCACACTACTACTACTACTGTTAAACGTCCAGTTTACTGTGCATCTTTCCCAAATATGCACAAGATGGGGAGATTGCAATATAATTTTCATACCAACACGGCCGTTCGACCAAGTAACGTATCAAGACGTTCTTGGTCGAAAATGAATAACGAATAATTAACTTAGACAACCCTACTTTCTAATTACGATAAATTTATGTGTACAAATAGTAAAAAAAGTGTAGAGTTTATGACTGATTTTTCAATAATTTGAGTGAGATTTATTTAAGGCGAACGAAAAATATTACTATAAAAGTAGTGCGAGTCTTTATTGATAAATCTTTTTTTATTTAACGGTCCTATCTACTTTAAGTTCAGAATGGTGTTGGAATAAAAATGTGTCTACATGTCCCGGTTTTAGTGCTCAAATTTGCCACCTTTAAACCGATAGGTAACACAGGAATTGATATTTCTAAATTTTAATACTTTCACCCGCTTTTTTCTGACTCTTCAGTTACGAATCAGTAAATATAACTAAAACTAGTCTCACGTAAATGTATTTTCAAGTAGATATTTATTTACCATGTTATTTTACACGTTGATTTACAACTTATGAGCATACCATTGTATCATGGAAGTAAATATACAGGCCTGCAGTCGTTTGAGTTTCAGAGGGGACCAACAAAAAATCCAGCAGTGTTAAATAGATAGGTACTAACTAAGGTTTTGGTTAGGTAGGTACCTAGTATTTTAACTGCTCAGAAAAAATATGAAATGCTCAGTAAATAATTTCAGTTTAGTTCGGCAATTTGTACAAAACCTAAAGATATTGGCTAAAAGTTAGGACGGGCCGAGGATCAAGCATAAAAAAATACAAAAACAAAGTGCAACGAGAGGCAAATAGCAAAATATTGAACCTAGAATTATTTACTATGCACTTAGTATTTTCCTACTGTGTGCAAATTGTTATAGGTACCTACCTATTATTTTAAAATGAGAATCATCATATAATTCATAAAGTTCTCAGTCCAAAGATTGGTTGGACGCTCACCTTTATCCCCTCCTATCCTGAGCTAACCTACGAATTTCCCTAAAAGCAGAACACCCTACATCCACAACTATTTGAGAGCAATAGCGTTGGCTGATTATTCAATCAACAGCAATATTCTAATCTGGGCCTATTCTCTAGTATGTCGTGAACTATTCCTTCGTGTCTCAGAAGGTGTTCTACCATCCTATGTCTCCTATTCTTTATTTTTACAAGAACATAGCATAAGTTTCTATACTGGGTCAACGAGTTATAAGTATAACAGAAGCACTAAATACAACAGAAAAAGTAAGTATTAATTATACATTACAAAATAAAATAGTTTTCGTTAATTTCTGGGTTTTAACCTTGTATTTTCTCAGTAACTTTCTATGCAAAACTGTTTCAACGTGGATTTACGTACAATGCGGTTAGGCTGTTTAACAGTTATAGTGCTAGTTACTTCGGGGTCAGCCTCACCACGTTCAGGAAGAAACTGAGAGCGCAGTTGTTTTGCAATGAACATACAATTTAGAATTCAGTACAATTTCAATTTTTTTTTTCTGTGTATTTTCTTAGTACTCATTTTCCCTAATTGATTGTATTTTTTTTGTTTGTTTCTTTCTTCTTTTTTATGGTGATGGAGGTTTGAATGGTTAAGTGGTAGAATAGCCTTTGGCTAAACTTCGCCATTCTTACTTTACTTTTCTTAATAAAGACGTTTATTATTATTATTATTATTATTATTATTATTATTAATGTTCAAGTACGTTTCAGATATTTTTTTAATCAATTTGTTACTTACCCATGAAATGGTAAGTTATTACCTGGCAGCTGAACGCTTTACAGTCG
Organism: Xestobium rufovillosum; assembly: GCA_963966045.1. Lineage (NCBI taxonomy): Eukaryota > Metazoa > Arthropoda > Insecta > Coleoptera > Ptinidae > Xestobium > Xestobium rufovillosum. The sequence goes on from OZ014496.1 coordinate 5,666,681, forward strand.
TGAGCAACGCAATATATCACCATTCTAAACAAAAAGCTGCTACTTGGACAAGAACTCTTGACCACCTCTTCGGTCTTCGCATTAGAAAAGGATGGAGATACATAAGTAGTACAGGTTGCATACGTAATAGATATGCCTCATAAAGCTTTCACGGCGTAAACGTTAATGGGCCTATCAAGTAGGGTTACACATGATTGTGAACAACACATGCTGTGGTAACATCTAGCTGCACACAAGAGAAATAGAGATTCGGAGTGTGCATTTTAGTTGTGTGTGGATATGTTGGCTAAGGAATGCATTACTGTTGGGAATAATCGAGTAGCAATAATCGAATTAGTCGATTATTAAAATATCTGGAGATAATCGATTATTCATTTGGAAATTAGTAGTTACTACTTACTAATATATTAGTAGTTGCCGTTGCAGTTATAATAACGAATGCCAGCATCCAACTTCAATAATAATAATATTGAGAGCAGAAAATAATCGAACGACATCAAAAGTGTAGGCGTCCTGTTAGTAGGTAGTCAACTTTATCCATAATAAAACAGTTCAATATAGTTTAGAGTAATTTTAATAATATTCAATAGTATTACTACTACCGCAATATCCTATTAGGAGCCGACATATTAATGCTTAAAATTCTCAATTCATCAGTTTCCTCAATAGTAGTCGATTCAGAGTATCCTATAATATTTTGTTATTAGCTTATCTGAATTATCACGAAAAGTTTTGTGATCTTTATCAACGGGGAATAATCTGTAGTAATACAATAAGTGGTCTGGAATTGTCGGAAATTTTACGAAAGCTGTTGCGTTGCTTGGTAGCCACGAGTGTAAATTTGACAGTTAAAAGATCACGAGCGCTTGTGCGAGTGATCTTCTGTCAAATTTACACGAGTGGCTAGTAAAAGCAATAGCTTGAGTTAAATTACCTAAAAATTCCAGACCACGAATTGTATTTGACAAGATTACTTTTTGAATCGAAGCAAGGTAGTTCAAAACAAAATTTTAGTTCAATTAATTCACATACAAAGAAATGTGTTGGGAATATTAGACGTTTGGCAGGTACTACAGTAACTAGATTATACATTATAAATGCACCTACAAATTAGAAACTATGACAACTTATCAACAAGCAAAATTATCGAAAAAAATTACCGAAATAAGACAATCTTCTATACTTGGGCCGCCGAACAGACGGAGTGATCACCCTGCAAGAACATGCTCTAGCGGGGCCAATATTAATTTATAACGACCGAATTGGAGTGATGCGACTTCGTTGGGTCTAAAGAAAGCGCATCACTGCGGTTCCGTCGTCCGAAATTGATAGTGGTCCTGCCTAGAGCTCATGATTGAAGGGTGATCACTCCGTCTGTTGGGCGGCCCAAGTATAGACCCAAATGCAATGTCCCTATTGGTCAATTTAATAATAATAATAATAATGTTTATTTGGCTTAAATTACAATACCACGTCATAATAAATGGTATTCAAAAAGATATGGTGTACACACATACACACAGCTACAAAACTATAAATAAAGTGCACACTTTAAAATATCAGTCCGAAAAAATCACTCGTACAATACAGTGCATTTTCCAGCAGAAATTGTTTTAATTTTCTTTTAAATATGCTTCTCGGTAGATTCAGGAACCTATCGGGAAGTTTGTTATAAAATTTAATGCACTCGTAATTAATGCCATGTTGGGATCGGGCAATTCTACGAAAAGGAATGCATAGTTTATCCTGGTTCCTGGTATCATAGTCGTGATATGAGCTATTCTGTGGAAATTTCTTCAGATTATCGTAGGCATACAGCAAACATGTAAGTATATATACAGATGGAAGAGGAAGTATACCCATTGTTTTAAATAGTTCCTTGCAGCTTTGGAGCATGGTTGCTCCTGCGAGGATTCTGATGGCTTTTTTCTGTTTTAAAAATATTTCTTCTGCTCTAGGATGAATGCCCCATATTAGGATAGCATACGAAATACGACTATGAAAATTTGCATAGTATGCAGTAGTTGCTGTTTCGAAGTTAACATTACACTTTAGGTATCTTAATGTGAACAGAATTGTTGCTAATTTCGAGTTCAGCATATGAGCGTCCCATCCCAAGTTGTGCTGAAACATAACTCCAAGAAATTTAACTGGATCCTGATTCTGGAATACTGCTGTCCGTGTAGAGAAGATAAGTTTCTCTGTTTTTCCTTGATTTAGCTGCAAATTGTTTGCACCAAACCATTCTTCTGCCTGTTCCAAGCTTCTAGTTCCCTTGGGCTGCAATGCTTCCAAATTCCGATGCTGGTTTAGGAAAGATGTGTCATCAGCGAATAAGCAAATATCATCCGCTTCAATGTTACTTGGTAAGTCATTAACATATGACAAACAGCAAAGGCCCAAGAATCGAGCCCTGCGGCACACCTGCCGTGGCTGTCTCCCAGACCGAAGACCGGTTGTTAAACGTAACTCTCTGTCTGCGATTCTCTAAGTAGGATGATAACAGTTTTAGAGGGATGCCTCTTATGCCATAATATTCCAGCTTTGAAAGTAACGTCCGATGACAAACTCTATCGAAAGCTTTGCTTAAGTCACAATACACACATTCAGTCATCAATCTATCGTCAAAACCGTTTGTAATTTTTTCAATAACTTGGACCATTGCTGTAACTGTTGAATATCTGCTTTTAAATCCATGCTGCTTTTGATTTAACATGTTTTTCTTTTCCAGGTACTGTGTAAGTTGTCGTTTTATCCACAACTCGAAAATTTTAGAAAAAACTGGCAAAATCGCTACTGGTCTGTAATTGCTAGGCGTGTCTGGGTTACCACCTTTATGAATTGGTTTAACTTCAGCTTGCTTTAAGCAATCTGGGAATATTCCTTTACCAATACAGTCGTTAACTGCTATAGTTACAGGAGTTAGTATGGCTGGAAATATAGATTTTAAAAATTTTATGCTCATCCCGTAGCAGTCTTTGCTTGCTTTTGTTTTTATTGAATTTACCAGTCCATTTACATCTTCTTCTGTCACCTCTTCCAGATAAAAGGAATGTACATTATTAATTTTGAAATTCTTGAGCAGATCCATTACTTGGTGTTCTGAAGTCTTTGAGCTTACCGACTTTGCCACACTCACGAAGAAAGAATTCAACGAATCCTCTGAAAGCTGACATTCACTCGGCCTCTTCTTACTGCATTGATTCGTTTCATGTTTTATTACTTTCCACACTGCTGCTTGGCTGTTTGTTGCTTGCTGTATGTATTCGCCAACAGCGGATGACTTAGCTTCCTGTAGTTTTCTCTTGTACTGTGCCTTACATACCCTGTATGCACTGAACGCCTCATCGGTTTTCAGATGCGATGCAATTACATACAAAGCATCCAAATAATTTTTTAGCAATTTGAGTTCATCTGAATACCACTTAATGAAGTATTTCGGAAACTGATGTACTTTTTTTGTTGTTTCAGGGAAAAAACTATTGTAAGCTTCCATGAAAAAGATGAAGAAATTGTGGAAGCAGCATTCGGAGACATCACCCCACAGAACCACATCCCAGTCTACAGTTTCTAAATATTGAATAAACTTATTTAGTAACTTATCGTTTATAATTCTAGTTTTCAGGTAATGAGATTGTTTTTTATCAGGAGCTGTACTAAAACTAATCTTCTGAGCTAGATGGTCTGAAAGATGGGGGTTGAATATTTCACTTCGGACGTTAACTAAGCCTACGTTTGTAAAAATATTGTCTATGCAAGTACTAGATGTTATAGTTGTCCTTGTAGGTTCATTATATACGGCACTTATGTTATAATGTGTTAATATATCAATAAAGTTTGTTTTGTATTTTGAGTTTTGAATAAAGTTTATGTTAAAGTCTCCCGCAATAACCACTTTTGAGTTTTTATAGTCTGTAAATACTGTTTCTAGCACACTTTCAATTTTCGCGCAAATCACATTTAAGTCACTTATCGGAGCTCTGTACAAAGTTATTATTACTAGATTTTTACTTTGGATCCTCACGGCACAAATTTCAAAATCTTTTTCAAGTGACATATTTACTATTTCTTGCAAGTTTTGTGTTTGATATTGATCCTTAACAAGTACAAGTACACCCCCATGTGAATACAGTTCCCTACAAAAGTGACTTGCAATGCAGTAATTTCTAATCTTTAGGGCTTTAATTTCCTCATCACGCAACCAATGTTCGGTGAGGCATATTACGTCCCAGTTAGCATTATTTATTAAGAGTCCTTCCAGCTGACTCATTTTGTTTCTAATACTTTGTATATTTACGTTTATTATACTAAATTTGTGTTTCTCTTGTGTTATTGTGTTTAATTTGAAGCTGGAGAATTTTCTAAAAAATGCTGACCTATGTGGAAATTAAACCTTGAAAAGGCTATGCCCCTCGGCCAGAATTTGGAGTCGTACACTGCATCCTTCAATTCTTGGCTCACGCCAATTAGAAAGCATTTATTATCTTTAGTCTTATTTCTTGTTTGAAGTTCCTTTACTGAGACTTTTGGATCTATTTTGGTTCTATTCTGAATATATTCAGCAATCATTCCCTCATTTACATGGTCTCTCGCTCTTGATAGGAAAAGCCACAGTTTTTTATCCTCATTTCGTTTCACTCTCCCCATAAATGTTTGGGTATTATTTGAAGATGAAAAAAATTATCTGTATCATAAAATCTACTGGTTCAGTCAAATAATGTCGAAAGTACATGGGCTGAATGTATAGAAATCACATTTAAAGATTAAATAATTTAAAAGTTATCTGTTGAATGCAGACTCACAAAACAATTTTGTTTGCATTGTTGGGCTACCGTTGATGTCCTGACCTGACCTAACCACCTCATACTCGGTCCAACACTTTTGATACATCCTGTATACAAAATTGACACATTTGTAATCTTCTTCCACACAGTCTATAGTCTCATGATTACCTGTACACTTTAAACAGACTGTACAATTCTTACACTTTCTACTGCTATGACCATATATCTGCCACACTTGTAACAAGGCGATAGGTTGAGGTCATCGAATACTCGACAGCATTAATGGCCGATGAAAATTTTAGTAACTTTTCTTTATATATTCGTACAGGTTAGGGGGCACTTCAATTATAACGCTTCTCCTCTTCCCATTACCATTCTTATATGAACGACGACACATTTACTGTGTTCTTGACGCCAATTTCCAATTCTTCTCAGCATATTACGTTATCGACTTCAACTATCTTCAGTCTAGGATCCTTTAAGCATTTGGTCTCAATATTATATTCTTTACACATTGCCTGCTTCAGTACCTCTTTTTAAGAGATATTTTATATTTTTTTAGGCACGCAGTAAGTATGGTGTTTCAAATAAGGCAAGGAAGCCATGAAACGTTGTAAACTTAAGTACAATACTGAGGAAAGAGAAATTTTTATCAAACTTTTGTAAAATTCTGCAGTTTCGCTTGCAAATATTAGCTAGCCTATTATTAAGCTGACCGCACACGATCAATAGGTATTATTGACAATAATATTGACAATATCGTGATTTGACCAATAATACCGTGTTTTGATTGGTCAAATAACGATATTGTCAATATTATTGTCAATAATATTGATCGTGTGCGGTCAGCTCTAGTTTTGGATGATTAAAAAACATCAATCATGCTTGTACTTTTTCATGGCTATCTACTCGTTTTGTTGAAAATGCCATATTTGTTACCTATGTATCTAACAAGAATACCAGATATCTCTTAAAATATTGAAAATAGGTATAGGACATACTTAAGAAAAGTCTTTGAAAAACTAATTATTATATTCCGTGACAAAATACAGGTCGTCCAATTTAAAATAAACTACTTTTTAGTCTTAGAATTAACTGAAGTTTCAGAATTCTTTCTTGCCACCCTATATAAAAAATAAACATTTTGTCTGGCTGGGTTTTTAGAGTAGACCTTACCCAACAGTTCCACCAAAGGATACTTTTCTATTTAAAGTGAGCAATATAGTAAAAATAATTATTGATATATGTAAAAACGGAGCTTTTTTCAGAAAATAGTAAATATCTGGAAATTTACTGATTTTGGGTACTAACATATCTTTATGAAAAATGTTCAAAATTTTATCAATAATTCAAACAGGCAGTCAGGCAGTTGTAAAATTCCTGTAAAATTTGGTATCTTGTTCAAGTGGTCGCTTCTAGGATTCTTACCATACGTATTACATACATTAATAAACGTGGTGTTCTTTTCTATTTTCGCTTCTTATTGGGCCGATACTGAAAACAGAGCCGAGTTTAAACACCAGCCGGCATCAATCAGTATCATGACCAGTTATAATGTCTGGTCAATTCACAAAACCAACAGTTGATTACTAAAATATAACCGATTAGCCAGTTTTTGTTGAAAGCCCTACTTATAAAAAATATTCTTCTATATTTTTCATCCTTATTGGGCCGGTACTGAAAATAGAGTCGATCCTAAACACCAAAATCTTTGGGTATCATAACCGGTTATAACAAATGATCATCATTATGGTTATGATGGCCAGTTATGGTATTATTTATTAAAATATAACCGGTTCACCAATTATCCGGTGTTTGTTGAAATACCTACTTACACATAATATAAAAAATAAACAACCATGGGCAAATACTATTATTTATTCCTTAGTAATATCTGAAATATCTGACATATCAACTTCAACACTCATAGTCTTGTCTCTGAATTCACTTGTATGTGTGTTAGCATTGTTTACTGATTCTGTTAATTGGAATCGCAGAGAATCATGTTCTTCCTCAGTATTCTCTTCAGTTTTTATGAAGTCAGGTATATTAAATGGAGCACCTAAATAAGACAAAATTAAAGTTTACTTTTTATTGAAAATAATGGTTTTTCATTAAGCACATAAATAAATGGGGAAAACCTGTTCAAATTTGTAACTTTAATACTATAAAATCAAGTACGAATAGAACATGGGTCACATAGTGCATAACAAGATAACAAGACTGGTAGAGATGACACTAAGGAATGCATCCAATAAAATCGCACTGGAAGGAAGTTTGTCAGAACTATTCAAAGTTAAATTGAGACAGGGTGATCCATTGTCCACAACACTATTTAATTTAGTGTTGGAGGTATACAGGGTGATTCAGAAATAGTGAATCAAACGAAAATGGTAGATTCCCCATGCGAAAATAAGACAAAGAGTCTAATATACCCCTGCCCGAAGTTATACCCCGGAGGAGATATAGCCCCCCAAATTCTCCCCTTAAATTTCCATAAAAATTACTTTCTCAGAAAAAAAAATTATGTTTACGAGTGCATGTGCTTGTTATATTTTACTGTAAAAAACGGTTTTATTAGTGTTTTTCTTGCTCAAATAAATTGTTGTAAGGTGGAATTGCAGTGCTAGAGTTGACTGAAATAGAATTTGATCAAAATCTAGAGCAGATGAGGTATTGAATTTCAGATTTTAACTCATGTTGGGTGTTTGAGGTTAAGTCATCCATCAGAATGCCAGATAAGTGCATAAAGTGTCTTCAGTTCTCAGTGGATGAGAGAGGGCTGGGAGAGAAGTGCTTCAGCTGCGATGGCTGTAAGAGGAAACTGTGCGAAAAGTGTAGTATTAAATATTTTGCTTCAACAGAACTGCGAGTTCTCCAGCTTAAGAAAGATTAGGTTCTTTTGTGATGAATGTTTGAGTTTAATTTCCGATGGTTTAAAGAATGAGTCAGCTATAAGGGAGATTGTAAAGTTTGCTGTGGAAGAGTCGTACAGAGTAAGGAGTGATGAAGAGACTAAATTGGTGCATGAAGTTGAGCAAATTAAGGCGAAATTTTCTGAACTGTTGGGCCTGGGAGACATCGTTAATAAGTTAGTGAAAGAAGTTAAGGGGCTGAGGGAAAGTAATGCAGTAAAACCGGGAGTCACTGTGCAGGAGTCATATGCAGACAAAGTGAAAAATTATGAAACACTGATCATTCAACCGAAAGAGGGCATAGTACAAAGTGGAGTGGAAACTAGGAAGGTGGTTAAGACGACAATTAATCCGGCAGAACTGAGTATAGGTATTGCAAAAGTTAAGAAGGTACGGGATGGAGGAATTGCAGTGGCTTGTGAAAGCCTTACAGAAAGGGAAAAATTAAAGATAGAAGTCGAAAATAAATTGGGTGGTGATTACTGTACACACGTAGTTGAAAAAAGAAGACCTAGAATAAAGGTGATTGGTATAGGCGAAGAAATGACCAAGGATGAATTAAAGAGGTGCATAAGTATGCAGAATGATTTTATAGACCAAGAAGATATTGAAATATGGGCATTTAAAAAAATGAGAAGTAAATACATGAGTATTTTGGAAGTTAAGGGTCATATTTTCAATCGCATTATAAAAGAGGGGAAGTTAAGAGTAAAATGGAATCTGTGCAAAGTTTTTGAAGATAAGGATGTGACACGGTGCTTTAGATGTTGTGGTTTTAACCATAGAGCTGCTGAATGTACGAATGATGCATACTGTAGAAAGTGTGCTGGTAAAGGTCATAAAGCTGCAGAATGTGAGGCACATTAATTGAAATGTGTAAACTGCTGTATGATGAACAAAAAGTTGAATTTGAATTTGAACTGCTTCCATGATGCTTACGATGAGCAGTGTCCGGTTTATTTAAGTCAATTGGAGAGGCGAAGGGAGGAAATATCATACGAATAGCCATCAACTCTTGAGCAGGGCAGTTATGTTTACGTGTTGAATAGCCAGAGTGTACTTGCACATTTGGATGAAATGAAGCTGATGATGGAAAGTGAAAATATAAGTATTGTGTGTTTGACTGAAACTCATCTTACGGATGATATAGCAGACTTTGAAATAGCTGTAGAAGGTTATAATGTGGTGAGATTGAACTCGAATAGCCGCCATACTGGAGGTGTGTTGTGTTTTTTAAAAAATCATTTAAAGTACAGACTAGTTGGAGAACATAAGGTTGAACGGAGTTATTGGGTACTTACATTGGAAATAACTGGTTTGGGAGAACGATTTGTGCTATCTTGTGTGTATCGCTCACCTGGTGGGTCTCGGTCTGATTTCCTGGAATTTTTGGAGTATTGGTGTGGGGAAATAGTTGAGAAAAATCGGAAGTGTTGGTTTGTTGGAGATTTTAATATTGATTGGCTTTCTGAGGATTTCTACGCTGTTAAACTCAGAAAATGTGTCGAGAGTGTTGGGTTGATACAGTTGATAGAGGATTATACTCATGTTATGCCGCTGAGCAGGACATTAATAACTTGGTATTGTCGAATGACTGGTATACCCAGGTACAAGTGTGTGATTCACCAAAGATTTCTAGTCATAGACTGCTGAAATTTTTAATTGAAGAGCCAGCGATAATAGAATACAAGTTAATTAGGAAAAAAATACAAAATTATTACAGCTGTGGTATGGAGCTACTGTCAAAGGAGTCTGTTGTGGATTATAGAGTAAGGGATTTGAATGAGCGAACTTGCGGTTTTGTTGAAAATTTAACCAAGGTTATAGACGAGGTATGTCCAGTGACAAGAATTGTGGTGAGAAATAATAAGTCATGGTTCAGTGAAACTGTAAGAGAAGCGATAAGAAGTCGAGATAAAGCTTACAAACGCTTTATAACTGTAAATACTTGGGAATGTTGGGAGCAGTACAAGATAGCCAGGAATTTGGTAGTGAGAACCATCAGAGATCAGAAGTTTCTATATTATGAAAATAAGATTGATGGGGCTAAGCATGAGTCAAAGGTAATGTGGCGGACATTGAAGGGTTTACTATCATGTAGAGACAAAATAATTATTAAGATGGTCGAGTTTGATGGAAGGGAAATATCAGAGGAAAAAGAGATGGCAGATGAATTCAATAAATATTTTGTGGAGAGTGTGTTGAATATAATTAACACTATACCTGTTAGGAATGACTTACTGATGATAGCAGAGTTGAGTAGCGTAATGGACAGTTTTAAGTTGGTGGATGAACATAAGCTTCGGGATATCATGTTGAGTTTGAAGAAAAAAGGTAGTCCTGATGATATAACAATCGATTTTGTTTTGGAGTTTTTTGAGATGTTGTGGAGGCCTGTTATGAATATAATAAACACATCATTGCAGGAAGGTGTTTGCCCTGCAATTTTTAAGTTGGCTGTTGTAGTTCCGATTAAGAAGATACAAAGAGCACTAAAGAGTGAAGATTACCGACCTGTAAATATGTTAACAGCTTTAGACAAAATTGTGTACAACCAGATTTTAGACTACGTAAGTGTGAATAATATTTTGTCGGAGTTCCAATCGGGTTTTAGGAGTAAGTTTAGTTGTGAAACTGCTCTTCAGTTTGTTATGAATGAATGGAAGGGTGAGAGGGATAGTGGTAGGACAGTATTGGCGGTATTTCTGGACTTAAAAAGAGCTTTTGAGACTATAGATAGGAGTCGACTTTTATTTAAACTTCAAAAGTACGGAATCAAGGGGGTGGTGTTAGAGTGGTTAACCGATTATTTGACAGATAGGAGACAAACTGTTGAATGTGGAGAGGCACGATCTACTGAGCAGATTATTGAAGTAAGAGTACCGCAAGGGAGTATTTTGGGGCCCTTACTTTTTGCGCTGTACATTAATGATATTGGTTCTATTTTTGAGTATTGTAAGTATCATTGTTTTGCGGATGATACAGTTATGTACATTGAAGGCGATGATATCGCTGAATTAATAAGGATGGTCAATGAAGATCTGAAGGGTGTTTCTAGCTGGTTGGAAGTGAACAAATTAAAACTTAATCTGAAGAAAACGAAAGGGATGTGTTTTAGTGCTCCCCATGTTTATACTGAACTTCTTGATGCAGTGGAGGTAGTGAACGTGGAAGGGATTGCAGTTGAAATTGTAGAAGAACTTAGGTATTTGGGAGTAGTGGTTGATAGACAGTTGAAGTGCAATAGTCATGTTGATTATGTGTGCAAGAAGATGGCAATGAAGATCGGTGTTATCTCTAGGGTATCAAAGTATCTGTCCAGTTATGCGAGGAGAACTGTGTACAACACAATTGTGTTGCCATATGTTTGCTGCTGTGGGTCTGTGCAATATATGGCTCAAAAGGATGCAATTGACAAGTTACAGAGACTGCAAAATCGTGCAATGCGTGTAATTTTAAGGTGTTCTAGATACACAGCAGTGGATGTTATGTTAAAGCGGTTGAATTGGTTAGGTATTGCTAAGTATTTGGAATTTCAGTGTTTTGTTTTTATTTATAAATTGAGTAATGGCCTTTTGCCTAGTTATTTTGATAAATATAGAATTTTATTTTCGGATGTACATGGTTATGATACCAGGGTGTCCTTACAAGTTTCTATCAGCGCCGTAGGTCGGTTTCGGCGCCGCAATGCCGCATGCGTAAATAATCCGGTAAATCACCGTCTCACTCCCTGATCGCCGATTGTATTTGTGTAAATACGTAAATTCGTTCGGGGTGTTTATTAGTTATAAATAATGGCAGGAATGCAACGTTTAGCGATTTTTCGTAAACGTTTAAATACGTTTATTAAACGTTTAAACGGCGTATAAACGCGAACCCTATGCGTAACTTAACAATATTGCAATATTATTTTGAAACTTGAATAATTAGAAAAAATCAAACATCGTTTGAAAGTTAGGTTATAAATCTTAAAATAATACCTATACCGTTGAATGAAGACTGCTGCGATGGCGGCGAAAGTCCTCAAAGGGATGCAAACAATAAATTTGAAAAGTGCATGACGGTTTTGCAATATTTAAGTGGCCGCCTCGCTTTTGCTCTTACGCGGTGCGCGCCTAGCACTAGCCGCGGCTTTTTTATCTGAAATTTAAGGATACCTATATCTAAATTTTATTTGCATTTCGTTTAAACGTCCCCCTAAACGGGTAGTGCCCACACGTGCGGTTAAACGTTGAAGCGTTACATCCCTAAATAGTAGTGTTTCCTATTTCAACATTTGAATTTCGGGATCGGGATTCAATCCCGGGATCCCGGGATTCTAAATTTCAATCCCGAAATTGAATCCCGATCCCGAATTTTGGAAACCCTAGCCGCAATATATATTAATTATTATGCGAGATAAAAAATAGTATGCGCTCTAAGCATTCCGCGTCGTCTTTCAAAGTGCCTACCACACACGCAACCAGCCGTCCGAGTACTGAGGTGTGGCACTCTAAGGCAAATGCATATTTGATATGGGTGCGAGATCGCCAGACCCCCCCCAACTCCTGAGCGGTGATTTCATTCTAGAGCACTGCCAAGTTCTAAAGTCAGGAGCCGCCACTGGGTGGCCCACCCCGAATAAACACCTTGCATTACTTCAATTAACTTCAACTTCACATCAGTTATGGTTTGTAAAGTTTCTAAGTTGTGTACCAAATTGGAACCTTGTAAGTCATATAATTTCTGAGAAATCAATTTTTATTGAAATTTAAGGAGAGACTTTGGGGAGCTATATCTCCTCGGGGGTATAACTTCGGACAGGGGTATATTAGACTCTTTGTCTTATTTTCGCATGGGGAATCTACCATTTCCGTTTGATTCACCATTTCTGAATCACCCTGTATTGACAGAAAGCGGAATGCACACAGCGGAAACAATCTATAATAATAAGCATCGGTGACTGGCGCATGCAAATGACATAATACTCATGACAAGGAAAAAAGCTAGAAAACATATTTAAATTGTTGGAGGGAAGAGCAAAGAAGTATAGTTTAGTTATCAACGAACAGAAGACAAAATAATACACAGGACGATTTAAACTCAGTTGCCATTAGATGTTTATGAAAAACTAAAGACATAAAACAAAGAATAGAGTAGGGTCGAGTTGCGTTTAATAAAAAGAAACAACTGTTATGCTCGGGAACGGTTAATGTAGAAACTCGGAAGAGACTCTTAAAGACGTATGTATGGAGTACGGCATTATATGGGTGCGTAACTTGGACAATAGGAGAAGCGGATCGAAAGAGAATAGAAGCGTTTGAAATTTGGTGCTACAGACGCATGACGAAAATACATAAATAAATAAATAAATAGATAAAGTTAGCAATAGGGAGGTATTAAAAAGAGTTGGGGAAAAGCAAAAGGTATGGAAGACAATAAATAATAGGAGAGATGAGATGGTAGGACACCTTGTAAGACACGAAGGAATAGTTCCCAACATACTAGAGTCAAAGATGGGAATAAAAAGAGGTAGGGGTAGGACTAGATTATACTACTGCTCTCAAATAGTTAGGGATGTAGGATGCTCTACTTTTAGGGAAATGAGTGGGTTAGCTCAGGATAGGAAAGGATAGAAGTACGCGTCCAACCAGTTTTCGGACTGAGAACCTTATGATGATGATGATGAAGAAAAATTGATATTTAGAGAATAATTTAAGAATCCGTATCTTCGAAGTTTCCGAAGACTAAGGAAATACTATCTACTCCGATGAAAATAAGGCCATTACTCTTTCGCAAACTATAGTGAGATTAACCAAATATTGTACAGAGTGTTCAATATTCAATGCTACTTTGTGCACTCTTTAAACATCCAAGAGTCGGTTGTCTAAAAACAAACTCCCTGTATTTTATGTCACCATTGGGTAGTCCACAAAATTTCCAATCTATTTGTGTATTACGTTCCTATACCTACCTCTAATGGTTAATGAATCATCAGCTGTCTTTAAAATATTTTCTCGTATTGTGCAACTAGGTATTAGAAATTCACACGAATCAAGTAAAACTATGTAAGGATAACAATAATTTTATTTGGAATTTTATTTAGTTAAATTGTTCAAAATGATGACTGCTTTTCCTTAAACAGCTCTGAATTCTATCCAACACTGAACTGTGAGCGGGAGCACCATCCATTTGGTACCAAGAACTTAAAAATTGGTCTAGTGGCAGGAGAAACGCACTTAATTGTCCATCAGAAGGGCGAATAAGTTGAAGCTGAATTTATGTTGGAAGTCTCTTTCTCTAATAAAGTGTGGATTTTCTTTGTTCCAAAAATGACAAATGTGGTATAGGCAAAGGAGTACCTTACCTGCATAGCGGTATAGTGCTGCAGTATACATCGTCGTTCCTGGATTGGTCGTTTCTACCAGAATTTACATGCTGTAGAGTGTTACATGTTTTTTTTGCTTACAAAGTTAATAAAATAATAAAAAAGTTAATCCCTTTTTTGTTTTATGTCGTTTGCGCCTATCAAACACGCAGTAAGAGTATATGTCGCACATACGACATACCGCATATAGGTTTAAAAATTCAATCCAGGTGCGAATGACGCAAGTATACGACATAGACTTTTTTCAACTACTGAGGGTAAACCAATAAAACAATAATGGCATATAACTTTCAAATACATCATTATACTCGCATTCGTAGTTAAGGCTGGGATTTATCAGCTGTTAGTCCATAAAGTGCTGCCACCTATCTCGCAAAAGTGTGATTAGTATGATGTAAAATACAGTATGATTGGTTTGCGTCACAGCTGCAAACTCTTCAAACGGAGCCTCTATAGCTTGGAATTTTCAAAGTTTTTTGCTTTAGCGGCAACCGAATAAATCTAGGAGGATTAGTCGGCGGTCCTATCTTTAAATTATTATTTTCTATTTAGAAATATGAGAACCAACTGAAGCGCTACCGCCATCTACATTGCCGTAGCCACACTACTACTACTGTCAAACGTGCAGTTTGCTGTGCATTTTGGCCAAATATACACAAGATCTAGAGAATGTAATGAAATTTTTATTCCAACACGCTGGCTGAACGAAGCAACGTATCAAGACGTTCTTGGTTGAAAATGAGTAAGGAATAATTAACTTAGACAACCCTACTTTCTAATTACGATAAATATGTGTACAAATAGTAAAAAAGGTGTCGAGTTTATGACGGTTTTATGGCGGATTTTTCAATAATTTGAGGGAGATTTATTTAAGGCGAACGAAAAATATTACTATAAAAGTAGTGGGAGTCTCTAAGTTGATCCTTTATTGATAAATCTTTTTTTTATTTAACGCCCTATCTACTTTAATTTCAGAATGGTGTTGGAATAAAAATGTGTCTACATGTCCCGTTTTTAGTGCTCAAATTCCGCACCCTTAAATATGCTTCCGCACCAAGATGACTTTTTCCCATATAGCACCCACAGTGAACGTGTTAAAATTCTCTGAATAGATGTGCACGAAACTCCAAACTCACTCTGTACATTACGAATAGAGGCATGAAGATAAGCATCGAAATAAGCCAAAACATCAATTTAAATATCTTTTTCTCCGATTACACATCTACCAGTCTTATAGGATGCTTTTGACATTACCATAAGCAAAGAAATTCTAATCTTCTGAATATTTTATCAGATAAATGAGGATTTCTTTAATTAAAAATACTACATGTTCTGCCAATAATTTTACCACATTCACCACGGATGTACAGTCAATTCAGAATATCTCTGTTTGAATATGTAATTATAATTTGCCATGTTGAACACCAACAAACAATATAAAGGTACTAGCAACTACACCAGTAATGGCTAACAATAATTGCTAATGTCACATCCTCAGATGTTATTTTCCAATGCCTACTTGTTGGGGAACTATTACAACCGCAAGAAAATATTCTAAAGAGAAGTCGATAATTTATTAACCTTCAGAGATAGGTATAGGGATGTTATACATGAAGAGAGTGGAAATTTTGTAACCTGTCCAATGGTGTGATAGAATACAGGGTGTTGTATTTAAGATAGTTGACTTTTAGATGTTTGAAGTTTTGCATAAATTAACATTCAATATTGAACACTCTGTATAAAATTGTGTTGACTTGATTATGACTTTCGAGAGAATAAGGACGTTGTTATCACCAGGGTTGATATGTTTAATTAATATCCAGAAGCTTCGGAGATACATATTTTTAAATGATACTCTAAAAATCACATTTTTGTCAAAGATTTAATTTTTTTTCAGGTATAGGGACTTCTGATAAAACTCGTGTTAACACTGAGCGAAAATTCCAAAAATATGAGAAAAATGTGGACATTCTATTTAAAATAAGACAGTTGATTCCAACTACCAGTATAAGCGGAAGTGCAGTGCAGGTGAAAATATTTTTAATAAGGAGATCAATATGAGGAACCTACAGTTGCAAATTTTCAGAATTCAAACTGGATTAGTTCTCCATAAACGTGTAATGGGACAATGAGTTTGAATCACCCTCTATATGGTAATGACAGACAATGACAAAGGAGAATGTAGAATGCAGAGGAAATAAAAAGTACTTAATCGAGAGAGTTGAGCAATTTAACTATGTGGGAGTAACGCTAACAAGTAAAGGAGAAGAAGAGATCGAAATCGTCAAGGGGTTCACCAGAGGAAGTAAAGCTGCCGGATCGTTACCAAAAGTACTAATAGTTAGAAATATATCAAGCGGTATCTACTACACGGCTGCGAGAGCTTGGTAATGAATTTAAAAGAGGGGGCAAAGCTTTTGAAAGATGTAAATGTAAGATTCTTAGAAAAATTTAAGGAAGGATAAGAGTTCTTTCAAACGTGAATACTGTATGCGAGATACGCGTATCTCAGATACAGTTTTAACATACGTTCAAACGGTGCTATTCACACTGTCGCGGGCGACGGATACGGTATCGCGATACTAAATTTCGGTATCCTCCCCCAACAGCCGCCGGCGACAAATTGCGTATCCCGCATACTGAATTGCCATTAGATCTTATGAAGCCGTTCAGACACGGATACTTTTTCAAGTGAAAAGCTATTATATCATAGGCGTAGTAGAACATTTCAAACGTGAATGAACAGTGACCATGGAACGTACGATCTCAGCTACTCTTAGTTGCACCATTGGATGAACCCACATCGTTCTTCTCCTTTGTACCTTCTTTTTCTTTAAGATAAACTACAGCATAATGTACTCTTCCACGTCCATAATGCGCTGCACTGTACTCTCACCTGACTCAGGGCAACATGTATGCGATACAGTAGGCACTTATTTTCTACTGCGATTATGTATCCCGAATACCGTATCTGGCATACAGTATCCACGTCTAAAAGAGCTCTAAGAGTAAACTAACAAGAATGGAGGCGGAGAACAAATGCAGAAATTACTGATAAGTATGAGAGATCAGGAATCACGCAAGTTGTTAGAACTCAGAGATCCAGATGGTTGGGACATATAGCAAGAATGCCCGCAAGAAGTGGAGTTAAAAGTCTTATTGGGAGTAGACAGTAGGAAGAGGTCACCCTAGAAAGGGATGGGTGGTGAAAGCAGATCTGAGAGAGATCGGGGTGGTGGACTGGCAAACAAGCACATGGGTTAAGAAATGGGAGAAGATAGTGATGACACTTAAAGCCAAAGGTCGTGAAGACCTGTAGTGCTGATAATATATAGTACATAGAAACATTGATTATTTAGTCATGCTAAACGAAGTCTGCAACTGAAAAGAAGTAAAACTGGGACAGCCAAAACGCACGTCTCTATGGACATCTGTGACGTGGAATCCCGTCGTTAACACCGATTGGCCCCCCCCTTAGAAATTGCACCATCCTGCCACACATCTCTCAGAATAAAGTGAGAGAAGGATCAGCTTGCTTATGCATGTTAAGGTCCCTCCCTAATCTTTCGGGATGATACGACACAGCATCATTGAAATATTGCGATTTAAGTGCACAGCAATTTCCTTTGATGAAATAAAGCCTCAAATATAAAAAGCGAAAGTTGCGGAATTTATATTTGATGTAAACTTTCGATTAAAACAATTTTTTAAATTTTTGGATCTTGACCATTACACTATAAACACCAGTTCTAATTTACCTGGATAAGGTTGTTGATCGTCAGCAAGTTGTTCCATAACATAATTTAACATAGTTGTGCAGAAGGTATCATCTCTTCGCAAACCCAAAGCTTTATGAAACCAGTTAACGGCTTCTTCCGTATTTACCATTAGGGCATGAACATACGCTATTGCAGAATATGTGCTAGCTGATTGAGGACATAATATAAGCGCCTGAAAAATAAACAGTAAAGTTAATAATAATAATAATTTATTGTCCAACAGATAACAAGAATTCAATTACAGGATAATTTAAAGAAAATACAAAAAAATATACATAGCAAATATAATATCAATGCTATCCAAATAGGTGAATTTTGGTAGTATTCAAAATACAATTTAGTGAATCAAAGTTTATGTCGCAAAAATGTCCAATTAAATTAAAATGAAAACACATCACATAAATGGGCGATTTCATTAATAAGTAAATGCGGGCAGTTGGTACAAAAAACAAGTTAAGGTGGCGAGATTGTAACAATGCACAGAGATAATGTCTAATAACTCTAACAAACTTAGACTGGCATTCCGCAATTGTTCTACGAGACCGCTACCTGCAAATTGTAACAAAAAGAAACTCGGAATAAATTCGCCCGCATACGCATGTACCGATGAACGAAGTGAGGTAGAAGATTAGAACGCCCACCTTCGCGAATATTCAAGAATGAATCTTTGCACACGAGACAACAAGTGACGTAGGAAACTTTGACTTCACACAACCACAGACAGCCCCTCCTGGATGACATAAAACAGAAGACCGCATCGCTGCTAGGGCCATTCTCCTCCCATCCGAAATAGAAGTACCTGATTGAACGCGCCTGACTTTGCCATGTGATTAACTGATATTCAATGTAAAATAAATTCAAGAAAATACCCGGTGTTTGATAGTTACTATTGTTGAAATATTAACAATCACACACTACCTAGTCACGAGTTGGCTGGGTCCATCTTATGCGTAGTGAGGGAGTAAATGCCCCAGGAATTAAAAGCGTCTTCCGGTGAGGGTTAGATCGATTTGGCAATCCCGTGTGACTCCGGTCTGTAACGGGACAATAACGGCAGAAATCGATCGCACCTGGTTGAATCAGCAGCCTTTGGTGAAATCCTGCGGCAATACTGGTTATTTGCTAGAGACTTATAAGCCGGTGGCATATAAAAGGAGAATGTACTCTGGTGCTGCCAAGTAAGCTCCAGGAAACCGATAATAATTCAGTTTGATCATACGACGAGCCCGTGACGTGTACAATCAGGATACACTGCGAGAGCCATTCTAATTTCATGTAAATACTGATTTTCTTGTAAATATTTCTTGTTCATTTCAATATAGTTAAATTATTAGAATCCCGTTATAATTTTGTTTATGTGTTATTTTAACCATCGTTTAGTAATAGTGAAAGAATCCACCCTTCTGCGACTGAAAGGCAAGAGTTTATCTACGAATAAGTCTCCCACCGACCAGAGTATCCAAATATAAAGAAAGAATTTGTTCATCAGAGAATGACTAGATCCCCGTAAATATTCAGTGTGTTCCAACACATGATACCGAGGGTCCAGAATCCAGAGGCACCACCGAGGATTGGGAAACATTATTGTATAATTGGCGTCCGAGCATCAGGGATGATTATTTGTATATTGGTTTTGAATAAGTGTGTATTTGATTTAAATTGCTTCATTCACTGCTGCCAAAATGTAGGAGGAAGAAAATATGACAGGACCAGCACGAGCCGAGGAACAGCCAACCGCAAGCCCTCCAATCTTCAATACCCGCGGCCAGAGTGGCGTGGGTGTATCCACTCAATAAGGAGGAGATGACCAGGGAGCTCAGGAAATTTAACTTAGCACCGAGTGTAGAAATGGAAGTCATGAGAAAGAAATTATCCACATTCTTAAGGGAAGGCTTCGCCGAAGGAAACGTTAGGGGTGTAGCACCAGCTGCACAAAAAGAAGAAAAGAAACCGCCCTGTGACACTGTCCGAAAATGGAACCTAAGATATGACGGGACCACTGACCCGATTACCTTTTTAGAATGGTTTCAGAGCTACAGGAATGCTATGGAACAGATCCGAAAGACTTATTAAAATCGTTGCCAGAATTGCTGAAATGGTACAGAAATAACAAAATTATGTGGAAAACATGGGGCGATTTTCTAGACGAGTTTAAATTAAATTACTATCCGCCAAGGTACACGTCCTGCTTAGAAGAGGCGATATGAGCACGTATTCAGGGAATGCGAGAAACAGCAAAAGAGTTCGTCGTGTCTCTGATAACTTTAATGCGTAGGCACGGTCAAATGTCGCCAGAAAACCAACTCGAACGTTTATATTTAAATTTACCCCGAGAATATAAAATGTTTGTAAAAAGAGTTGAGGTCGATAGCATCTCGAGCTTGCTTAAATCATCTTCGGAATATGAGGGGGTATTGCCGGAATGCGCAACATATCGCCCGCCGCTTACTCCCACTGCACTAGCCAGAAACCCGGGAGACAGGACAAAGGACACTTGAATGTAGTCATGGAGAAGAAACCAGATGCCGCTCCGCCGCGAAATCTTCCAAAAAGAGGAACGTATTCTAGGGCGCTGGTCTGCTGGCGCTGTGGTGAGAACGGGCAATGGAAAGAAAAGTGCCGCGGCGCCCGTAAGTTATTCTGTTCCTGGTGCGGGAGACAAGGCTTCCTAACCAGGACCCACGGCTCTAGTGGAACACTGGATCCGCTTAAAACCAGGGGAAAAGCCCCGCAAGCAACCCTAGAAATCCCGCTATGCAGGCGGTTATCAACCAGGAGGTTGAAAGAATGCTGGCATCATCGAATCCTCGGATAGCCCCTGGAGCTCACCAGTGGTAATGGTAAAGAAGCCATCCGGCAAATACTGATTCTGTCTATATTCAAGAGTAGTAAACAAGAAATCCGTGCCAGATGCCTATCCCACCCCATATATTCAGGCTATCCTGGATAAACTGAGGAGCAAAATATATCTCTACGATAGACCTGAAACATGCATATTGGCAGGTAGCGCTTGCTGAAGAGAGCCGGCCAATTACCGCATTCACCGTACCAGGGATGGTGCTTTTTCAATTTAAGGTAATGAAATATGGTTTACATTCCACCCCCGCACCTTTCCAGTGCCTGCTGGATAAAATCACTGCACTAAGTTGGAGCCGATGGCATTCGCTTACCTGGATGTCATTATAGTGGTAAGCGCTACGTTCGAAGAACACCTGCGATACCTGCAGGAGGTGTTCAGAAGGCCGAGGTCAGCCCAGAAATGTGCCTTCTGTAAACAAGAACTGAAGTACTTGGGACACATGGTGAATCAAGAAGTTATTCTCACGGATCCAGAGAAGGAAGGAATCAATAAAATGGAGTCTCCAACCTGCGTAAGAGTGCTCCGACATTTTCTCAGTTTGATGTCCTGGTATAGGAAATTTGTCCCGTATTCTTTAGATATCGCCGCTCCGCTACATAAATTTTTAAAGAAATATGAAATTATTTTTTAACAGCGGAACAAAACGACGCTTTCAATACTATAAAAAGGGCATTAATAAGCGCCCCAGTTTTAGCGTGTCCCGATTTTAAGGTGCTTTTTGTGTTACAGACCGTAGGACTGGGAGCAGTCCTCAGCCAGGTCCAGAACGGCATAGAGATACCCATCTCCTATATATCACATGCCCTCATGGAGGCAGAGAAAAATATCTAAGAATTATTGGCGAAAATTTGGGCGATCACAAAGTGGAAACCCTATCTAGAAGGGTACCATTTTACAGTTATTTCCGATCACCATTGCCTGGAGTGGCTCAACAAATTGAAAAATCCTACTGGAAAGCTGGCGAGATGGGCATTGGAGCTTCAACAGTAATTGTTCGAGGTGAAGTATCGCAAAGGAGCCCTAAACCGGGTCGCAGATGCTCTGTTCAGATCACCAGGAGGTGTAGAAAATCTGGCCTCCATAACCCGGACAGACGACTGCAATTGGATCCGAAAACTGCGGAGAAAAATAAAAATAGCCCCGGAACAGTTTCGAGTGTCGTATTATAAACGAGAAAGTGGGTGTTGTGTGTACCGGAGTCACAGCGGCAGGCAGTCTTGACTGAATGCCATGACGAGCCCGGGTTTCATTAAAGTTTAGTGTTAAATCCATTCTACTCTAGTATTTGCTCGTTATCAACACCCTTCAACTCTATCATTACGTAGAAATAAAACTATCACGAATATTCACAAACATATTTCAATGTCTCTGAAATTTACATTACTAATTGTGGTCTGTCTTATAAAAAACTTATTCTGAACTTATGTTACAGTCAATGAGATTTCTCTTGTGCATTTTAGTATAACAGTTTGGTAGCTAAGTATACCGGCGCCATAGTCCCTTGCGTCCTTCTGTGCCTTCAGGTCTCATCCCTCTCGAGGTACTTGATGGCATTGTATGCCACTAGGTCAACTAGGTGATGGCTTACATCACCACCATCATCACGGGAGGCACTAGATAAAGAAGGTACTAGTGAGGCAGTATCACTTTTTCTGTCATTATTGTCTTCTTTGATACACATGTCACATGGAACATTTTAGAGACGTCACATAGATGTTCTATGGCTAGTCAAACAATACTTCCAATTCTCTGATTCAGTATTCAGGAATTTTCTTCTATTAGAAGAGACACAAAAGCAAGAAACGTAGGAGAGAAGAGGTAATGTTTGGGAATATAATTAATTAGTTATCCTATGTTTCCGAAATACAACTGTATCACATGCAGTTTTTAAGAAAATTATTTTAAAACATTTCCAGAGAACCTAAAAAAGTTTTTAATTTACCTGTTGATGAAAATCGAGTGCTTCTTCATATTTTTTTAATTTTCTGCAAGTGTGTCCCAAGTTATTTAACAGAGGTGCCCATCTTTGTGGTAAACTTGTGTCTTTAATTTTTTTCACTTGTTCTAATGCTTGCCTAAAAAATTTCTCTGCAGGTTTATACCTGTTGGTAATAAGTTACTTTCAGATAACATAGTTATATTACAAATTGTCACCAAACTTACTCTAAATTATGAAATGCTATAACTCCCATTTCGTGCATTATAAAAGGATCATTTGGTGCAATTTTTAATGATTGGTTGAAAAACTTCATTGATAATCGCACATTATTCGTAAGGCCACATTCTAAACCAATGTAGAGTAGCGGTAAATGACACCTAAAATGACAAATTAAATACCGATGATTACAAAGGCAGGTAAAATAATAACAAACGCAACTGGAGAAAAATTACTTTGAAGGAGAAAAATTATGCTTACATATGTTTATCCTACATCTCGACACATGTTTTGCTGATGCCAGCATCCTCAGGAGTACAAAGAAAGATGCTGACGTAGCCAGCGAAACAAATGTTGAGTTTAATGTTATTGTTTTGGCGTGAGGGGTAAACTTGTAAAGAATTCATAGTACTTATATTCAAGGATCGTAATATACAAGTAAAACAAGTAAATAAAACATATACGTTTTATACACGTATAATGCTTCTTACAGGTATAAATTCAGATATTACTACAGTAGCTGCCAACATTATTGTTGGAAATTGTTATACGTAAAAATAAGTAATGTGACATGCTTGGCGTTCCCTGTGTCAGCGCTGAGCATACCGATTAATTTTTTTTGCCTGTAGGTGCATGGCGAGTGGTGTCCAGTTTCGAATCCCGTGCACCTACTTTCCCTACTCAATGGGCGGTGCCTTCATCTTTGATGGGATGGAGAGCGGTTATGTTCCCCCAGGCGGAGTCGATTCAACTATTTCACGAAAACAATAAATTTAACTATAGGAATACCAAACAACAGGTTTCCGATGAAAGTAGCTGCGGATGTCATATTCAAGAACTCCGATTGGGGAAGCTGACATAGGGGGTTTCTGCTTATTATAAAAACTGGAGAGCTCCCATAACAAGTCGGTCATTTGATTCTTACCACTATTATAGTCTTTTCTTCAGTTTATGTACCCAGTAGCGTATTCAATTATTTGCAAATATTGTACATACATTCTACATTTAGAATAAACTTTAAGTTTTCTGATTTGCAAATAATTAGTGTGTTATCAATAGAGACAGGATTTTAAGGTTTCTTGCTTACGCTAAATATTTAAAGCAACAAAAATTATATTGAAATTTGATTGAATTACACGAAAAGAAGTCATTTGAGATACAATTTTTGACGCCTTTTTGCAATTTTTTGTCCTTACACATGCTTATTTCTTATTGGAGTTTACTCCTTACGAATTGATTTTCAGTTATAGCCCGCGGTACGGAAATTTTGAGTAGTAAAATCAAGCGTTACATTTCGCGTTAACTAAAAGTAACGAGTTACGTACATTGAAATTATGTATGTAGTCTGAATAATATAACTTGGCGTATGATTGAAATAATCTATGCATTATGTCTCTCTCGCACGCAACCAGTTGATATGACTGCTAATTAACGTAAGAAGAAATAATCAAGATTTTCCATTGTTACTCTTTATTTCACTCATTCTCATTTTTAATGTTGGGTAACAATGTATTTGTACGTCTCTGCTTGTTTCGTACTAATTAGTTAGTCCCAAAAAGGCTATCATGGAAACTAGTATTAGCGTCTTAGTACTGTCAATGTCGAAACAAATTCGTTCACATGCATGTGTCAACCCATACGCCAAGTAATATTATTCAGACTTTAGATGATGTAAAATGAATTCTGATATATTCTGATGGTACTATAAAATTAAACCGTAACAAAAAAATTAAAAAAAAAAACCCAGTGGTCTGTAATATATTACATAACGAGCATGAAAAGTGACAAATTTCATACGAGCATGAAATTTTATCACTCGAGTTTATAGGAAATACACTTTCCACTGAGTTATGTACAGGGTGTGCTATTTTCGTTGTGATATGGGGGGTTCTCATAGAAGCAGCAGAGATAGAGCCTTTGGGTTTTCACGGACCTGAGCCACTTTCTTGAGTATAATAAAAAGCTGAAATCAGAATTTGGATATCGTTTTTAGTTTTCGAGAAAAATTTTTTTTTAATCGATTTTCAAAAATTATCTACAATTCTTTTTATACTAAGCAGACTAAAACTGTTAAGATTGATTCCTATAGAACTTTTTCCAAGGAATTCAGTGGCGTACGTAGTTTTTTTCTAGGGAGCGTATTTTTTGAATTATGACATAAAGTTGAATTTTTTAAATGGAAACCACACAGCAGGCTTTGGTCAAGTTCGAAAGGTCTTTTTTCAAGCTATCAAAATATACATATATTTACGTTTATATTGTTATTTTAAAAAACGGCAAAGATTTTGGTCCTTTTTACCTTTAGAAAATATAAGATAGGAAGGTACATCCAAGATACCTGTAATTTTATGTTGGCATTTTTTCCCCCTTAGGGCCTGCGCAAGAAACAAAAGCCAGCTTGTAATACCCTACCACAGGGTTAATTGTGCTCAATAGGGAACAAATTAATTATGTATTAAAATGCATAATAAACTGCCACAACACATAAAGGACCTGAAATTGAAGAAATTCAAAGCAATGTTGAAAGACTACTTTTGTGATTCATCTCTAGATGGGCTTCAATCCTATAACTGATTTGTAGTTCTATTTCATTATCGCACGATTGTTTCATTCATTCTCTCATTTTTGTTCGGATACATCTTTAGATGTTGCTGTGACGTGTCATGTATTTTTGATGTCGAATAAAATTATTATTATATTAAAATTATTATTAATTATTATTATGCCTGCCCGTAGGCTCAGATCGCGGCCTCCGATAGATACAGGCCTACCTACTGAATTTGAATGGATGCGATAGTAGTCCGAATTCTGCTGCGTTAGTAAGCGGCGCCTTACGGCGATTCAGTGTAAATACGGTGAATATTACTAAAACATGGGTGTTTTAGTGGTTTAAAAAGGGGTTGCGATTGACATGTCTTTGTGTAACTTACTTTTATATATTTTATCTTGAAAATTGGACATATTACCGCTATTAAATAGAAAATTAAACAAAGAAAAACTGAAAGAAACATTTACAACACTTTATATTGAAAACAAAAACACGTAAACTTAAGAAAATATCCTGAGTTTACTGTCCCCATTTTAAAGAAACATTTTTTTTAATACGTAGCATGTGGTATAGTTAAAATTCCTGAAATGCGAACTGTCTATAGGCACCTGGCTGTTTGAAATAAAATGAAGCTGCCCAAAGAAATTAATTGTTAAAGTATCTTGGACTTCTAGAAAACACGAGTTTCAATTGCACATTTAAAATTTTTAATTTAGTTTGAACACACGAACTCAATTCCTTAAAGTTATTACATGCAAGGGCACTTTGCAAGTTTGCATTCGCTGCTTCTAAAAATGGTACAATTCATTCACTCGTATCTGTATTAAAAGTTTCAAAATACTTCATAACATCATTGAATTTACACTACTTGTTAACCAGCAGATCCTTTTCAAGAATTTTTGCAATGTCTTTATGGCAGTTCGTAATATTATATAGTCTTTGGAAAACATTTGGATTTTCAAATTTACGTCTGTTATTAAAGATAATACAATTGCAGGCATTTTTTACTGCCGTTGGTCAAATACATACCTACTTTTTCTGAGGCACCTAATTATTTTAAAATAGTTGAGTTGTTTGTTATGTTCTAACTTTTGTGCGAAATTTTGACAAAATTCTTAGAAACTTGGAAACTACTTCTTGCTGAGCTAAAGATTTTCTTATGTGCATAGCATGCTCCCATGCTCACGATCCTAGGGAGATTTTATTTTTTTATTACTGTAACGTTGCAAAAGTAAACACGTTAAAGAATCAAGATGATTCGTATTTACTTTGGACGTTTTTACGTCACGCCCGGATTCCGAAGAGATGGGCGTCACCTGT
This sequence comes from Xestobium rufovillosum, assembly GCA_963966045.1. Taxonomy (NCBI): domain Eukaryota; kingdom Metazoa; phylum Arthropoda; class Insecta; order Coleoptera; family Ptinidae; genus Xestobium; species Xestobium rufovillosum. Next base: position 5,693,409 of record OZ014496.1, read on the forward strand.
GTTCGTAAACACAGGTGGGAGAGATAAGCGCGCGCCGTACAAGATCGCCGTCATACGAGATGGATGGTAGTTGCGGCCGTCACCAATCTGACGTCATGCATTTTGCATCCGACATTACTCCTACCGCTGGACATCTAGAAGTCAACCCCCACTATTCGCTTATAAAAGTGGGTGCTCCGCCGAAGAAAATTCAGTATTTGGCCGTCCGGCCCTCAGCTGGAACAAATACTCCCAGCATCCGGATGATGCTGGCCGCCGCATCCGAAATAGTACCTGATAGGCCGTTCTGACTTGGCCGTGTGATCAAACCGATAGTAACCGTCCTGTAAATATTTGAGTAAGTCAACTTTGAATAAATGTCTGGTGTTTACTTGCTGTTATTGTAAAAGATATCACCAATTAAACACTAACCAGTCACAAGCGGACTGGCCTATCTTGTCCGTGCTTAGTGAGTAGTAATCTGTTCGAACTCAGTAATTAGGGACCTGCACCAGTGATGGTTAAATCGATTTCTCACTCTCGTGCTACAGTGTATATAAACGAGACGACATACCGGCAGGAATCGATTGCACCTGTTAACTGAGGGCCCCTGGTGAAATGCTGAGGGAAGACTAATTATTATTTGCGTATCTCAGATAAGATAGTGGCATTCCCCACCGAGATCGCAACCTGGTTGCTGCAACGAAAAATCTTTCACCGTCTAGGAGTCGGCATAAATTATTGCTACTACGTATACTCCGAAACACCGTAAAAGTTCAGTTTTGATCATACGACGCACCTAATGTACTATCAGGAATACTCCGCGAAAAACGCATTTTATTTTCATGTAAATATTTTGTATCTATAGTCAGTTTTTCTTTTACCGTTTTCAAATGTATATATAGTTAAAGTAATAGAGTCTGTTTATATTTTGTTTATTCTGCTTATTATTTCACCGATGTTTAGCAATAGTATACAATTGAATCCGCCCTTCTGCGACTAAGAGCTTAAGGGTGAAACGAATAAATCTTCCACCGACCAGACCGTACAGGCAACGCCGAACTCGTTCATAAGCGAACGTACAGATCCTACTAGATATACAGTGTGTCCCAATAAGTAAGACCAGGGGACACAGGTGTATGTTTAGGGGCCCGAACCGAGAACGTCGTTGTATAAGTGACGTCCGAGTAGTGAAGACAAAAGTAATCGTTGCATTACAAACGAAGACATGTAGGTAAGAAGGCTGTGCTTTAAAAGTAGTTGGATAAACATCCTTAAGTCAGTTTTAATCGTTTGTTTGATAATAATTCTACTGTGGTTCCATCCGAATATGTAAATTTTCCGTTGCGCACTATAAATCGCTCATCAAAATGATCTATAGATATACAAATTACCGAAGATTTGGAGGATACAAAATTATCGCGATGTATAACGCAGTCACTTTTGTAATCTTCCCGGTTCCTTATGAGGGAACGAGAACGTACTTTTGCCGGATTCGTCTTGATTTTTTCTTTTATAATATTACTGGTGCACCCAGGCGCACAACAGTGACATGGCATCTACATATACCGTTTATTTATAATTGTCCCAAAATTTATAGAAATAACATTGATGGTCACGTTCTTACCTTCCATCAAATTGAAAACAATCGGGGGCTCGTATACCTACTGCATGGGTAATGCGAATTCGCGCGCGTTTAGTCGGACTACTAAATATGAATCTCTAGTGTGGAGGGGAGCAGCATGTTGGCCTGTATCTATCGGAGGCCGCGCTCAGATGCACTGCAGCCACAAAATGGGCTTATTGTGCTCACCCTAATTCTAAGTCACACCCATTCCATGATCAGATGCCTTGGATCAAACGGTACAAGTCAAACATTGAATGCGTGGAAAATTCTTCCGGTTCCATCAGACATCGTCCGAAAATTCGCTGCCTCTTTTGGACTAGAGCTTCACATCTGCACAAGATGTGCATAGCTGTCTCCTGTTTCTTATTACAAAGCGGCAGTTAAGGTCTACGTAATATTTGCCAATCTTCCACAGGTGTTCTTTAACGGTCCTGTGTCCCGTTAGGAAGCCTGTTACGATTCTAAGAGGTAGTTCGAAGTAGTTCTTGAGCATCTTTTCCTGCAAGGTCCCTTTATATACTTACGACTTGCTGTGCCTGTGTACTGGAATCATGTTCCAATAATTGTGATGTTGAGCGCGAATCCATCCGTTTACTTGGTGTCTGACGGCACTCTTAGTTACCTAGGGCAGGTTCCGGTCCAACGAAAGGATCATTGGAGCCCCGCTTTGCTAGTTTATCGGCTTTCTCGTTCCCTATCAACCCACAGTCACCTCGAATCCAAAGCAGCTCACTGCGTTCCGGATGGCTAGGATATTAAGTTGCTCGAAGCATTCCCACACCAGTCTGGAAGTCATCTTTGGGCTCATAAGAGCCTTCAAAGCTGCCTGGTTGTCTGATAAGATAAAGATCCGCTGATTTTTGTAGCCCCTCTTAATGTTTTCCCGCGCACATTGTAGTATCGCGTAGAACTCTGCTTGAAAGACAGAGGCATATTTGCCCAGAGAGGTGCTGAGTTTCACTCTTGCTTTATCTCCAAACAGTCCTGACCCAGCACCTGTGTCGGTTTTAGAACCGTCGGTGTACCAGATTAGACTGCCGGAAGGTATGCTGTTCAGAATTTGGTTCTCCACTCTAGGGTCATCGATTGTGACCTGAAAGAGTGGTCGTGTGGTGTTCTTGGGGACCATGTAATCCTTTATGTCCTCAATAATGCTAGTGTGCTCTGTACCCAGACGGACATGGTAAAATGAATTTTGCAGTCTGTATAGTGCCAGTCTCGCCTCCCCCTGTATCACGAAGTGGAAAGTGGGAAGGTCCAAAAGAATCTCTATGGCTGCAGTTGGCGATGTCCGCATCGCCCCTGTTATCCCTAGGCAGGCAAACCTCTGAATTTTGCTTAGCCTTAGCCTAGTAGTTACCTGTTTGATTTGGGCCACCATGCCAAAGCTGCATACATTATTCCTGGTCTGACCACTCTGGTGTACAGCCAGTGCACCATTCCTGGCCTTAGACCCCATTTTTTGTTATATGTTCGCCTAACTACTGCAAGAGTAGTTTCCGACTTTCTGACTATTCTATCGATTTGTTGGTTCCAGGTAAGTGTTGAGTCCAGTATAACCCCAAGATACTTGACCTCCCTTGACAGTGGGATCTTCCTACCACGGAGATATAGAGGTCCAAGAGCCTCTATATTTCTCTATCACGTAAATGGAACTATTGTTGTTTTTTCTGGACTAATGGTCAAGCCTTCCTTTTCAGTCCAGGCTGCTACAATACTCAGGGTCATTTGCATACGTTCCCTATTCGTACTACTAAATCTTCCCTCGACTGTGATGACTAAATCATCTGCATATAGCAACTTTTAATAACAACTGAAATAAAAGCAACAAAAACAGAAAAACAAAGAAAACATACAAAAACAAGAAAAACAACAAACAAGAAAATTATAGGAACTGCTCAAATTGATTGCAATGTTTTTCAACACATAATCTACATCTTTTAGTTAATAGATTGATGGCATTAATTAAAAAAATAGGATGGGCTTGCAAATATCGGAAAGCTGCATGTGTTGCCTCTGCTAGCTCGGCTTGATTGTTGTATCTTCGTATGTATATTTTTTCTTTTAAAAATGCCCAAACAAAAAAGTCTAATATACTCAGATCCCGTGATCTTGCAGACCACAATATAGGTCCATTTGTACCCAACCATATACCCGGAAAATGATTTTTTAAGTGATTTCTAACTATTGCAGAATTGTGTGCAGGGGCACCATCTTGTTGGAAATATGCCCTGTTTATGTTTATTAACGGAACATTTTCCATTATCGCCCCTGCGTTAATATTGATCTCCCGGGAAGAGACGGTGAATAATTTGAATTTTATATAGCCTACATTTGTTTTTTTTTTTAATATTTTTTTGAACTTTTGTTTTGGAAACACCAACTTGTGATTCGATTTCGCAACAAGAAGTTTTTGATGTCGCCTTAACCAAAGATTAAACATTTATTTCTTCCTCTTCCCTATTTTTGTATTATAAATTTTGTTTCTAGGTTTATTGAATGACCCACAGTGAATTAAATTTGATTTTAATAATAATAATATACTTTATTTATAGCATTGCTAGTACAATTCACCCAAACATTAACTACCACCAAAACAAAAATAAAAAATAAATCTTAATAAATCTATTGCAACTATTAAATTTCTATAGTCTCTAAAGTATAAGTCTTGCACAGCCTTTTAAAGAGTTTTAGTGACTCACAGTTTTTTAAATCTAATGGCAAACAATTAAACTTAACCAAACCTTTATGAAATAAATTGTTTTGACTAAAGTTGGTCTGCACTGTCCGTATATAGAAATTACTTCTTGCTCGCGTATTATGATTGTGTATATCACTTACAAAAATTAACTCCCTTAGAAGATGTTCGGGATACAAACCGTTCTTTATCTTAAATATAACTAACATAGTGCTGTAAAAAACATGTTGTCTTACACTTAACAAACCTGTAGTTTCTAACATGTACTTAATGCTTGTATATCTATTACACCTTAATATACATCTAAGAGCACAATTTTGCTTCCTTTGCAGGATATTAGTTTCTGTTTTATTTAACATAAACAAAATGGTTGGACAAAAATTTAAATGAGGAAGAACAATTGTCTTATATATCAACAACTTAGTCCAATAACTAAGATTATAACTAATTCTACATAATAAGTTAACTTTCTTGGCGACTTTACGGGTAACATAATTAGCATGACTAGAAAAAGATAGATTTTCATCCATTATCACTCCTAAATATTTACACTCCATCACTTGTTCTACAACTGTATCATTTATGGAAATGCCTGCATGATTTTGTGCATCAACTGAACTATATCTATTTTTAACAATCATAAATTTTGTTTTACTAATATTTAGGGACAAGCTATTACAATCTAACCATTTTTGAACTATTTTCAATTCCCCATTAAGTATATGCACGACTTCATCTGGCGTATCCCCAACACAATAAATCAATGTATCATCTGCGAATAGTTGAATATTACATCTGTTTAGACAATTTATGATATCATTTATGTACAACACAAACAAATCTGGACCCATCACTGTTCCCTGCGGAACTCCATATCTTGTGTGTCTCAGTAAAGATGTACTATTATTGAACTTCGTTTGTTGTGTTCTGTTGTCCAAATACCCCTCCAACCATCTTATGACTGTACCTCCAAATCCGTATTTTTTCAGTTTCTCTATTAATAAATTCCTATTTATGGTTTCAAACGCTCTTCTAAAATCCAAAAACACAACACCAATATTTCTTTTCATTAAGAGCACTTTTCCATTTACACACTACCGTCTGAATTGCACTTTCACAAGAATTTTGTTTTCTGAATCCTGCCTGATGTGGTGTCAATAGTTTATTAGTTTCAACATAATTTCTAATTTGTTCATTTGCTATTAACTCTATCAATTTTTCGTATGTTGGGACTATGTTTATTGGGCGATATTCCTCACACTTTATTGCGTTTTCTGTCTTTTGAATTGGTATTACCACTGATGTCTTCCACGCTTGGGGAAAATCCCCCTTTTCAAGGCTTGTATTTAGTAAGTCCAGGAAACGATTACCCATCACTTCAAAAGAAATTTTTAAAATATCAGCTGTGATTCCATCCATAGCGCTTCTTTTATTTTTCATCCCACAAACAACCCTTTTCAACTCTCCTAATGTTAATGTTAATCTCGAAAACATCATTTTGCTTGGTTGTCTTCTTTCTAGGTATCTAAATTTAATAAATCGATGGATAGGTATTATACTGGAAATGGGTATCTAGGAAGTTTTTGTGTACCTGTTGAGATATAGATCCATTGATTCATTTACATTCTCACGACATTAATTGAAAACACCATTTATGTCGTATTTTTCGAAATTTTGATAATTTTGAAGTGCCATTATGTATACCGGGTGGGGATTTAGTGTGTAATCGGTTCATACCTCTGGTACTGCTTAAGGTATCAAAATTAAATTTTACACGTATGTGGGGAACGACATGGAGCATTTCGTAAAATTATTGATGTATATACAGGATGTTCACATTCTGAGTACCAGACTAAAGTTCTATTTCTTTAAATGGAAACCCCACAAGTATTTGCGGGATTTCGATTTCCCGTAAAATTTCATGAAAATTGATATACTACATGATGTGGTTTTGAGTAAGGACTATTAAGATATTGACATTTTTGTGTCATTATGGCCCCAAATTTATGACGCTACTGACGTCTACTGACCAAAGCCACCTAATTATTTTTTATTGAAAGGGGTTTACACACTGTTGTATTTGTGAAATCTATAAATACTTTCACCATAATACTTAGGATTATACAAGGTGGTTAAGTTATGCAAAAGGGAATTTTTCCCAAAAATTTCAAATAGAATACCATGTATATTATTTGCACAACTGACAGTCAGTTAACTAAGCTTTTAATTGATGTAGATATTGCCAGGTCTACTACTGATAGTTTCGGCAGATATTACGATTGAACATCAAAATTTTTGAATTTCATTATTAGTTTATACTCTTTTTGGCAAATTCTCCCTATTCTGTTGCTCAAAACTCACAATAATGTTTATATTTTGTATTTGCAAATTGGTAGCATTATAAAGACAATAAATCTTATAGTAAAATTGTTTCTTGATCGTTATATTCTTAAATGTATAATGTCTCTTTAAAGTGGGATATAATGTTCAAACAAGGAGTGCCATGGAAGAAAATATTATCTTTAAGAAATAATCTTGCAATGGGATTTATTGTGTTAATGTAAACTTAATTTGCTAAATATTTTATAGAAACAAAATGCAAACCTTTTTTGGCGTTTTGGGTGACAAAATAGGGGAGATCGTCAAAAATAATGTAAAATACTAACGAAACTCTACATTTTTATAATTCAATTGTACATTCTGTCGAAACTTTTACTGGTAGACTTGACAATATCCACATCAATAGAAAGCCTAGCAAATTGACCATCAATTGTACAAATAATATACATGGTGTTCCATTTGAAATTTTTGAGAAAAATTTTGTTTCGCATATTATGATAAAATTATTTATAGATTTCAAAAATACAGCATTGTGTGAACCTATTTCAATAAAGAAATTTTAGGTGGCTTTGGTTAGTATGCGTCAGTAGCATCATAAATGTGGGTCCATAATGGCACAAAAATGTCAATATCTCAAAATTCCTTAGTCAAAACCACATCATGTAGTATACCAATTTTCATGGAATTATGTGGAATCCATATTATGCAAGAACACGTAGGGTTTCCATTTAAAGAAATAGAACTTTGGTCTGGTACTTAGAATGTGAACATCCTGTATATACCTAAATAATTTTGGGAAATGCTCCATGTGGTTCTCCACATTCGTGCAAAATTTCATTTTGATATCTCAAATAGTTCTAGAGATATGAGCCGATTACACACTAAATCCCCACCCGGTATACTAAGGGGTCGATTCTGTAAGCACCAACGACATCGTTCACTACCGATTGTCGCCTATGAACGACATCGCAACGATTTTTCTTATTCTGTAATAAACGACCATCGTACGTTAACGACTACAATTTGTCGTTATCCAGCGACGCCATATTCGCTGTCGTATGTAAATGATAATTCTTCTTTTTGGTAGGCAGGTAGTTGTTTTGATAACACAATTATTGTGGCACGTACACGTATGAGATGAATTTATCAAATAATGAGCATGCATAGTTTATTGTCAATTAATTGCAACTCAGGAAAGCAAAATTTTCAACAATAATGTCAGGATCACTTCCATCAGATTAATTTTTCCTGAATGGTAAGTATATTTGTTTGCAATTCACTTAAATAAATGTCGTACTGCTATCCAGTGGTTTTTTGATGACCTCTTGGACATAAAAGAGAGAATGGAAACTATTTGATTTGTTTGCCCACATCAACTGCATATCATGATTTCACTCCCGTTGGATCTCATCAGTACACCGCAGCTGGTGTGCAAAAACATTCTCGTCAAGGATTTGTTCTGTAGTTCAATCCTTGTCGAGGTACTTGTCCGGGGAGTAGTTATTTGAGCAAGTTCGAGTCGATTTTCTATCTCTTGGACCCAATGTAACTAACTGTAATATCACAAATTGTATTAATAATGGACTTAGCAGGTAAACAGGTAACGCAAAGATGTAGGAAACTGTTAACCACAAATTAATCAACTACGTATATGATTTGTCAAATTTATTACCAACTTTAATAGTATACGTCAAATTTTGTCGTTGCTTTATGTTCAAGATCGATATCATAATGACTTGGATATAGAATGTACCTCTCAAGTTTCAAAAAAGTCGTTCAGATAGTCGTTCAAACAATGTCGTTATGTAAATATTGTTGTCCGTAAACGATTAGTTACAGAATCGACCCCTAAGTATCTATTAATAAAACTAGCTGCATGCAACTTTTGCTAATGTATGTCAACAGATTCAGTGGTTAACATAAAATCACAGGTATCTTGGATGTACCTACCTATCGTATATTTTCTAAAGTTAAAACTTAAAAAGTACCAAAATCGTTGCTGTTTTTTGAAACAATATAAAAGTATAAAAATATATTTTGATAGCTTAAATTTACGTCAGAATTCGAAGTTGATAGTGGACCTCGTGACGGATTTGCGTACGGATCTGCGTACAGACTTTTGAGACTCAAACATAAGGGTCTGTTGAAGACCGTGGGACCCTATGATATGTATCGATATGCGGGGGCGACATCGATGGAATTAGGATGGTTTTTATCAGATCCGTCTCTAGAGAATGAGACATGGTACAAACAATATAACAGACATCCTATTCCATTTTCAGAACAAAAAAGGTTTGTTTCTGGTGCGCTAAGAACGGCAAAATATATTTATTTAAAAAAAGACCTTTCGAACTAGACCAAAGCCTACTATGATTTCCATTTAAAAAATTCAACTTTGTCATAACTTAAAAAATACGCTCCCTAGAAAAAAACTACGTATGCCACTGAATTCCTTGGAAAAAGTTCTATAGGAGTCAATCATAACAGTTTTAGTCTGCTTAGTACAAAAAGAATTGGAGAGAGTTTTTGAAAATCGATAAAAATCAATTAATAATTAATGGTACTGGACCGTTTGAACAACTACTCCTCGGGCAAATACCCCGCCAGGCATTGAATTATAGAACTAGATCCAGATTTTTTGTACTACAAGACGTTTCAGACTGCTACCCCACCTAAGGTGGCTTTGAAACAATCCTAATTTGTCTCCATGTACGTACGTGCTTTTGAGCCGGTCTTTGTTCAAATATTGCATGTTTCCAATTTTCAAAAACTCTCTCCAATTCTTTTTGTACTAAGCAGACTAAAACTGTTATGATTGACTCCTATAGAACTGTTTCCCGGAAACATGCAATATTTGAACAAAGACCTGCTCAAAAGCACGTACGTACATGGCGACAAATTAGGATTGTTTCAAAGCCACCTTAGGTGGGGTAGCAGTCTGAAACGTCTTGTAGTACAAGAAATCTGGATCTAGTTCTATAATTCAATGCCTGGCGGGGTATTTGCCCGAGGAGTAGTTGTTCGAATGGTCCAGTACCATTAATTAATACTAGATAATTACTCAAAGTAGTTGTCACTTGCTGATATCTGTCCAGAGCGCGGCAGCATATATAGCAAAATTAAATTGCATGGTTTGAGTGTGTAGGGGAGAGCACCGTACTGATGAGTCCCAGAAGGACGAAACCAGTTGGTCTGCGGTTTTCCATACACATTCAAAACATGCAATATTTGAACAAAGATAAAAATCAACATTTTTCTTCTCGGAAACTAAAAACGATATCAAAATTCTGGTTCGGCATTCTATTATACTCAAAAAAGTAGCTCAGATTCGCGAAAACCCCGAGGCAGTATCTCTGCTGCTTCTATGAGAAACCCGCAAATCACAACGAAAATAGGACAGCCTTGTACACTATTTTTCCCACGACCCCTTAAGAACAATTCGAATTTTTATGGGTTACTGCACCGGTAGGCCATAAATCATGCTATCACCTACTCTTCTTGACTGGCGGCCACTTTCTATCAAGCATATACGCAAGACGCAATTATATGTCACGACGATGCTTTTGATGTGGCGGCCGTCTCTTGATATCATACTTCATATGTGGCAGGTTTGTTTTCTTATAAATTTCCGGCACATGGATGATAATGCACACTATAAGAGGAGCGACTTTTGCATAGGGAACCCGAAATTGGATCTTTAAAACCGAAGCGTACATTAAAACGATGTACGTTATAAGGGCAAAAAAATATATTAATATGAATGGGACTTGGGCTGGGACTGTACAAACACAAACACTATAACCGAACCTACATAATATTTCCGGTACGTTATAAAAGGACTCTACTAATGTAAAATGTATATTTTTATTAAATTTCCATTTTGTTTTTGTGTTAAAAAATCAACATAATACAAGACTGTACTTTTAATTAAAGATGATATTTTATGTGTAAAATCGGTAGATAAAAGTAAAAGTAAAGTATATTGTCTCAAAAAAATACAGACATTGTCACAATACAATATAAATTATTAAAATCAATTTAATGTTCTTGACATAGCGCGACATGCTATTCGAAATTCACCCAAGGAATAGAAAGCCTGCTCCACAAGAAAACCTCGCACCCTCGTCCCGAATTCCTGGTTAGATAAGCTCTTCCACTTATCAGGAAGGCAGTTATACAGACTCAGCCCAATCACGTGGATGTCCGAAGACCTCAATCTACACCCAGGCACGTCAAGGCTGCTCCCGCTTCGCACGTTGTACCTGTGAACGTTACTGCGCAGTTTCAGATTTGCTATGTTCTGCCTGGTCTGTCTGACCTGAGCCCAAATATAAGCAGAGTACACCGTCATAATACCATGCCTCTTGAAAAGTGGCCTGCATGATACATACGAAGAAGCATTTTCCAGTGCTCGAACTGCCCTTTTCTGGGTGACCAAAACTCTCTGTGTGAGAAGAGAGACCCCAAGCCAAAATCCCATATGTCATTACAGAGTGGAAAAGAGAATGATACGCAGTTCTCCCTGCACAAACACCAACCACTCCATTTATCCTTCGAATAGCATATATTGCTTTTGATAATTTATTACACAGATAAGTAATGTGCCTTTCCCAGGTAAGGAGACTGTCCAGCGTCAGCCCAAGATATTTGGCTTCACCCCCGTGTAGCTGCGATAAATGTCTGCTTGATGTAAAGTTAATAATTATTACAGACTTCTCTTTGTTGAGAACTAGTTTATTTGCTGCAAACCATTCCCCAGAGGTAGTAGTAATTTGCTTCAGCTTGTCTTCAAGATCCTGGTAGTTTTTATCCGATGTTACCAGTACAGTATCATCGGCAAATTGTGTCAGGTGACTCGGAACATTTACTGGTAAGTCATTCACAAAAATAACGAAAAACAGGGGACCCAACACACTGCCCTGTGGAATACCACTGGTGATATTACCAACTTCGCTTCTCGCATCTGGCTTGGAAATATGGTTTCATTAACTTTAGAGGTTTGCCTCTAATACCATAATACTCCAACTTCTTAATTATAATATTATGCGGCATGCAATCTAATGCTTTACTCAAATCACAAAACAAAGCACTGCAGTGTTCACGATTCTCAAGTGCAGTGGATATGCAGGAAAGGAAATCCAGAACGGCATCCGTGGTGTTCAGTCCTCTGCGAAATCCAAATTGGTGGGCTGATAAACAATTATTTGCTTCCAGGAATCTTACTATTCGACTTGCTAGTAGAGTTTCAAAGATCTTTGAGAAAGCTGGTAGCACCGAAATGGGACGATAGTTTGATGGATCTGTTCTATCGCCTTTTTTGAATATCGGTACTACACGAGCTAGTTTCATTCGATCAGGAAAAATTCCATCACTGATTGAAGTGTTGATTATGTCACATAGTGGTTTAGATATAATCAGCTGTTTCCTTCAGCATTACAACACTTATCCCATAAATATCTAGAGTTGTTTTCTTCTTAAAAGATTTTATGCAGCAAACAATTTCTTGCGCAGTGACTGGATATAGAAATATCGCCTTATTACTTACTGGAACTTTTGAAATACCTATAATCACTTATGGTGTTCCCAGTTGATGGTATATTTCCTGTAACTGTTTTGGCTACAGGTATGAAATATTTATTGAACCCATGCGCACTAGGTGAATCTGCAAACAGGACACTTGATATTTTACCAGTCTCATGATTTACTATCTTCCACAGTGTTTTCTGTGTGTTATCTGATATTTCAATTTCTGCAAGATTATGCAACCTTTTGAACTCCTGCATTTTGCTGTTATAAAACCTTCTGTAATTCTGAAAAATTACTTCCAGTTCTTCTGATCGGTTTTGCTTGTAAACATCATGTATAAAGTCTAAGGTTTCTTTTATCTGATAAATTTCATTATTGTGTGGTTTATGTTTTTGAATAGGAAACACACTTTCTGTTGTACAACAAATAATTTCAAGAAACTTATCAAATTTTCTGTCAGGATTTTTCTCAGTGAAAACTTCCAACCAGTCATTGTCTGAAATTTGATCTGCAAATTTATTCATATACTTCTTAGAAAAATTCCTTAAAACTTTTTCATTTACTTGAGATTGGCCATTCGTCGTTATCTCCATAATCTGAGCTTCATGATCCGAAATTGAGGCGCAAAATATTCCACTCTTGTGTAGTTATCAACAGTGATGTTTGTGAAAATATTATCGATGCAAGTTTCTGATTTCAAAGAAATGTGCGTCGCCTGAAATACTGTTTGTTTCAAACCGAATCCTTCCAGGGTATCCACCAACATGTACCTCTCTCTAGTTTCTTCAAGTAAATTTATGTTGAAATCACCAGATAATACTATGTTTACTTCCGAATTGAATTTATTTGAAACATCTGTTAAAATTTCTTCGATTCGCGATAAAAATATATCCAACTTTCCAGTGGGAGATCGATAAATTGTAACAATTGCAAGATTAGCCTCCTCAATGTAACAGACTGCAACCTCACATACTAATTATATGGACTTTTTATTCAAGTCCTCTAAAGGTTGGCATTTCAACGATTTAGAACCGTATATAGCAACACCACCATGTTGTACATTACTCCGACAAAATTAACTAATAAGAGTTAAAATATTGATTTGATATACAATGTAAATTATGTCAAATGACAGTTTACGATTCTCAGACTTTAAGGAGAATTGTGCCAGCGTACTGCAATGCACGACAGTGGGCTGAAATGCTAACGCATCTGACTTTCGCTTAATTCACACAATGCTCAGTGGTCACACGGGCGGACCTTCTAAAGGATAGACTACAGTTTGTATCAAGCATTTATATTCTCACCCTTTCATGAGCTGTGAAGATTTGAAATATGCGGCCATAGCCTGATCATGTTCATTTTCAACTGCAAATGAATGTCCATATGCTAGTAAGGCAGGGCCAAATAGTCTATCAAGATATGCAGCTTTTGCCAAAAACCTTCTAGCTGAATCACTTTTACCTGTAAAACATAAATAAAAGATAATAACGAGATAGCTATTAATTATAAAGTGAGACCCAACAGATTACACCTTTATTATGCAATAAGGACTAGCGTAGTTAATGGTATAACTGCAGTCTTTCGTTTAGTTGGGTGGCTGCTGGTATAAAAACTGCGAGCCCCTTTAATATGCCACGATGAGTTCAATAACCTCGCCAATCCACCTAAAGTCAGCGTGGTGTTGTAAGGCATACACAGTCCCATTAGGTGAGGCGGAGGATCCTGGAGTGAATTTTAGAAATAAATAAATGTATGTATATTTTTAGTTCTTCGAAATTTAAAATCATTTTTATTCTGTCAGGCTGTCAAATTCCTTTTGCACAGAACCTAACTTTACTTTTTTAAATGAAACCCCTGCTTATTATTACATTTTTGGATTCCCTAATAGACTTTAGTACCTATGGCTTTATTTAGGTACTCATCCATCCAGCACATTTTTGATATTCAACAGCTTGTTAGTTATAACCAAAACTTAAAATACTTCGATTTTTAAAAGGCTGTAGTTCTTTTAAAGAAAGGTTTTGTTTCGATATCAAATTAATTAATTAAAGAAGGAACAGAGGTGATTGTTCATAATTTAAAAATGTATTATGTAGTTGTTAAAATTGTATAAGCGTGTTAAGTTGTGCAACTGTACTTGTTCGTTGAGATGTTGCCAAAAAGCAGCTAGTTCCAAGTCAGTTGAGCAAGATACTTGAGTGGAGATGCACACGCTATATTCAATTTCTGTCGTTGTGCCTGCTGCTAACTATACTCATATTCGTACTAGAGGAAAATCATCGATATAACCTAAGTAGCATTAATTTGTTTTCCACTCGGTCCATTTTGTGCAATTTATATGATTGTTACGTGAACGGTTTGTTTCATTACTGCACCAGATGTCAATAAATGGATTATCGAGTAGATTTATCTAGAAGAAAGTGGTTTGAAAGGAAGAAATTCCTAAGGTGTTGGAATTGTGGAGAGAAAGGCTATCTCTGTAACAGAGTAACCCTCCCAGACCAGGGTGAGGGTGGTACCTCCAGGTATAAAGCCAAGCCCCAGTAGAATAAGTGAATGTGCCAAAATTGGCTCGAGTTGGAGGTAGTCTTATGATTGATGGAATTATTGATAGAAAGAAGGCTGAAATAACCACTGACATGGGAGGCAGTGACACAATACATTTATTGTAAGGAGAGAGGTGTCTGACTGGAGAATTAGACCGACCAATAAGAGGGTCCTATCCAATTAGTTACTGCTACCGGCGAAAGAGCACCAGTCTATGGAGAAGCAGAAATCAACAAGGTTATAGAAGATGTTGTTATTCGGTAGAGTTCATGTAGCCGATGTTATACACGAAGTGATACTGGGCCTGGACTGTATGAGGAAGCACGGAAGCCAGTGTACTTTGTATTGGTGAGGAAGAACTGTATATACCAAGTGAATGTCCAAGATTTATTGCCTGCTAGGTCCGAGAACATCATACAGGACTACAAAGAAGGTGCTCTGAGTAGCTTGGTAGGATTGATCGAGCTGATGTATGAGGGAATAAAGAAGGGGCTACTGATTGGAAAGATGTTAGTAAGACCTGGTCAATGTCAAGTATTTGTAAGAGTAGCAAACATCACCGAATATGACCAAAAGATCTGCAAGGGTGCATTAGTTGGCAATAAATTGTGAACCAGTGTAGAGAATTGCATTGGCAAATAAGGAGAAGAAAGATGAAGGCCAGAAGGTGTCAGCCACAAATTTACCAACTCCGCTGGGCCAAATGATGGAAGGGCTAGGCTAGATAGAGTGAGAAGTTAACTCAACTGCTGAAGAAATATCAAGATGTCTTTTCATTGAAAGGTGGTGACCTAGGGCGGACAGGAATGATCCAACACACTATCAACACTGCTTGACACACTTCCATCAGGCGGTGACCCCCTAGAAGAGAACCCATGGTGAAACAAACTGAAAAGGAGAACTTGATTAGAGACATGCACAGACAAGGGGTAATTGAAACTTCACAAAGCCCGAGAACCTCCGGTGTAGTATTGGTGAGCAACAAAGATGGCTCGACTCGTTTTTGTGTGGACTACAGGCGGTTGAATGATGCTACCAATAAGGATAGTAGTTATTCCTTATCCCGGATTGACAATACCCTGGGCACGATGGTGAGTTCCTAATTTTTTTCATAATCGACTTGAAGAATGGTTATTGGCAAGTTAAATTGAATACCAAAGATAAAGAGAGGACTGCGTTCTCTGCTGGAAATGGTTTGCCAGTTCATGGTTATGCCGTTTGGGCTCTGCAATCAATGATGTATATCCCTACTGGATAGGCCAAGGCCGTTTACCCCGTGAAAACTTTTTGAGGCATATCTGTTGTGTATACAACCCGAACTACTTACGGATCTCTATCCTTTTCTAACGCGAAGAGCTTATCAGGTGTTTTAGCAGAGGTAGCAGTTTTTTGTGAACCATGGTGATATTTTGCGTTGCTCACTGCTGTAAAAGCTTTCAGCAGCCAGGTAATAACTTATCGTTTCATGGGTAAGCAACAAATATGGTTGAGGATTTACATGAAGTGCAACTGATTAAACAAATAGCTGAAATGTACTTGAAAATTAGACTTAACAGTTATGCAAAGAAGGTTGCTGAGAAAATAAAAGGTGAAAATGCCATTTTGCTCCAGAAACGAAAACTATTTTATTTTGTAATGTATAATTATTACCGTTTCTGTTGTATTTAGTGCTTCTGTTACACTTACAACTCGTTTACCCAGTCTAAAAACTTATGCTATGTCCTCATAAAAATAAAGAATAAATAAATAAAGAATAGGAGAGATAGGATGATAGGGCACCTTCTGAGACACGAAGGAATAGTTCGCGGCATACTAGAGACAGACCCAGATTACATTATTGCTCTCAAATAGTTGGAGATGCAGGATGTTCTACTATTAGGGAAATGCGTAGGTTAGCTTAGCATAGGAGGACTTGGAGGGGCGCGTCCAACCAGTCTTCGGACTGAGAACTTTATGATGATGATTCTCATTTTAAAATAATAGGTAAAAGTTGAGGTAAAAGTACCTATAACAACTGGCACATAGTAGGAAAATACTAAATACATACATAGTAAATAATTCTAAGCTCAATATTTTGCTATTCGCCTTTCGTTGCACTATGTTTCTGTAATTTTTTATGCTTGACCCTCGGTCTGTCATAACTTAGCCTATATTTTTAGGTTTCGTACAAAATACATAAACTGAAATTTACCGAGCGTTTAATATTTTTTTCTGAGTATTTAAAATACTACCTACTGCAATCGTCAAATGTAATGGCGACAGCCCGCGCAGGCAAGGCCACGCCCTAGTTTCAGGCAGTGGTGCGAGGTTCCCTGGACTATAGATGAATTTATTATGAAGTTAATCGTGCGCCACTGAGAGTTGCGTGCGTCCACCGAAAACCAATCCTGGTCGAGAGGGTAGTGGGGATTACTCAACTGCGCATCTCTGTTGCTCGCCATCACGTCTGACGATTGCTGTACCTAACCAAAACTTTAGTTGTTATTTAATTTTTTGCTGTTCCTCTGAAATTCAACGGCTGCAGCCTGTATATTTACTTCCATGATACAGTGGTATGCTCGTAAGTTGTAAATCAACGTGTAAAATAACATACTAAATAAATAATCTACTTGAAAATACATTTACGTGAGATGAGTTTTATACATAATATATCTTATTGATTCCTTGAACAACAAGTCCGAAAAAGCAAGTGTAAGTATTAAAATTTAGGAATATCAACTCGCCTGTTACTCGCTTAGTCAAGTCAAACAGCTGTTTGTATGAGAGGGCAAAGAATAGACTGACTTAAAAAGAGAAGGAGATCCGTAAGTATTGTGGGTTGTCTAAATCTTGAGAGGCTTCACTTTCGATTTCATACTAGCCCCGGGTTGTCTGCAATGCACCCGCCACTTTTGAAAGATTACTGAAGATAGTTCTGAGAGGGTTGCATTGGAAGACTTGTTTGGTGTACCTCGATGATATTGTCGTAATGGGAAAGGCATTCGATCAGCACTTGAAGAACTTGCGCGATGTCTTCGAGAAGTTGAGGCAAGTCAATTTTAAATTAAGTCCGCAAAAGCACCAGTTTTTTTAAGAAGCAAGTTAAGCTTTTGGGGGATATTATCTCAACCAAGGGAGCTGCAACCGAGTAAGGAATTGGCCAATACCGAAGGGTAAACATCAGTTTTGCAGTTTCCTGGGATTATGCACCTATTATCACCATTTTGTGAAAGGGTTTGCAGACATAGTGAAGCCTTTGCATTGCTTGACTGAGGAATGTAGACCGTGTGAGTGGATGAGAGGAGCATTTGAAGAGCTGAAGAAGATTCTGTTCTGCTCCTGTCCTGACGTATCCTAAGCAAGGAAGTAAGTTTGTCATTGATATCGAAGTGAGTAATGTTGGCATAGGAGGCATGCTATCCGAGGAAGAAAATGGGCAAGAGAAGGTTGTGGTATATTTCTGCAAGGCTCTCTCCTAGTGACTGTGTGTTAGCCTTTGTAAAGACCGTCGAGCAGTTCTACAAGATTTATGCTGGCAGGAATTCCTTATTTAGAACTGACCACACTTCAGTGAAGTGGCCGTTGCAATTTAGGAACCTAAGAGGTCAGTTGGCTCATTTGATAGGGGCTACAGAATTACAATTTTACTATCCAACATCGAATAGGGTGGAAACATGGCAACATTGATGCACTTTCTAGAAGACCATGCTCGAAATATTGCACGTACTGTGTAAGGCAAGAGAAGAAAAAGCACATATAGCCAGTCAAATGCCTGTAAATATAGGTGGAAGAAGAGCATGTACAGACCTGAAAAAATGCCCAACAGAATGATAAGAACTTAGAACCTCTACTGTGATGGAAGGAAGCAGGCAGAAGACCGGATTGGGGAGAAGTGTGCAACAAGAATGTGGCCCAGAAGTCGTACTGGACTTTATTGAAACGAATGTGGGAAAGTATAAACGGAAGGGAGAGAAAACCTGAAGGAAAAGATTCCGGAAGTCTTGGCAGAGGCTCACAAAGGAGCGAGTGGAGGACACTTAGGTATCAAAAAGATGACCATGAAGATTCAAGAGAGTTACTATTGGTTGGACTGGCGAATGGATATAATAAACTGGAGCCGGAAATGTAACGACTATGCATCCAGTAAAGGATCCAAGACAAAGAGCCGTGGCAGAGTGCGCCAGCATAATGTTGCGGCTCCATTTGAGAGGGTTGTGATAGACGTGGCAGGTCCATTCCCTACATCAGGAGATGAAAACAAATAAATCCTGTTTGCGACAGATTACTTTTGTAAATGGCCTGAGCCCATGGCGGTTACTGTATAAGTGCTGCAGAACTACCAAATATTTCAGAAATATGATTATTATAGTACTTGTTTGTTAGTTTATCAGTTAAAAATTTGAAGTAGGCAGTG
The DNA here is from genome assembly GCA_963966045.1 of Xestobium rufovillosum. Classification (NCBI taxonomy): domain Eukaryota; kingdom Metazoa; phylum Arthropoda; class Insecta; order Coleoptera; family Ptinidae; genus Xestobium; species Xestobium rufovillosum. The sequence continues at coordinate 5,712,522 of OZ014496.1, forward strand.
AAATGACAATTTACAGCATTTATTTGCAAATATCCCTGCGCTACGCTTAAACCATAACAAAAGTTTGTAGATACCGCAGTAACATTACACAGTAAGCAACTGCATATGCCTAGGTAGTGATCACATGAAAACATGACATGACACCCAAGCTAATTTGGCAGGTTTCCAAGAGGGCGATTTAGTGTGGCTGTATAATCCAGTACGAAAGAAAGGACGATGGCTGAAACTACAGAAGAATTAGAAGGGGACATATCGAATGGTGACAAGGATCAATTCGACTCTGTGTTCAAAGATGAAGCGTTGATTGACTATTGGGAAGATGTCTAACCTCCACTGGTTAAAGCGCGCCACATCCAGCCGTGAAAATATTTTATACCAAAACTCTGTTCATCTCTCTCAAGAGCTCTGTTTAGCCATCATGTGTCTCAAAACTTTAGATTAGACGATATGCAGCGCTCTCACAAGCAGCGGCATACCGTGGAAACACAATCGCTAGGTCAGTAATGGCAAACAAATATTAATTTTTAGTTTGAGAAATGTTCCCTGGGTTGGTGTCACCAGTGTTGCCAGACCTACTGATTTGCCATTAGAACTACTGATTTTGGTTCTAACATATTGATTTTAGTTCCAAGTCTACTGATATTTAAAAAAAACTTGGCAAAGACGCGTTCCCGGTTATGCATAGTCGGTGTTTTTGTAACACCGCCAAACGCGGTAATCCGACAGCTTTAAACATAAATTATTACTTCGGTAGGCGCCGACCACCTGCATCAATGGCAAAGATCCAGGGCGGGCTGCAGAAATTTTATTCAGACGCATCCGCCCCAGTCCCGACGCCCGACAGAGTCCTTGTGTTTTGGAAGTGTAAAAAAAACTAAAGCTGAGAGAACGCTTTTTTAAAACAGACCCTTCACTTGCCCTTTCGTACCAGACACACGCATTTTTTGGCAAAAAGATGACGTAGAAACAAGCAAAAAACGCGGACCCTTGCGGGCGCAGAACTCATGTAGCCGTAGGAGAACAATATGGCAGCTCTGTACTATACCTGAACACCCACCGTGGGCGGGCTCCTGTTTATGAAATCTTAATGGTCAGGGAGGGGCAAGTAACAACTCACTTTATAATTTCAATCAAACAACCAGAAACCGAAAACTCATAATTTGGAAACATTCTTAAATTTTTTTTTCAGAAAAACAAATCTTATTCGTATACATACTTATAAGAAAGTGTAAGTGGGTACGTAACTTTTATCTGTAAATGAAAATTTCATATTAAGTGCAATACATGTGCAGAATGAGAACTTGTATTTTATAACAGCACAAATTTTAATATTAGATTTTATACACAATTCCAAAACTGTGTTGAGTCGAGTTCTGTTAGATATTATTTACTTATTTTACTTTTATTTGTTTTTATTAATAATAATTCATTAATAAAAGAATACCTTTAATAGTTGTTTATATTTATGATGTTTCCAAAGTAAAAATAAAATTTGATTCAATTCTGTGGTGCCCTCAAAATTTTTACATACGGTCCTTGCTGATCTGCCCAGCTGCAAACTGGCTTCCATACATCAAAGCAGCCGATCACAGGTGTCCCGGCATCTTGTTTGGGATATGATTCTAGATAACTACCGTGTTACCGACGCTATTCAATACTATTCATATTATTAAATGCTCCTAAGCACCGCTAGGTGGACGACGCGAGAAATCCTAGCGACCGATACGTCTTGCAGGCATCATTTACAGCCGTATACTAGTGCGTCTACCCAATAATCAATCAACAGATGAAGGTAGTTCATATAGATCAGCTTACTCTGTACCATGCAACTGAAGGAGATGACCTTTGATCGAGGGTTATCAATATCTTAAGGAGGGGGGCAGTGTTATGCGAACGGTTCGTTTCACTGGGTATGTATTAGTGCTCCAGATGTCAATAAGTGAATCACCGAGTAGATTTATCTAGAAAAAATAAATCTCGAGTCTACGTGAAAATTTGGTATGATTTACAAGTAAATGTTCGACAGGCATTTCATTATATTAGGGATTAGGTTGATGCCTCTGTTGAATTATTTTGAAAAATATTTCTTAATGGTTAATGATCCACAATGGTAAATTATTGGTGTATTTTCTACCCGGCCAGACGTTATTAATCTTAATGTAGGCTAACATATGGATTGCATTTTTTTATTATTTGTGGCTTAATAATTTTAAGTTAAATTTAGAAAATTTCGAAACTTTGTTTTTTACAATGCATTACATTATGATACATTAGTGCAATGCTGATTCAGTTGGCTGGTCAAAACACGCCGGTGATGGTGCAGTTCCTCTGAATGTTTAATCCGAACTGATTTGCATTTGTAAATAGTTACACCACAAACAACTTGAACAAGCATATTGCACAAACAGCGACCTCATCTTCATTGGGAAACTTAATTTTCACTTTTAAACTTCTCTATTTTTGATTTGAATTTATCTCTATATAAGCGAGATCCCAATGGTTGCCTAAATTGAATCATTCTGTAGATGACAATAATTTTAAATTGCTAAGAAATAAAAAGAAGAAGAGGTTTCCCAGGGATATTTTTCTGCAGAATACATAATAAAGGTGTAAAAATTTGGGATGGTACTACTGGGATGCCTACTCTGTATACTTACCTATAATGTAATAATAACAACCAACAGCATACCAAGAAATGGCTAAATTTGGATATAAATTCACTAAACTGTGAGCCAAAGTGAAGAGTTCTGAAAAGATTAACACATTATATTGCTGCTTGCAATTAAACTAAAATACAATGAGCAGATGATTCAGTCGTTACTGTCTAATATATTTAGTAAAAAAATTCGGTGGGGCTGATTGTGTGCCCAGTGATTTTCATCAAAAATATCCTCTCCATGAGAAAGATTGGAAAAATGGAAACGAAACTGTCATCAAAAGCAATCTTCTTAAAATCGGGAATAGTATGTACAGGTGACCCAAATTGGGTGCAAGTATGGTGTATCTCGGTAAATATTAGTGATAGAAAAAAACTGATAGAGCACTTGCGATCTCTTTTTTTATGTTCAAGTCAATGGGGAAGAGAAACTTTTGAAATTGTTTTTCATTTCCGAGCTATGGACGAAAATTGAGTTTTTTGACATTTCGAGGAATGCTTGTATCTCGCTTGTTATAAGAGATGGTGGGATGTAATGTAGACATTCTTAATGCACTTTTTTGAGTAAAATACAGTGGCGTAGTCAGATTTTTAATGACATGAAGGGTTTATGAACTGCGTGCCAAACTTTTGTAATTTTAAACGGCGGCCATATTTGATTTTCACACAGCTGAATGGAGGATTTTTTTCTGATTTCAGAAATATATAGTTTGATAAATCTAACTTCAATATTAACGGAGCTATATCGAATTTTCTGTTTCATTAATTAATTCGGATAGTAATGGTATCATTTTGTATATCTATTTGTGATAAAAATTTGATATATAGGTATTTATTCATTCATTACATGCATAATTTAATTCGATGTTATAAATAAATATTCATGCCAATTTAAAAAGTAGTGACGATGTGGACAATAATTATTATATCTGTCGAAAACATAAGATGGCTATGACTGTGAAATAAGCCTATACTTATAGCAGGTAATGCTTAAGACAGAAAATTCGTCATAACTCCGCAATTATTGAAGTCAGATATGTCAAATTATACATTTTTGAAAGCAGAAAAAAATCCTCTATTCAACGAAATGAAAATCAAATATGGCCGCCATTTAAAATTTCAAAGTTTGGCCTGCAGTTGCCAAATCCTTTATAATATAAAAATTTTGACTACGCCACTGTAATTTACTTAAAAAGTGCATCAAGAATGTCTGCATTGCATCCCACCAACTCCTATAATAAGCGAGATACAAGCATTACTGGAAATGTCAAAAAACTCAATTTTCGTCCATAGCTCGAAAATAAAAAACAATTTCAAAAGTTTCTCTGCACCATTGACTTGAACGTAAAAAAAGAGCTCGCAAGTGCTTTATCAGTTTTTCTCTATCACTAATATTTACCAAGATACCCCATACTTGCACCCAATTTGGGTCACCCTGTACATTACATACCCAGGTGGAAAATGATTCATTACAGCCGAGGGCTAGATAGATGACCAAGGCGCTAAGTGCCGCGGTCAGTTATAGCGCGAGGCTGTAATGAAATTTTCCAGCGAGGTATGCATAGTATTTTATTCACAATCATTAGTTTTAATGAACAATAAAGGAATAAATAATTCATTTTATTTCTCAAATACTGCATTTTCGATAATTCTTGGTAGGCTGTGAAATTGACATTTATATTTTTTTCTACACATATTTAATTATATGACAATTATTAGCATTTTCTTTGTGAAATATCGTACCTATAATTCACTGTAGTGAATTATGGATTCATAATTCACGGTATTTGGCCAATCACAAATATAGATTCAATAATCACTGTTTCGCTGATCCAATGATATTTTATATCGACGGCGATCAACTCTTGCTGCAGCTGACAATTGACTCGGGTGACAGCCAAGTGTATCGCCATATTACTTGTTTACGTTTTCCAACGTATGCACTTCGTTCGAGTAAGTACCGATTAATCCGTGCAAACTAACAATTCAACCACTAAAACTGTCAGAATTTAACAAGGGACAACTCCAAATTTATATATTACTAACTGCACAAATTTCAATATACATTCATGGACAAAAATATGGAATATTTTTAAATTTTCATAATAACAGTTACGAAGACAGAAAACTAAAGAATCAAGTTATCTTTGTCTATTTTAAGAGTAATCTAATAACAACGGTTCATCAAGAAGTAACTCCTCCATAAACATTAACTAACAAAAACTTAATTTGTTGAATATGTATAGAATGGATAAATTACGGTCTGACAAACATTAGCACCAAAAGAACGAAACCAGTTACAAAACATGGGCTGCTCAATATCGAGTATTGCCTCCCCGAGTGCGGACTACGGCTTCCAGTCTTCTAGGCATGCTGGAGATTAAATTTTGTATATGTTACGGTTAAAGTACTTACGTGGCTAGTGTATAAACTAGCTGGATGGTATATACAGTAACCAAGCGGCTGGTTATTTTACTAGAAATTCACATTTCTAATAAAATAACTGCGAATTTTGGTTAGTTCATATACTATCCAGCCAGTTTATAAACTAGCCGAGAATGATGGCTAAAGTACAAACCACAAAAAAGTAAATAAAACAACTATTGTTCTTCGACAGTTTGTAAACTATCCATAACTATTTGGATAAAGTGTGAACTTCAGCTCTAGTAATACAAAATAGCTCATTCGTTGGTTAGTATATAAACTAAGCAGAGTTTTCTTTTGTAAATTTAATAGAAAAAGTTGTGTTGCCCGTCACTGAATACGGCCAAGAAAATGGTTCCACAGCCCACTATTTCTGGTCTGTGGGCAAGCGGAGCGAGCGAAGCGAGGGGAGCGTTTAAGTCTCCCCCCCGAAACAAAAACATTAACATTTGAAAACAATAGGAGAGAAATTTTCATCAACGCACGAAACGGGAACGCACGAAATGGGACTAAATCCAAAATTCTATGTTCAGGTACCTAGGTAAACAACCCGGGCGATTCTTAGAATGCTCTCCGAGTATACGGTCACTAAGGGATTGTACCTGTACGCAACTACCACTATTGCTAATGACAGTTTCTTATAAATGATCCCCAGTATCGCGACACGTGCATCATGTTTTGCCCAAGTAGTGATTGATTAATTTTGCAACATTAACCAAGGAAAATATTAGTTAGTTTATGTACTAGCTAGCGAATTAGTTATTTTCTACTAATAGAAATGAAGTTCATGTTTTATCCAAATAGTTATGGATACTTTACAAACTATCTAAGAACAATGGTTGTTTTATTTACTTTCTTTGTGGTTTATACTTTAACCATCATTTCTGGTTAATTTATAAACTGGCTGGATAGTATATGAACTATCCAAGATTAGCAGTTATTCTAGTGGAAAGATGAATTTTTACTAAAATAACCAGCCGCTTGGTTACTTTATATACCATCCAGCTAGTCTGTACACTAGCTAAGTAAGTACTTTAACCGTAACATATACATTCTTGCGGAATTGCATCCCCCTCCTGATGTGCGGCAAATCATAATTGATTTAGCGTCATTGGCACAGGATTCCTGGCTCGAATACGAATTTTTAGTTGATCCCACAAGTACTCTATTGGGTTTAAGTCTGGACTGTATGGTGGCCAGTCCAAACTTTGGATCCCCACTTCATTAAGATACCGGTTTGCAATTGCAGCAGCATTGTCATGCATTAGGATGAATCTGTTATAACCAAAGACTTATAGACTGGACCTAGCATTCTTATGCAACCGCTGATTTTGTTTTGAAGCCTACACGTTCGTAGGCCAGCGGGTCGCGGGGATCGTTGTTTGTTATTATATTCAAGCAACGGACCAGGCGAATGTTCCGGGTAATTCTGTTTCCGAGGCAGCACCTGTTTACTACACAACTGGTCGGCTGTTTTGTTTTGCCTTTTCCACTCACAAACGCTTAGACTGTGAGTACTATTCCTGCTTCAGCCCTAAATGTAAATAGCTAAGTCCCCTCTACAAGTCTTTGGTTGTAACCAATGAAGTCAACGTATGGCACAACATGTTCTGACAAGATGTTTTCAACGTAATTGTCAGCTGTCATCCTTCCATGCACTTCTACAAGTTCTGTACAACCTTCCCAACTAATGCCTGCCTAAAACATTATCCCACCTCCTCTAAAACTGACGTTTGGAGTTAGTGCACAGTTGGAATATCTTTCTCCAATTCTTCTGTACACATGGTTACGTCCATCTGGCTTCCACAGTACGATTCTTGTTTCGTCGGTAAACATAACATTCTTCTATTGGTCGACCGTCCAGTCACCATATGCTCTAGCAAATTGTAATCTGCGAACCCTAGCATTTTGAGCGAGTCGAGGGACTTTAGCAGGCCGTCTCGCTTTCAAATTTGCTTCCTTCAACCTTCCCCGAACTGTTTTGGAGCTATGAATTCTTAATAAGTTAACCCCCCACACGCCAAAATACGGTGACACAGTAATTAAACTCGACACGTGCTTCGCTAAAGATGCTGACGTTGTCAGCAAAACACGTATCGAGTTTAATTACTGTGTCACTGTCTTTTGGCGTGTGGGGTTAACTTATTAAGAATTCATAGTGAATTTACGTCAAAGTTCTTGATCCATCTACTGTATGTTTTGGAGCTAACATTAACTCACTTCGCATTTAAAAGTTGGTTTTTTAAATGAGTTGATGTTAAGGTACCTACGATCTTGTAGTGACTGCAACATTAAAAATCTGTCATCCCGGCAAGTTGTACACCATATCCGTCCTTGGCCAGTCCTCTTCTTGTAATTTCCAGTTTGTCTGTGCCTGTTTAAAATTTTTGAAACCGCAGACTGAGTTATTCCAACAAATCTTGCAATATGGCTTTGTTTCCAACCAACATTTGACAAAGTTACAACCTTTGCTACCTCAACATCGAACTGCTGGCATTATCGAAGACAGTAATGCTACAGAATAATCAACAAATGTTAAATTTTACCTCTGTACACCTAGGTTGACGAGTAAACTTACTTACTTAGAAAAGTTAAAAGTCAGGTGTGAACACGAAGTTTACTCATTTCGATTTTTAGAACACAATGACAGTTTCTGATACTTGCTTGTTATTGCCAGGCTTACTAGATGCCTCAGTATCTAATATAAAATGCTGTCGCAGCTGTTCGTAACAAAGTTTCCCAAGAAATAAAAAATATCAAAAATATTCCATATTTTCATTCAGGAGTGTATATTCCTAGTAAGTAGTTCATTTATTGAAAAATAAAAATTAATGTATTATGATAGTGTTCCATTAAAGTTATCAAATTTGAGTCTAATTTATTTGTTTAATAGGTGTAGAAAAAGTATAGTATTATATTCGCGATTATGACCATTATTCACTCAGATGATTTGAGCCACTCGCCTTCGGCTCGTGGGCTCAAACATCATCTTCGTGAATAATGGCTGTCATAATCGCTCATATAATAATATACTATTATTTATTATTAAACTGACAAGCATCGTTTTTTGACATTAAAATAACTGAATATGAAAGAGTATTTCTGATGGTAAAATATATCTGGTAGTCAGTTGGAGTACACAATACACTCATGCAGAACTCCCCGAGACAGCAGAAAAAATGTTATTCCAAGTTTATTACATAATACATACTTAACACGTTGAAGGACATATACTGACTCCATGCAACATGTGTTGGGACAGTCGGCTTTTTAATACTAATTGACTTAGGAACCATTGCATTATGCTTTTTTACTCCCAAAACAAGTGAAAATTGTATTCGCAGTACTTTCAAAACATTTTAATTTTTGACGTATATCGGCGTTGTGCCACAATATATTATTTTTTTTAATGTTTCAAACTATTTTTTTAATAAATGTCATTCTTGAAAGCAGTCAGGACATAGAGGCGGTTTCTCTAAGCAACCTTTACACCGGTAGCTTGTTTTGTTGTAGCAGCAGTCTAATATTCTGTTGTAAGAATAATGAAAATCATATTGAATATTTCGCAGTATAATTATAACAAATACTGCTATCACTTCCCGTGAAAACAACAGTACAAATGCAACTGAATGCATAATAAATGGTACTGGTAACGCTGTACAGCGATCTGTTTCAGCCTGCGCGCGAAGCGAATGAAATAAGAGGGGATTGTGACGTGCACAAATGGCGCAACGCCACAAATGAGGATCCGGCCGCGACTGAGCTCTAAGCCGAAGATGGGAGTGGGCAATTAAACAGTAAAGGGCGCCAAGAAGTTGATGCCTGATCCTCTTGGAAATAAGACAAAATCCAGCAGCCACAACTTCTAAAAGCTGCTGGTACGTAATAGGGCAAACACAAAAAAAATTGTCAAACAGTAATGCCAGCATATAATATTGAAAATGAGAATAATCATACAAAAAAAAAGTCGTAAATTCAATAGCTATTAAAGATTAAAAAAAATAATGTAGGTGTAATAACCAAACTGCGGGAAATCTAGACGCCCGGTACTAGCGTTGCGCCGAAAAAAAAAAGGAAAATCCAATAGGCGCAGATGACACGGTAAATACACTACATGGTAGGAGCTCCGCACGCGCAGCGCACCGACGGGTCTATCGCACGCACTCTACTTACAAACGCAAATAGACGCAAACGGCAGTATCGATTGTTGCAAAATCCCGTTACACAAAAAAAAAATATATATATCTAAGTAGGTACTATAAGTCAAAATTAAATATATCTATGGCAAAAAAAAAACCTAAGCAAAATTTCGCAAATCAATCAACTCTTATCTAAATGACTTGAAACTACGTAATAATGAAAAAATAACAAAAATATTAGGAAAATACTGGCAAAATGATCCAAGTATAAATGAAAATTTTAAACAAAAACTATACCGGAATTATGACAAATTAAATTTAATACTATAAGTGACAAAATTAGCGATGTCCAAAAATAAACAGGTGACCACAACACGCCGTGGCCGGGCAACTACATGAAAACTAGCTGAACAGAGACGATTCTAGAAACGGACTAGCGACGCGTGAACACAAAAAATACAAATACAAGGTGGTCACAAAAAGCTGTGCCAGGCGCTACGTAAAAACCAGCCGTTGGACGCGATGATCCAGACGGACAGGCGACAAAATAATCAAAATTGATCTGACCTTACTAGGACGATGAATTGATGTTAAATTCAGTGGAGAGCTTCGCCTAGGTTGCGAGCGGCTCCAAAACACGTGTGAATTGCCAGGTGTACGGCTTCCTGGTGTTTAGCGGGGTGGTCGGTACACCAAATAATTATACCCCCAAAAAAAAACCCTAAAATGCCGAAAAGACAAATTAGAAAAAGAAGGGAAAGTAAAGAAGATGAAATTACAAATTTATAAAGCATTAAATAAATGAAAGAGCAATAAAGAAGAAAAGAAAATTTGCTTACCACGTGGGGTTTTTTTTCCAACAAATCCGGCTGAACTTCTGCGTGAATCAAATATCCCCAATCAAGGGTAGACTTCCAAAAAACCGAAAACGCTTCTAACGGAAAATCTATACTGAACAGAGTGCTCGAAGAAAAATCCCAAAAATGGCAATGCAAAACTCAGCAACTAATAATCTTTGAAACACCCATTCACACTCAAAGCCAGCATGGAAGTGAAAATTTTAAAGCGGAAATTGCAAATTTTTGAAAAAAACGCGCAATGAAGAAAGCAACAGGACCTAAAATTTCCAAAATACCCCAGACTTCCAAATCTACCTGAGGCGTCGCAAGATGTGGGAAAATGGATAGAAGAAGGAAGGAAAACAAGACAAAGAAGACTAAAGAAGATGTGCGAATACAAAAGAAATGAAGAAACTGATGAGAAAACCCTTAAAGCAACCTCACGAGTAGAAATAAAGAAAATAAGAGACGTAAAACATTAAAAGATTAGATAGGGGTACAAAATAAATGACTACGCCACTGTTCTAAGAGTGCTATACAACCGGCTCGAACGAACTTCACATATTTTGAACCTAACCTCAAAAATCTAACAGATCGGCCGTCAACAAAAGAAATCGTGGCACTCAAACAAATATACCACAAGATACTGAGAATCATACTAGAATTTTTAGAAGATACACTCAAGAGACGGTAAAATCGAACATGAGCAAAATTAATAACTGACCCAACTGATTTCCTACGATGGAACTAAAGTACGAGAATGAAGGCACAAAAATCGACAAGATCGCAACTCCTACAGATAAGTGAGATAAACCTACTTCAAACTAACAAACTAATAAGGATCATGCATACCCAGGCTGAATGTACACAACAATATTCATTCTCAACGGCAGAAATAATGATCGAAAGCAAGAACGGAGGACAGACATGAAAACCAACGAAAATGCGAGCGAAAGGGTTTTAAAATATAATCCAATTTAAGTCAGAAACAAGCTGTGAGTACTAATATTATAATAAAGAGTATAAGTATATTTTCTTCTTTTAATTTTAGAGCGACATTTTCTTTGTAAGTTTCACTACAAAATTGAAACGCAACAGGATAACGTTGGAGTGGGAAAAACTCTTTTTGCACGACAGTATGACATTTTGGTTCATGCGTTTTGTGACACAAGTGTTGAATCTACACAATTTTATACAGAAACCCGGACGCTGTGCTGCATTCCGTCAAATAGATAAGTATAATTCGGGGACACTGTACAGCGTTGTGTTGCGTTTTTGTTGCCCGGCACAATGCTGTAATGCGTCAGTGTCCTTCAACGTTTTAAGTATGGAAAATTTTCCAACCCGGCCAGGAAGTAGAAGTTAGGAATAACCTACTTGCAAAAGCTCGAAATATAACCCAGAATTTGATTTAACAGACTGCATTCACCGAGTACCCCTAAGTAGACAATATTTTCCTATGGGACTAATACTGGTACACAATCTGGCAATCTATATGTCCACAGTTCAAGTTCAAAATAATATTTGGAAGTTGTAAATTAACCATGTTGCAGCGCAATTTCATGTTTCTGAAATTGTGCCTACAGTTCTGATGAACACTCTATTCAAGTAGGAAGAGTTTACTTACTATTGCTTTGTTTCAATTCCACTTGACAAGATATATGAATTGGTAAACATTCGCTGTGATAAGGATCTTGCTTTAAAATTGTTTCTGTTAAAGCACTGCATTGTTGATATTCACAATTATAATACAAACGCTCAGCTACAGATGTTGCAAAATCCAAACTATCTTGTAATCGCACCAAAGCAACATTTTCCCCATTTCCCACTTGCATTTGGGCATTCTCGTCCGATCTTTTTAATCCACTTTCTATACTACTATCAGCCTTTCGCACATTTGGAGTGCTTATTAGAACAGTAGGCACGATAACACCAGGCATAATTTCACTTGAAGTTCCCTTCATAGATGGTGTAAATAATTTACCAATACACTCATTATTCTTTTCTATATTTGTTTCAGATGGAACATGAAATTTTTTCCTTTTGCAATCGTATAGTAATTTTAGGACATCAGCTTCTGATGAAGTACACTGTTCGGCTATGGGCAGACTATTGATCAGCTGTTCTTCTGCGAAACAATATTTTTAACATTAGCAAAATACTTCAATTATTAAAATTTCTATTAGAATAATTCAAAACAGGATTTCTTAAAGGGTCGTATTTAACAGAACACCAAAGTAATTCGATCTCTAAATACAAGTCTTTTGCCAATAAAAATTATATTAGAGCAATAAAATTTGATCTCAAAGCTGAAAAGTTTTGTAGCCTGTTAACATTTTCAGCACAAAATATTTGTTTTCAGAAAAATAATCTTACTTGAGCACCAACATTTGAACACTAAAATATACGAGCTACACTGCCAAATAAAACAAGATTTGGTAGTATACAGGGTCTTGAAACGAATGTTACATACTTCAATAGTAGGTTCTAACGAACAAATAAAAGTGATTCAACCTATTTTGCTCGAGTAAAAAAAGTGTCTCATTAAAAAGTTATGGGCATTCAAAGTTTTTTTTTTTTAATTTTCAATTTTTGTATTAATTCTGAAAATACTGAACCGATTTCAATAAAATTTGGCACCTAAGAGATTCAATTGACGGCGAATACGATGGCAAGGTCCATTTTAAATTATAATGTAGAGGACGCTGTTTTAACCTGGTCGGCAAAATACTTTTTCACTGTATCTGTTTTGTTCAGAAATTTTTCAAAATTTCACCATAATGTTGCAAAAAATATCATGGTCGAATCATATCAAATAAATTGTGGGAATAACAACACATAATAATTTAGGAGTGTATTTGAAACAGCAAATGAGCAAATGACAGTGTTAGATAACAATAATTACATCCATTGAGAAAAATAAAATATCATAATGTACATATTTAAAAAACAAAACATGAACAAAATTTAACATAACTAAGAACTAAAAAAACGCATGGTTAATAATAACATTTCTTATAATAAATGTTCAATATGCTCCCCATTCATTTCAGTGCACTTCCTTAAGCGTTTAACGAAAGATTGCAGCACGGAAAAATAATTCTAGTTATTTCTAATTTGCTGCCCGGTATTTTGTATTCTTTCTCATACTACCTCTCTTGTATTAGGAGGTACGTTGCCATATACCATTTCTTTCATGTCCCCAAAGATAAAAGTCCAGGGGATTTAGGTCTGGACTACGCAAGGGCCATGGAAATTCACTACCCCGATCCATCCATCTTTGGGGATTTAGATAATCTTTTACAATGTTAGCATTATGGGCTGGTGCACCATCATGCTGCAACCACATTCTTCCACGAATATTTAGAGGTACTTCCTCCAAAAGTTCATAAAGCTGGCTTTGCAAAAAGTACAAATATGCCTGGCCATTTAATCGAGCTGGAAGTACTACTGGCCCTAAAATGTAATTTCCAATAGACGTTAATAGACGTTAACAGATAATTCATGCTGAAAGTGGTGGTTTTTCTTGCATTGGGGTTCTCTTCATCCCAAACATGAGAATTTCGCCAATTAAACACGCCCCTACGAGTAAATGTTGCATCGTCAGTAAAAAGAATGCGTCAACAAAGGTGTGGTCTCTATTGTAAGTTTGTAGTATTCTTTGACAGAAGGTCTGCACCATTACAAAATCTAGTGGAAGTAGATTTTGAACGGGGGTAAAATGAAAGCAACATAGCTGCTGAGTCTGCAGAATAGTGAACACACTATTACGATTTATATGTACCTATAACTGTTGAGAGTCGCTAGATACTAATTTGAGGATCTTCTTCTACTCTATCCAATATCTCTTCCTCTTGATCCACTATTCTTTCTACGTTTCTTCCATTTCGACGGACTGGTTGAAAACTTCCACTTTCTCCTAATCTTCTAAAAAGAGCAGCAAAGAGTGTGTGACTAGGTTGTCTGTGGTTTGGATAAGATTCTTCGTATTTTCTCTTAGCTGCCCCGCCGCTAAATCCTTCTTGTACATAAATAACAAGCATATCTCTCACTTGAGAATTTGTGAAGTCATTATGGCGAGGCATTTTGATAAAATAAAAAAAATACGACTTCATATCAAATCGAGTAATTTTTTGACATACTAATTATTGGAAATAACTAGATAGCAAATTTAATTCGAAAAGCCTACTCAGAACATTTTTGTAGATTATTCCAAAACCTTTAAAACATATTTCTTGCAATTATATCTCTTAAATGAAGTATATTTTCGATATTCAACAGGTATGCTTTTTTTGTTAAATTCCTTATTTGTTTTTTATGGCGAAATTTTGAAAAATTTCCGAACAAAAAAGACACAGTGAAAAAGTATTTTGCTGACCAGGTTAAAACAGCGTCCTATACATTATAATTTAAAATGGAATTTGCCATCGTATTTGCAGTTAATTGAATCTCTTAGGTGCCAAATTTTATCGAAATCGCTTCAGCATTTTCAGAATTAATGCAAAAATTAAAAATTAAAAAAAAACTTTGAATGCCCAACTTTTTAATGAGACACTTTTTACTTCAGCAAAATAGGTTGAAGTACTTTTATTTGTTCCTTAGAACTTACTATTGAAGTATGTAACATTCGTTTCAAGACACCCTGTATATTGTAGGGTCAATAACGTTAAACAGGGAAATAACATTAAAGGTCGGGCTACGACGCCAATGGGGGTTAAATATTGTGTTGAGACTTGTAACAAAGAAATTTTTCAAATGAAATAGACCCCTTTACTGACGGAAACCTGCCAGAATGCATTTTTGATACAGGCCACTTAACTGACGGAGACTTGACACACACATTTTTTGAAAAAAAAGGTAATGTAAAAACGTAAGAAGAAAAACTAACAAGCTAGCGCATTTTCCGACTGAGCCACGCTGGATGCTTACAAGATGTCAGTTTAACAGTGTATTAAAGCCACCAAAAACGAACGATGAACGATGACTAGACGGATACTTATATTTGTATCTGACTAGACGGACATACATATCTATGAGATGGGTAAGCAGTTAGATGACCGGATTATTTTCAGTCACACTTCATTTCCTCTCTAGACAAGTACAAACATATTTTCTATGCGCCAATTGACATATTCTATACAGTTTTCTCCGTGTAAAGTAGAATATAAAATTCTACACGTAAAGACCCAACCCTGCTTGAATGGTATTGGTATTGACAATTCCAATGAGGGAATGTTCAAGAAATGCAAGATTTCGGGATAAAATTGTACTCAAAAAATACTTCGATCACTAGCATGAATGCCCTAAGAGGAGAGATGGCATCATCAACAATGCCTCCGTCTGATTCAAGGCCCACTTCTTCAGAAGAAGATCAGCAAAAATATATTGATTATGTTCCTGTATTTGATGTATGTGCTTTAAGAATGTTTGTTATACTTACTAGTTCTTTTGTTACACATGCCTGAGGCTCCAAAAAAGGATTTTATTATTTATGATTTTCTCAATTAGAAGAGATATAAAAAATATAATTCCCGGTTAAGGTTGGTGACCAGCTATATCTCGGAAACTATTAATCTAATAGCTTTCAGGAAAAAAATTGCATAAAAGTTTTAAATGGAATGGTACATTTCTTATAACATGGTTATAATATGGTTTAAGAAAAGTAAAAAAAATAGTTTGTCATGAAAAATCTCTTGTCAAACAGAATTATGGCCCGGATCAGACTACTGCTCTCAATTAGTTGGGGACGTGGGATGTTCTGCTTTTAGAGAAATGCTAGTGATGAAAATACTAGTGATGAAACGATTACAATTACGATCACGATTAATCTGCGATTATCACGGTTTTCCGATTAATCGTAATCGCCGATTATCTATACTGCCGTCCTAAGACAAGAGGTCCTATCTGCATTTTAACAGTTTTGAGATATTAAGGTTTTTTATATATTCTTTGTTAGAAATTGACCTAACCACTTTTCTTCGATTTTTTTTCTTGGTATCTATGCTTACACGAAGTATGTGCATAATGACAGCTAATTTTACTTTTGTTTCTATAACTAAGGTAAAATTTTAGGTTTCTGTCAGATAGGACAAAGCAGCACTATTGCAGAATTTGACTACTTCACCGTATCATGACAATCTTGATATGCTACAAAACGAATATGTCCTAACTACAGCAATGTATTAGGTAGATAGGACAAATTTGCCTAGGGCCGGCGAGATAGGACATATTGATTTAGGAAATCCTTAAATTTTACAGTTAGGACAATAATTTTAGGTGAATATAAGCTTCTTGAATAGAAGTTAGGACTTTTAGACTTAGTAGAATGGTAGAAAATAGTTGCGACATTCCATACATGCCAAAAACGAAAAATCGAAATTTTGCAGATAGGACCTTTTGTTTACGAGTTCACTGACATGAGTTGCTGTTCTGTGTTCTGGCCGTGTTTTATTGTGCTACACTATGTCCTCAAGAAGTAGAAAAATATTAATTTGAAATTCCATTTTTTATGTATTTTTAATTTTAATTTTATTATGTATTTTTTTAAATCTAAATTAAATTTTTATTTGAAGTTTTCAAGAAATTAAAATTTATTGTTAGCTTGCATGTATTTTTTTATTAGAGCACTCTATGCAGTGTTTGTTTATGCTGGAAATTCAATAGTAATATAATTATTCATTTTCACACATTTTTATTTATTAATTGCAATCGTAATCGTACGATTACTGAAGCAATAATCGAAATCGTAATCGTATAACAATAATTGTTTCATCACTAGTAAATACACCCTAAACTAATTTTGAAGTTTGTAATTATTACTAAATTATTATTCTCCATAATGTTCTATTAATTGCCGAAATTGTCCTTTTTTATTATCATATCCATGAAGTGTTGTTGCTTCATATAGACTTCCGTTGAAAAGCAGCACACTCAATTTGTTTTTAAATTACTTAATTTTGAAAGCTTCTGCACTGGAAAACCCTTTTCTTTTAGGTGAAGCTGCTTCAGTCTTCTATGACGGGTTTAGATGGGAGTTGGTTGGGCAATACTAACGGGATCGACAGCTGTAGTGAAAAATCTGTGGGAGGATGTACTGGATACACCCTCCACTATAACAGGCGTTGTTTCATTAGAGACATCCCCTAAAATAGTATTAAAGAATTGTTTTGATCAAAAAATCGAAACAAAATATTACTCGTAGCTTCAAAATATTTTCGGAAGAAAATTGCTCCATATGGATTTGGAAGTGGATCAACTTCCTTATCCATCAGGGCCAGCACTCTAGCTTCCTTCTCACTGAGCTGAACAGAATAAGGATGACCACCAGTGCTTTTAACTTCTTTCTAATAATTAAAATATTTTTGGATATATTGCATAGTTATTTGTGGGTCAAATGAATTTATTATATTATTGTTATTATTATAATTTTTTCAATTTCTGTTCATTTTTAGTTTCAATTTAGTCAGAAACTATACATTTCATAAAGAAACCTTTACAAAATCTTGTTACTTGTATTTTTATGGTCTTTAATAAATTTGCTCATGTCAAAAATATTAATTTCAAATATTTTTTTATTTTGCCATAGGACATTTTAGTTTTTTTTGTACTACCTATGCATCACACCTGAAATTTGGCATGGTAAAAAGTAAGTTTTTCATGCACCAATGTTATCAAGAATATTTTTTTTAAATATACATATGATATACTCAGTCCAGTAAATTCTAATTTGACTGCTGTACGAGTTGGTAATTCGCATACGATTTCATCTGTGTTGCGCAAAAAATTATTGCAATAATATGCCGAAAAACTTGTCCCGTAGGTCGAGCCGGCTTCTCTCTCCGCTAATATGAGACAGAAGTATGAAGCACTCGCTAGTAAAAGAGATAAATAATCTACAACTTTACTGAGCAGTTTTTATCAATGATCTGAATATACTTCTTCTTGTATTGAAAAAAACAAGAAATAAATACCTTATCGGTTGTGTCCCCGCTTGTATGATAAACTCGTTAAAATATCTTCTAGATAGTAAAATATTTTGATTTTTAAGTTTGTAAATAAAGAACTTTATGATTTGTATGAGAGTCGCTGCCATTTCCAATGCAGTAACTTTCATCTTAATTCATATAGGGAAGCAACTTTTGGCAGATCAAATTAGATTTTGCTGGAGTATAAGAAAGTTTCCCATAATGTTGCACACTTTTTATCAGTCACATTGTATTAACCTTATCATGAATTTTCTTTTTTACAATTCTCCCAAATCCACCGCTTCATTTTCCGTCATGGCTTCGCTATACTTTCTCTTCTAAAATGAATTCATAAATTGCACAGTTCGCCCATCGGGAATTTTACAAAGCATAGAGGAGAAGGGAACAGCGGCAAGAAAGCAACCAATTAAGTAGGTACCTACCTGAATATAGTGATCATAAATGAAAACAGCTTTAAAGAATGAAAAATATATCGATATTATAGATTATTTTTTTCATCGTCAAATTGACCATTTGGGTCTAGAAGCGTGTATTATTTCGGTTATTTTTTGCCGTTTCTATTTTCCAATAAATGAACAGTATTTTTGATCACGCGTTTAATTCTGACCAATTAAATCATTATTATAGTGAGAATTTTTTACCTAACTTATCCCAGCGGGAATTTTTTTTAGTATTTTGTTTTTGTTGATAAAACGACTTGTTTTCTGGTTTTGACATATTGTCTTATATGTTTTAATCGCAAATTGTGACATTGAAAGAATAATATTGACAGTTGTTTCATATTTGAACGTCAAAAAATAACCGTATGTAATATCACAAGAGAGTGAGAATTACTTGAAAATAATTCGACAGATTTTCGAAAACTTGTCGCCAGGCAATAGACACGAGAGCCCGTAGGGCTCGAGTGGCTATTGCCGAATGGCGACAAGTTTGAGTAAAATGTGGAGAATTATTTTCCAAGTTATTCTTACTGTCGTGTGGTATTCGAAAGGTTATTTTTTGACGTTCAAATATGAAACAACTGTCAATATTATTCTTTCAATGTCACAATTTGCGATTAAAACATATAAGACAATATGTCAAAACCAGAAAACAAGTCGTTTTATCAACAAAAACAAAATACTAAAAAAAATTCCCGCTGGGATAAGTTAGGTAAAAAATTCTCACTATAATAATGATTTAATTGGTCAGAATTAAACGCGTGATCAAAAATACTGTTCATTTATTGGAAAATAGAAACGGCAAAAAATAACCTTTCGAATACCACACGACAGTAAGAATAACTTGGAAAATAATTCTCCACATTTTACTCAAACTTGTCGCCATTCGGCAATAGCCACTCGAGCCCTACGGGCTCTCGTGTCTACTGCCTGGCGACAAGTTTTCGAAAATCTGTCGAATTATTTTCAAGTAATTCTCACTCTCTTGTGATATTACATACGGTTATTTTTTGCCGTTTCTATTTTCCAATAAATGAACAGTATTTTTGATCACGCGTTTAATTCTGACCAATTAAATCATTATTATAGTGAGAATTTTTTACCTAACTTATCCCAGCGGGAATTTTTTTTAGTATTTTGTTTTTGTTGATAAAACGACTTGTTTTCTGGTTTTGACATATTGTCTTATATGTTTTAATCGCAAATTGTGACATTGAAAGAATAATATTGACAGTTGTTTCATATTTGAACGTCAAAAAATAACCTTTCGAATACCACACGACAGTAAGAATAACTTGGAAAATAATTCTCCACATTTTACTCAAACTTGTCGCCATTCGGCAATAGCCACTCGAGCCCTACGGGCTCTCGTGTCTACTGCCTGGCGACAAGTTTTCGAAAATCTGTCGAATTATTTTCAAGTAATTCTCACTCTCTTGTGATATTACATACGGTAATTTTTTCGATAATTTTGCTTGTTGATAAGTTGCCATAGTTGCGAATTTGTAGGTGCATTTATAATTTATAATCTAGTTACTTTAGTACCTGCCAAACGTCAAATATTCCCAACACATTTCTTTGTATGCGAATTAATTGGAATAAAATTTCGTTTTGAACTACCTTGCATCGATTCAAAAAATAATCTTGTTAAATACAATTCGTGGTCTGGAATGTTTAGGTAATTTTACTCAAACTGTTGCTTTTACTAACCACTCGTGCAAATTTTACAAAAGATCACTCGCGCTACGTGCTCGTGATCTTTTAACTGTCAAATTTACACTCGTGGCTACCAAGCAACGCAACAGCTTTCGTAAAATTTCCGACAATTCCAGACCACTTATTGTATTACTACAGAAAATACTTTGCAGACTATCACACAAATTATATTAACAATATACACAACAATTTTGAAGCTTCAATCTAGATTTATGCAAAGAAAATAATGCTTAGGAAATGCAAAGAAAAATGCTCATGTTTACAAACGAAGCCAGAGCTGAAGTCTTATGATGGTGAGAAACTTATTCAATGATTTGAAACAAAATGCCACACTGGCCTTGCTACAAACCAAATACAAATTTAGCATAATTCTCCCCTTACACTACACCATAAAAATATGGAAACTTCATCGTTACTGTTCCACCAGACCCGGCAACAGTGCCTATTTCGGAACACTTGATCTAAAACTGACGTACAGGAGTTGATCCGAGTGCTAGCACTCGTGTCAGCTAATCGCGCGTTACAATTCGTTCTAACAACCCGATCAAAATGTAGCACCGCGTTGACTTTAATCCGAGATTACATGATCTGGATCAAATCAAAGTTTCTAACAATCGGCCCATTTAGTGACTGTGTGTGACGTGAAATTCCGCCTTTACATGCAGATTCGATCCCCACTTGTGCCTTCCCCATTGTTAGGGTATCCTTGTAGAATGGTGGCTGAATCTTGAAGAAAATGTGGGCGAAATCAGCGTGTTTGCGCTTGTCAAAATCCCTACATAACTTTTCGGACTGAAACGTCACAGCCTGCCATTTAAATATTGCATTTCTAAGCGATCGTAGGTTCCCTATTTAATTTTGAAGAAATGGAGACTTGGATCTAACGAAAGTTTGCTTTGAATGGTAAACTATTCAGTAGTTTTAAAGCTTGTGTTTTCCTCAGTCTCAGCTGTACTATCTAAGAGAACATTAAATTCCTGTCGCAATATGTTTGTGCCAAGCATATTTTGTCTATGAAAATTTGATGTGTTTTCAGCACCTATTTGCTCTTATGCTTTTTTTGGGAATAATAGGAATTACTTCTTTTTCGCTACTTTCCTAAGAATTATTTTTGATTTTGATCATAATGATTTTCAATGAATTGTATGATCTTGAATTATTTGTAGGTTTGTAACTTTGTGTTTTAAACATATGTGTGTCTGATGGAGGTTTAAATATTCAAATTGTTTTGCATCAATCATTCAATGTAACTTTTAAAAATAATCCATTATTTTAGTTTATGAGTATGAAGATTTATGGATGATTAAATACTAATTACCTTCTGTAGCCGATAACATTTGATGCTTTACCAAAGAGTCAAAAGCTTCATAACAGTAAACATCACAATTTAAAGCTTCTTTAAAACAATCAGTTGCTAAGCCACGGTTGTCCATTAACTCCAGAATTTTTCCTTTCAACAGCAAAACAGCAGCTTTAATTTGCTAAAAGAGAAACAATTTTAATTCAGATTTACATTCTTTTAAGTAAAAGTCCTAAATAAACAAAGTGACATAGGGTAAATTGGGATTTACAGTTCTAGTAATGAATACCAGGACCGTCTCGAGATTTTACAGAAAAATCTGATTCCGGAACCACGAAGAAAATTCCGAAATTTATAGTAATCACAAAACATGTGAAAAAGTGGCAGCTGTAGTGTAGCAAACGTACAGTCCCTGAATGAATTAGGGGATTAATCAATCAATTAACTGAACGCAACATATTTAATAAAACAGTATGCAGGTTGTGATTGTTTACATTTAATGTTGTTGCGTGCTGCATTTACGTTTTTTTTATTTATTCGGGTCTACAAGGCTCGGTATGGCGGCTAATATAAAGCGGGCAACGACAGGTACAAAAACGTAGGCCAAGACACAAATCCATCAATTTTATCTATCAAGTTTAATCATTGTCAATGACAGATATTTCTAAAAATCCTGCAAGGCAAATACGCAAGCGATGGTGTTGCCATTGTTGCAGTACTTTGAAATGGCAGGCTTATTACTTTTGTTTTAAGTATAGTGCAGAGAAAGAGCAGATTATTGTGCGTATTCTAACACTTCCTGATCTCCAACATTTCGACTACTTTTCTTTCTTATACTATCTTTTAATTGAACTTGTAATAAATTAATGTAATTGTGTATAAAGACGTTTATTATTATTACTACTCCTACATTTTTTTGTTGACGTATTCTGTACTTATACAGGGTGGCCCGAAATTAGCGTGCAATATTTTACAAGCGTGTTCTGTGGTCAAAATTAATAGAAGAAATTCCTATAAGCGTATACCGAAATATACTTCCCAAGGGAACTATAGCTTTCTTAAAGAGAAGGCCTGAAGACGTTTTCTTCTAAGGATCTTTGAAACAAGTCCAGTTAAAATTATGATATTTGATGGAATGTGTAAGTACCAAATGCTGAATCTTTTGGTGTAAACATAATTTTTAAAATTCAACAGGGGCGTCTCAAATCTGGGGGTGGCGGAGGTAAGATTTACCCCAACTTTTTTCAGAGCATGCCATTTTCAATTTTTCCATAAAAATTTGCAACTCCAGTTTATGCAAAAAATGAGCTCTTGTTTCGTTTTGATAGGATGCACCGTTATTGAGCACAATCGATTCAAAAATTTCGCTGCATGTCCAAGAAATTCCTACAAGTGGGGAACTTCGTTTGTATACTTAAACGAGACACGATAACATTTTTTGCAAAAAAATTCAGAAGTTGTAAATTTTTGCGGAAAAATTGAAAACGACATGCTCTAGAAAAAGTTGGGGTAAATCTTACCTCCCCCACCCCCAGATTAAATCTTAAAAAGTATGTTTACAGTAAAAGATTCAGCATTTGGTACTTACACATTCCATTAAATTTCATAATTTTAACTGGACTTGTTTCCAAGATATTTAGAATAAAATGTCCTCGGGTTTTCTCTTTTAGAAAGGCAACAGCTCCCTTGCGAAGCATATTTCGGTATACGCTTATAGGATAATTTTGTCTTATTTTTGACCACAGAATACGCTGGTAAAATATTGCACGCTAATTTCGGGCCACCCTGTATAGTAATTTTGAATGGATGAATAAATTTATGATTATTATAGTTTCCTTGCAGTCTGGTATTTTATACTCTGTCTTAACGAGCGCATTGCCATGGTAAAGATAAGTAAATTATTGAATTTAATTTGCTAGATATATTGCAGGTTCTCCAGATGGCAGACCGCAGCATTTCTTTATAAATTTCTGGGTTTAACTCCAACTTCTCAAGTACAGCATGCATTTTATGGGAGTTCACTCCAGTGACAGATATCACTACAGGTAAGATCTGTATAATTTCTAGTTGCCAAATTTGTTAAACTTTGAACAACAAATCTGTACATTTAGCAATCTTCTCATTATGAGCATGTTCTAAATTGTAAGTGCAGGGAACCGTTATGCCGATCAAAGAAGCCCTCTTGCTATCCTTTTTAATCAAAGTAATATCAGGTCTGTTTCGAGCTATTGCTTGATCTGTAATATTATGCCTCTATCTCAATACAATTTGACTTTGTTCTTTTCCATGACCCTTGTTAGAGTGTACCTACTTATAGTAAGGCTCAAGATTGTCCTTACGATTGTATTCGACAGCCAGTTTTTGATGGAGAATTTTTGCTAACTTGTCATGTCCGACCTTGTGGTTAGTTTGATCACTTGTCATACGGATATATTACGTGGCTGATGTTCTCTGAAGCCTGTTTACATTGTCTGCATAGGTCTACTTGAATATCATCTTTAACTACGTACTTCTTGTAATTCAAAGTATGACTGTATGACTAACTTCAGTGGCATGTAGTTGTTACACATTACGATAGCACTATGTAGACTTCTCTGTTTGTTTTGTAAATTTCCAATAGCTACCAATCCTCTTCCCACTCTTTCCGTGGGATAGTGAGTAATTCTCTGTTATTATTATTATATTATTATTATTATTAATATTATGCATGTAGTAGTTAAAGCACTAGGAAAACAATAGTTATTTGTGTATCAAGGTTGTGAAATTCCTTTTTAGCGTACTGAGAGAAAAGTTATTGCCGAGGCCACTTGCGCCCGAGGCTAGATAACCTCGAGGTCACTAAAAAATTTCTTGGCCATGGTGCATGCACTATTTTTTGTGCAACCTTGAAAATTATGTAATTACAAAGAAAAATGTTGCTTTGAAACAAAATCACAGTTCAATTTAAATGGAAAAGTAGCCTTGTGGCCTTAATGTCATAGCGTTTCTATGGAAATCAAAATTTTTTGTCCAACCGTATGCGAAGTTAGTACTTCGTGGCTGTTACTAAGGGAAGCGACCGCGAAAGTGTATTTCACGGCCTGTGGTGCGAATGCAAAACACTAACTTTGCACACTTGCACAAAAATCATTTTATAAACTTCTTTTTAAATGTGAACCATATTTTCAACATTTTTTACCCTATACAAAAATATAGCGGAGTTTTACCAAGTAGGCAAACCAAATCATAGTGATAAAAGAAATTATTGGTTTCATTTAATAGTAATTGTACTTCAATGAAGCCGTTATTACATAAATACATACTTACATGTAATGGAGTATCATCAAGCATTCCATTTTTTATTACATTTACATCTGTTGAGTTTTGTAAAAACACCTCCATATCCATTAAATTTATAACTTCAAGTGCTTCCTTCAGTTCATTTGCTTCTAATAAACAGCGGGCAGTGAGATAGTTACATAATATGTATTTCTAAAAAGTAGTAATTATTATATCAATTTTAATTTATTTATTTAAATGAAACTCATTTGTTAGTATGTATCTGGTATTCTGATATTGCTGTTGACTGGCGTATGTATTTTGATTGAACTTATTGATTGTTTACATAGTCTCATTACTGCAATGTGTATATTGTATTACATAATTATTTTTATAATAATACAATAAAATTGCACTATTTTTTACATCATTATTGTACTGAATAGTGATAATAAATATGAGTTTTTATCGTATTTTTAAGGTTTATTTTCATATACAGTATATCCCCGGATTGGGTTACAAAGAGGACAAAGAAATAATTATTTTTAACTTCTCAAAAAAAAACGCTTTATAAAAAACCTGCTTCTTCCCAAACAATTTTTTATCCAATTTATTATTATGCATTTATTATGCATTTATTGGACAGGAAAAACTTATTAAAATACTGTTAAGTACAAAAAATATGATAGTTTAAGTATTGAAATAGTGCACTATTTGCATTAAATAGAAACAGTGCTTATCTTCCTCAAGTACTTTTTTTTGTTTCTTTCTTAAATTTGATAACAAACAATTTCTGAATTGCTGTTAATTGGAACTTAAAGCAGTGGAGCCACGTGCTGCGCTGTTCACTGACGAATCCAGGTTCTGTTTAAATCACATTGATGGACGAGTACGAGTCTGGAGATGCCCAGGTGAATGTTTTTTAGACTGCACTGTGGAAGAAAGGGTTCCATTTGGAGGAGGGTCCATCATGGTTTGGGGTGGGGTAAATTTGAATGGGCGTACAGAGCTGGTGGTAATTCGTGAGGGGTCTATGACTGCACATAGGTATAAATACGAAGTTCTAGAACAACATGTACCATTTGCCGAGAATATGGGTGTATACAGAAATTTATTTTGCCCGTTTATAAAATTTGGAAAGTTGCAAACTGTCAAAGTAAACAGACTGTTCGGCACCTCCAAAATATTTTGTTCAAACGGATCCGTTTGATCCATTCAAAGAAAAAGTTTTGAAGCATGTAGGGGAAGGGGATTATTTGCCTAGTCAAATCTATAACATGCATAAATCTGGACTGTTTTGGAAAATTCTTCCAGAGAAGGCGTTGGTGCATTCGAAGGAAGCACCTGGTCGCAAAATCAGCAAAGAACAAGTAACTTTTCTGGCTTGTTCTAATGCTGATGGCACAAATAAACTAAAACTGCTTGATATTGGGAAAGCAAAAAATCCGCGTGCATTTTCAAATCAGATCCTGCCAATGGGGAAAACCCGCAAATTTTGAAACTGATCCTATTGAATAGTTTACTATCCAAAACAAATTCCGTAATTTTCGTTTTTTATATTTGAGACTTATTTTCGTCATAATTAAATACGAAACGTGCATCGCACTTGAAACACAATATTTGAATGACGCTGTGACGTACAGGGCCTACAGATTAGGTAGGGATTTTCACATGCGCAAACCGATCCGTTAACACCATGAGCCCCGCTCATTCTTCGACTCCTCCCTACTTTATCCAGGGAGACGCGTTATACCACAGCGCAACGGATAGGCCTCCTACGTCACAGAAAGCGCGCGTTTTAGCCCTCCCGGGTATGCTGCTTTTCTAGTTGCATGTTTTTATTTTAGTACGGCGCATAATCAAAATTTTTACGTTGTTCGCGATACATATTATATTTGTGCTTGATATTACAGTACTAGAAGTTATAAATTCGATTAAGCGGGTCTTCCCCATTGAATCACATCTACTAAAAATGCCTGGATGACATTCGGTGTCTTCAGGGACTGGTTTTAAAATTCTCATGCTAGGCAAGTATGGCAATTTTCACGAGAAAACAATCTACTAGGGGTCTACCGAGGACTCGGCAATTACTCGGTACTCGGCATACCCGGCCACTTTGGCCGAGTACCCTCCGGTATAGCCGAGTATTCGCATTACTCAACCGAGTAACAAAAAGTGAAATAATATATCATATTTTTATTTTTATTTTTTTAAAACTAAAACTACTAAACTACTAAACTAAAACTACTAAAACTAGGTCCCTAATTCTAATCATTGAAATTTAGAAGTGGTGAATTTTGATGTAGGCATATATTAGTTGTTCCCACTGATTTCCATTAAATGACTACGATGCTTTTCAAATACATTGCCTGCCTCTGAAAACAATACAGGGTGTTTCAGGATTAACTTGACAAACTTAAAATCTGAATTCAGGACCTCAAAATGAAAAAAAAAGTTCCTATGAGGGTATGTCCGGAAACGCTTCATTAAAGAGTTGCCTCCCTCCAAAGACATAAGCTAAAGTTAGGCTTTAAGTTTCTTTCTCAAACTTGGTGAAAGATGAAAAAATTAATTTTGATGAAGATTTTCTACCATCGAAAACGCTTGCAAGGGACACTTTTTCAACCATCCCTTATCATTTAAATCGGTGAAAACAGCAACCCCCATTATATTTTTTTATTTAATTTTTTTTCAGACCCAAATTTTATGATATGAAAATGTGGCTTGCATTTCATTTAGAAACTTTTTTGTGTCTTATTTTTTCACAAGACTGATAGTTTTTGAACAAAAAAAGTAAATATGTTGTCACGACCCATACGGTTATTTGAGAAATTGCATTAAGTACCTATTTAAAAAAATGGAAAATGCTTAATGGGTGAATATTTCAAAACTGTTGATTTTCGCCACCGTTTTCGTGAACGCACAAAAAAGTGACAAATCCTGTCAATTTTGCACTTTTAGGTCTTTTCCAATCATAACCATAAACATAAACAAGAAAAGCGGATAATTTTCTTTGTTTGTGTTTTTTCAGAAAATTGAACCCACGGTAATGACTTTCCTTATTTCCTCACTTGTAAATCATAAGACGCCATTGTCGTGGACATATGTATAGTCATTTGCGTGTTCACATAAGAACACGACAATGACGAGCACGTTAATGAAGATTTTGAGGTGATAGGTGACAACATATTTATTTTTTTTGTTCAAAACCTATTAGTCTCGTGCAAAAAATAAGACACAAAAAAGTTTCTAAATGAATCAGGCTTTGCAAGTCACACTTTTATATGATAAAATTCTGGTCCGAAAAAAGTTCAATAACAAAAATTGAATGGGGGTTGCTGTTTTCACCCATTTAAATGATAAGGGATGGTTGAAAAAGTGTCCCTTGCAAGCGTTTCCGATGGTAGAAAATCTCTATGAAAATTAATTTTTTTATCTTTTAGCAAATTTGAGAAAGAAAATAAAAGCCTAACTTTAGCCGATATCTTTAGAGGGGGGCAACTCTTTAACGAAGCTTTTTCGGACATACCCTCATAGGAACTTCTTCTCTCATTTCGAGGTCTTGAATTCAGATTTTAAGTTTGTCCAGTTAATCTTCAAACACCCTGTATAGTTGTGGCTGAAGGTGACGACAATATTTTCCAGCTAATTTGTCAAGATGTGGAAGTTTGTTTTATTAATTTTCCACAATTTAAATAGACATGATTTTCTAGCCAATAAACCTAAACTTAAGCCTAAATATATTTTTAATTCACACCTATAATACATATAGGAGTAGCGATACTAAATGTATTACTCGGCAGAGTACTCGCTACCCGGCTTTTTGAAAAATAACTCCTCGGAAGACCCCTACAATCTACCCAGAAAAGCTCTACTCCTGATTGACACAGCTCCTAGACATGATGCAGAGCAAAATTTTGTCAGTGATGATGGACAATCTAAAATAATTTTTCTTCCTCCTAATTGCACTGCGCTCATTCAACCTATGGACCAAAATGCAATTAGGCTAAGAAAGTTATTTTACAGAAAACTTTTACTTTCACACATTTTGCGCAGCAGTGAAGAAGAAGACATTGTTAATTGTTTTAAGAACATTATTCTAAAAGATGCTTTGTGGTTTTTGCATGAAGCATGGGGCAATGTGCTGCCTGGTGTTTTACAGAAATGTGGGAATAAACTAACTCTTGCGGAGGAATAGGAGTTGATGACTTATTGCCACTAGCTGAAATAAGAGACGGAACTGCAACTGAGAAAATTTATAGACAAGATATTTACAATATGGTGCAAGACATTACTTCCAATGCTAAAAGGACAGAAACTGAAATAGATTCATGGATTAACGAAGATACTCTTATGATGCAGACAGTAGGAGGTCATTGACATAAATGATTTGGAAGAACGAGAGGAAGAAATTGAGGTAACTCAGTCAATAAGACACGATTCAGCCACTACTCCTCGGGCAAGTACGCCCTCTAGCATTGAATTATAGAGCTAAATCCTGGAGTATTCCTAGTATATCAGCGGGATGATTCTGAGAAAAGTGAAAATATTCACATCATACAATTTGGTTATCAAGAAGTAACTCAAGAGGTTTTCCCATTAAAGAAAGTTGGTGCCTGGCATGGGACGTCCTGTACATGTTTAATTATTACCGAGTACGATTAGTAGTATTGAATTTTTAGGGGACACATTTTGCTTTCCTAGAGAAACACTCGTTTGGTAGAGGGGTTTAACAAGACTACGGTATTACCACCTTTGTGTCAGATATGTAAAACATTAGAAAATGCGAAAAAGAATGTGAAACAAGATGCAAAGGCTCTAGGCATTGACTTAGATGAAGAAAAATATGAACAGAGCTTTGTAACGTTAAAAATTCCTGTAGCATCTACATTCTACATTAACAACTTTTTGGGATTGTCTCGAATTACACAAAAAAGAAAACTTGCTTAGCGCAAACCCAAGTTTTTGAAAAAATTGTTTTTGCAAACTCGAATTTCTAACTTTTCATTTTAGGGCATTTGACCTTGAAAAGTAAACAAACTTTTCGACTGCGGCGCCTCCTTTACGACTGGTGTTATCTTACTATCTAAATTTATGTCACGCTTTTCCTAATTAAAAATCTGGCAATCCTAATCGTGTTTAAGTATTAGAGATTTAAAATTGAAT
Organism: Xestobium rufovillosum; assembly: GCA_963966045.1. Lineage (NCBI taxonomy): Eukaryota > Metazoa > Arthropoda > Insecta > Coleoptera > Ptinidae > Xestobium > Xestobium rufovillosum. The sequence goes on from OZ014496.1 coordinate 5,742,445, forward strand.
TCGGATGAATCTCAAATTTGCTTAGAGAATATAGAGAACACTGAATTTATGAGTAATAGTGAAATTATACCAGTTAAAGAATTCCGTCTATTGCGATCAAAAATGGTATGTAGGCCGAGTGACAGCTGTCCACTAGAACAAAACATGTACCATGAAGTTTTTAAAAGAAGATTTAGAAAATTGTGTGGCCACGGACTGAAGATGTACATGAAGTAGAAAATAAATATATACTTTTTGGGCCATTAAATTTGATTGGTAACAGCCATTTCAGTATTAGAAGACATGGCAGATTAAAAATTATGGTTAATTATTATTTATAAAAGCTTAATGTTATGCAAATTTTCTTTTAATATACATTACGTTTTATTTTATTTTAATAGTTAAAGTTGTTCTTCTGTTAGCATTCTAAATAAATTTTATTAATACCCCTCACCTTAAATTACTTAGCGTTTTGTACGGCTAAGATCAATTAATTACAAGTAACTTTCATATTTAGCAGTCTTGGCGGTCAGTGGCAGTCAAGTGGCAGTCAGTTATAGTAAACTTGCAGTCAACAGTAGTCATTGGCAGTACTGCAGTATGTGTACATTTTTTATACAGTGACTGACCACTCAGGATGGAGGTGCGCGTCCAACCGGTCTTTGGACTGAGAACTTTATGATGATTAATAGAAACAAGCAAATTAGGTAACCAAAATTTTCAAATACTTACAGAATCAAGATCCAGAGATCTCAACAAATGTGCTGCTCTATGATACTGTTTTAAATGGAACATGCACTGTGCTAACCAATAAACATCTCTAGGATTATCAGAACTTAATGCTACAACTTTATCTGCCCAAAATACAGCAGCATTATAAACATGCTGAAAAAAACAAGTAACACTGTAAGTTTAAGTAGCCAGCTCGAGAGGCAGTCTTAATAGTTTACAGTACATAACTTTAATTTATGGTCTTTCATATGTGCCTACATTCATATATAATTGTATATGTTAGACTCAGATGCCGAATTTCCTCAATCGCTGAACTAACATTCAAAATTTAATCAATTGCCGAAATTCAATTCCAAGCACTCGTAGTCACTGTTTTTACCTCTGGGTCTACTCAACTCAAGGGAATGAGTCCCTGAGGTAAAACCTGGGATAATAACAGGAGGTTTGAGACATAGTTTTTGCCATATTTCCCTCTGAAATACACATTGCATATTTTAATATGCGGAGGCTAAATTAAGTCTCATGTGCTTTTCCATACACTGTTGTCAGAAGGCATAAAAATGGGACTATTATCGTCACTTACAGAAAATACAAACCTGCCAGGGTGCAAAGGCAGTAGTGAGCAGAAAAAGTTAGGCAGGGGAACGGCTAGCAGCAATTTATTATGACAAATAAATTAATGGAGTTTTGTTTGGTCATTTATGACGAATACCTATATCCACATCACGTTAATGATATACTTAGGAATAAAAATTTACAATATGCATATATTTATATTTATTTGACCAGAATATAAAGGCAATACATGATCAAATAAAACTGGAATTAATACAATTTTTCGCGTAGGTATGTGGACTTCGAGGCTCCAGACACTGCCTCCCTATGCCTTATTGTAGTTTGGTAACTGTAAAGAAGAAAGAACTTACCAAGTTCAAATAACTTTGGACAAGTTTCCTATAATTGTCTATATTTCCATTATTACTATTACCACTCGAAGTTTTCATAATTTTGCTTTGCTCCGTATGCCTCTCAAACTTTTTTATGTTTATCAAATATTTATCTTTGTTGGTTTTGCTAGGTTAAGTTCACGACCACCGATCACGAAGTGAAAGAAAACCACTCAGAGGAGGGAAGAAGAGGAGGAATAACAAAGCAGATGTTTGTGTTACCATTCGGCACCAAAAAAAGGGGCGTAACATAAACTTCTTAGTCTCTTTACGCCGAGAATTGAACGAAAATTCTTAAAATGATATGACTAATTGCACTATTTCAAATGCTGCTTTCGTTATTTTTAGTTAAATTACGTGAATTCTAAACAGTAACCTGGTTTCATCACTTTGTTTGGCACCAAACACGCTCAAATTTTGGTAACACTCACGTGCACGGCAAAGGTCGGGCGTTATGTATCCATACTCTTCCCTCATCTAAGGAAAACCACAACACAGAGAACAGAACCACAGAATAAAGAAAATAAACAGAAATTAATCTGTCAGAAGATTCTAGCCGTAGCGGCGCATACTGGCGGATGGCGGACGACGCACCGGCTCACGGCATAGAAACATAATTAAAAAAGCGACTGCTCAAATAGGCACTAATTTTTAGTTAAATGTGTTCGGCAGCACTTTGTGGTTCATATGGTTAATGGTTAATGCATCCTCAACGAAAGTGCAAGTCTAGTGGTTCGTGTCTCGCCGCGGTGGGTTTTGATTTGTTCTAGTGATTCTTGATTCAGCTTTTTTTTCATGAACAAAAAATCAGTCAGGCCCAAAAGGTCAGAAAGGTCATCGCCATCAACGACATTTTCACTCATTTGATTTTTATTGTTATGATACTTACCTATATAAGTCCTACAAGTCCCTCGCTTCCGATGCGCCGTCCGCCATCCGCCAGTACGCGCCGCTGCGGCTAGAGTCTGTTAGGTGGGATTTCTTAGCGACGTCCAGCATTCGCGTCCCGCCGCAGTTAATGACCCAACAATCTCTTTTGAATGCAACTGTTTTCTTTGAAGGTTGAAGCGTCGCGACTCGTCGTCTCATTAGACACTAATAGTAGCTACCGGTTGCATACAATATGCATATGCGGTGTGACCATTACCCTATATGAGTATATAACGTTTAAGTAATTTGTTCTTGCAACACATCGGCAACGATCTTGGTGGGTGTTCGATATCGTACAGAATTGCCGTGTTGGTCTCCTACGGCTAGACGAGTTCTGATTTCTGATCCCGCACGGTTCTGCATCTTTTGTTTGTTTCTACATCATCTTTTTGCCAAAATATGCGTGTCTCTGGTGCGAAAGGGCAATTGAAGGGTCTGTTTTAAAAAAGTGTTCTCTCAGCTTTAGTTTTTTTTACACTTCCAAAATGCGTGCGCATGCGTATTGTATGCAACCGGTAGCTACTATTAAGGTCTCGTGTCGTCTCAGCGTCCCGATTGATCAAAAACATGTCAAGCCGCGAACGTAGACTCCAGCAGCCAGCACCCAGCAGACACATGTATCAGTTGAAATCAATGATGCATATCCGTACAGCATAGTTTTCATTAGTAGAGTTGGCGGTAGAGTACCTGTAGGGCAAGTACTTGACCCTATGACAAAATCCTGAATATACTTCTAGCTTTAAAAAATTAAAAGATCTCATCCTAACCAATTCACCTGTACTTGCATACCCTGACTTCACGAAACCCTTTGTATTGACCACCGATGCATCCAACGTTGCAATAAATTGGAAGTGTACTATCCCAATCGAACAAACCGGTCGCCTATTTTTCCAAAATCCTCAATTCCGCAGAACGTAACTACTCTACGATTAAAAAAGAACTTTTTGCTATTATTGAATCATGTAAAAACTTTAGACCTTATTTGTTTAAAAAATTTACCATCGAAACGGACCATAATCCATTAGTATGGTTTTCGAAATTGAAAGAACCAAATTCAAAATTAGTCCGCTGGCGACTTAAATTAGAATAATTCCACTTTAACATCGTTTACAAAAAAGGAAAATAAAATTTCGTGGCCGACGCGCTGTCCACGCGTAGAAATCAATTATAGAGAGAAAGATAATGAAAGTATGATCCCTAACACCTCTGAAGTCCCAGATCCTATTTCATTGAGTCCAGACGAATTTAACGAACTAATCTTACCCATTGACTATCAGCCTACACCTGAAGAAGAACTAATTAATGAAGTTGCCCGTGCCATGGAGTCTATTGACCCCCCTATATTAAAAGCTGCCGTCAAGCAACCTAAAATTCACATTATCTCAGACATTACTATTCTTAAAATTACTTACCTATGTTCCTAATAGGGATGGCCAAAATAAACCAAAGGAACCATCTACTAACGGTAGTACATCCCGCTCTGTTCACAACGAAGACGGTGGAAAAATTATGCCTATTTCGGAAAAAGCTCTAAATCATTTTAGATATCAAATTGTATTTTATACACAAAAAGGAAAGTCAGTTAAGCCTGGCCCACTCAAAATCTTCCAAAACTTAAGATAGACAATTACTCTTGATGAAAATAATCTGGTTAACGATTTGAAAAACACTTTGAAGGAAATTATTCAACCAGACAGACGATACTGTATTTATATTCCATATTCTAAGATTCTGAAACTAATATTTCCCCAAGTTGTTCAAAAATTATTTAATAACAAAATTGGTCTGATCCTAACCAACACCTTACTCGCCGATGTTGTATCTCTAGATGATCAAATAGAGATTACCCGAGAATATCATAACAACAATCACAATGGTATCAACGAGACTCTCAAACAGTTACATTTAAATTATTACTGGCCAAAAATGAGTAAAACTATCACCAAAATTATTAACACTTGTGAGCTTTGTCTTACTTCAAAATACGAACGTAAACCCTTGAAACCTAACTTTAAAGGACCCCTCCTCTCCGATCAACCCTTCCACACTCTACATATGGACACCTTTACAATCGACAAAACCATATTTCTTACTATTATTGACGTCTTCTCAAACCTTGCTCTCGCCTATCACGTATCTGATCTAAATAGTTTAACCATAGCTAGAAAATTAAAACATTATTTCATGCACTATGGCTTTCCTGTACAGGTCAAATGTGACCCCGGAACAGAATTTAAGGCAGTATTCAAAGAACTTTGTGCTTTGCATAATATTAACCTCCACTATACAACACCCAACAACTCAAACTCGAAAATCTCTGAACGGTTTTAGTTAAATGACAAAAATAAAATCTCTAATATATTAAACAAATTTATTTAGTAAGCCAGACATTATTAGATATATAGTAATACGACAAAAATCAGAACTAACGAATCGCCAGAAGAAGTATCAAAAAAGAAATGTCAGTTCTTAGTACCTAATTAAAAGTAGGTATGTTTTTAATGGAATGGCATTAAATATAATGCTCATTTATTAGAACACGTGGATTTGTAGCATCTCGAGTTACAAAGGACGTTACTTTTTTTACAGACACATCTTTTTGTTTTACATTGTACTTTGGATTTTTCACAGGAACACTTCTTGAATCCTTGACCTCCGAATAAAGATAATTTTCCTTCAATTTCACGCAAACTAATCTCAATCGGTGGAACGGTTTCGGAAAATGTTGTCGTAGCTATTTGAAGAGTGTTTCTAGGAAACCAAACAAATACGTCTTTGAATTCAGCAGCTGAATTAATTAACGACAACTCTTCAACATCTAAATCGACAGTTAAAACATCTGTATTGTTAATTGCATGAGAGGGAGCAGCCGTTGACAGCGAAGAAAAAGTAAATTGTGTCGTGTATAGAATGGAATCTACTGGAGCCCATTCATGCGATATTTGTAAAAATCCAGTGCACGCAATATGTGGAAATATGTTGGGAGAGCAGCTTCAATAATTATTGTAAAACTCAAATAGTTCCTAAATGTTGCCATTAGAGAATCTTTCTTCTTTTTTAGTTCAGGAATGGAAACTTCCATTTCCTCCACCATTTTTGATTGAATGCGCTTCTACGCTTCTACGTTCCTATTTTTACGCAATTTGTGCAAGGGGTTCCAGATAATCGGTTCCTCTGAAAAATATGTCAAATAGCTACGACAACATTTGTCGAAACCGTTCCACCGATTGAGCTTAGTTTGCGTGAAATTGCAGAAAAATTATCTTTATTCAGAGGTCAAGGGTTCAAGAAGTGTTCCTGTGAAAAATCCAAAATACAATGTAAAACAAAAAGATGTGCATGTCCTTTGTAACTCGAGATGCCACAAATCCACAACGTGTTCTAATAAATGAACATTATATTTAACGCCATTCCATTAAAAACATACTTTTAATTAGGTACTAAAAACTTACATTTCTTTTTTGATACTTCTTTTGTCGATTCGTTCGAAATAAATGTTTTCTGACCATTGTCGTATTACTATACATATACAGGTAACATCACCTTACTTTTTATGCACGTCACAAAATGTAACGATTGAGAGTCGCCATACGTAAAATGACAAGTCATATAAATTGAATGTGCTAAAAAAGAATAAAGAAATATTTGAATGTCTAAACACAACACTATTTTGTTGCATGATTGCCGCTTAATTTGTTGACGTTTCCCGGTTGACTTGACAGCTGATATTCTGAAAGCGTCAAGTTTCGTTAACTTTTGTTGTTTTTGGTGTTTTAAGCTTTATTCAGAGTGGGAGCGTTGAGCGCAGCGTCGCGTTGCGTCGCGTCTACCGCCGCGTTGATGTATTCAGAGTGACAGCGTCTGCAAGCGTCAGTGTACAAAATGGCTCCAACCAGAGCAGTTCTGTTCATGTTACTCGATGCACCCTATTATACTTTGAAGATATTAAAGAAAAAAGTTGGAATTCACCCTATAAACACAGAAAGACATTTATATGGCGAATTCCATCATTTATACTATAAATTAAGACAGTATCCGGATAGATTTTTTAATTATATGAGAATGTCCATCCGAACCTTTGATTATTTGCAGATAATTTTGTATTCCAGAGGGCTGGCCTAGCCTGAATTTCCGCAATCAACACTTCCGAGAAGTCTTCTTCTGTTGAGCTCATTTTGAATACTGACTGAAACGCTGTAAAAAAACAATCCGATTTATTTCGGACGCGAACGCTTTGCGAACGCTTTAAGTAACGCTGCGCGCGACGCTGTCACTGTGAATGGTTCCATTCCAATTGTATTGTATTGTTTTAAAAAACGACGCGGCGCCCGACGCGACACAACGCGACGCTGCGCTCAACGCTCCCACTCTGAATAAGGCTTAAAACCCTTGTTTTCTTTGTTCATCAACTTTTGCGGTACAAATCTGTTCTTTTGAGAAGTAAAATAGTGCTCCTAAGTTATTTATTATCGGTGTTGTTATTGTTATTGTTGGTATAATGCCCAAGTTCTTAAACAGTCGGTGTAAGGAGCTTGTAGCGTCCCTTATCAACTATTTTGAAAGATAATTGGAAAATAATGGACCCATATTACCATTGAATTCAGTTAGAGCGGTAAATTGAATTTTAATATTTTGGAATTGAGTACCATATAAACTCTTGTGGCAACAGTGCTGATATGAAGCCGGTGACGTGCATAAAAAGTAAGGTGATTTTCCCTATATCTAATAATGTCTGGTTTACTAAATACATTTGTTTAATATATTAGAGATTTCATTTTTGTCATTTAACTAAAACAGTTTAGGGATTTGATCAAATCACTTGATTTTATTAGGAAAATGATAAAACACGGTTGACATTTTAACATCTCCTGTGACTTGATCATTTCCCTTAGAGATTTCATCAATTCCCCGTTTTTATCATTTTATATCCCTGCGACATATATACCGAACCACAGACGAATATAACTACCAGACGGCCCATCTATGCATTAAAATCGTTGCGCGGTATTGGAAACGGAGCGCACGCGATGTGGAAACGGACAATCCACAGTGCTGTTAGTTTCGCTAGCTACCTGTTGATGTCGCTCTTCTATGCTCCAAAAAATATCAGCGCGCTAATACAACTTTTCACCAACAGATGCCGACGTTTCTGGTTACTGCAATTATTTTCTATTCCCGCCATATTTTTGAGTCAGTCATAAAAATGTCGGGAAATAAATGTTGCTACCTATATTGCAATAAAAACAAAAGAAAGTTTCCCGGGTTGAAGATGTTTCGATTACCGATTAGGGATGAAATTCGTCTTCGAAAATGGATTTTAAATTCCGGTAAGAATACTTCAAGTTTTTACACTTCGTTTATTTCCGTTCATTTTGTGTCTAAGTAGGCGAATGGTATTTTTAAACGGTTTTATTTAGCTTGCCTTGAGCCTTGTTTACTTGTGTGGGTCAAATCTAGTAATTGAAATCTGTTGACCGATTGATCTGAAATTTGGTACACACCTTTAGATGGGATGACAATACAATTTTGTATATTCAGTATCATTGTAAATCCAAGATGGCCGCCGCCACAAAATGGCGGATTAGATATTTTTTCCCAATCCCCCCAATATGAGTATCAAATGAAAGGGCTTAACTAGTAGAATACAGTACACCATGAAAAAAGACAAGATGGCCTCCACCACAAAATGGCGGATTACTTTTTTTCAATCCCCTTAATATGGGTATCAAATGAAAGGGCCTAACTAGTAGAATACAGTACATCATGAAAAATTCAAGATCCAAAATGGCCGCCACCACAAAATGGCGGATTAGATATTTCTTCCCAACCCCCCCAATATGGGTATCAAATGAAAGGGCTTAACTAGTAGAATACAGTACACCATGAAAAAAAACAAGATGGCCGCCACCACAAGATGGCCGCCACCACAAAATGGCGGATTACTTTTTTTTCAATCTCCTCAATATGGGTATCAAATGAAAGGGCTTAACTAGTAGAATACAGTACACCATGAAAAATGCAAAATCCAAAATGGCCGCCACCACAAAATGGTGGATTTCTTTTTTAATCCAGTAATTGAAATTTTACTCCCTTCATGTTGACCGATTGATCTGAAATTTGGTACACACCTTTAGTTGGGATGACAATACAATTTTGTTTATTCAGTATCATTGTAAATCTAAGATGGCCGCTGTCACAAAATGGCGGATTAGATATTTTTTCCCAACCCCCCCAATAAGGGTATCAAATGAAAGGGCTTAACTAGTAGAATACAGTACACCATGAAAAAAAAACATGATGGCCGCCACCACAAAATGGCGGATTACTTTTTTTTCAATTCCCTCAATATAGGTATCAAATAAAAGGGCTTAACTAGTAGAATACACAGTACACCATGAAAAATTCAAAATCCAAGTTGGCCGCCACCACAAAATGGCGGATTACTTTTTTCCAATCCCCTAAATATGGGCATCAAATGAAAGGGACAAGTAGAACACAGTACACTTTAGAAAAATAATAACAAAACAAAACTAAAAACTTCAAAATAAAATAATTAAAAAAAACATTTTTAAGTTAAACGGTTTTATTGTAAAGAAACATAATATTGATGCAGATAATGTACTAAAAGCTAACAAATAATTAGGTAGGTACCAGGTACCAGTCATCACACCACTTACCTCATCAATCTAGAGCATTGATCAGACGAAAATAAAATCGTGGGGCGTAGCGTAACCTGAGTAAATAATGTAAATGATCGTTCTGCGATGTTGTCTATCGAGAAGATGCATCCAAAGCATACCTACAATGATATGAGCGATTGACTGTAAATAATAGAAATTCGAATCGCCCCACGATTTTATTTTAGTCTGATCAATGCTCTAGATTGATGAGGAGAGTGGTGTGATGACTGGTACCTGGTACCTACCTAATTATTTTGTAGCTTTTAGTACATTTTCTGCATCATTATTATGTTTCTTTACAATAAAACCGTTTAACTTAAAAATGTTTTTTTTTATTATTTTATTTGATTTTACGGAAGGGCGGTGAAGCACCCAATAATATTTTAGCCGCATCTAAAATTTGATTAAATTGATATAACTTCAGGATGTTTCACGCAATTGGTTCGTTATAAGTTAGAACTGAAATTGTTACCTAGTAACAAATTTTTGATTGTGTATTAACCTCATTGAAACGCATATTATAATTAAATTTTATTAGTGCCTATGTTAATACTGCCATGGCAATTTCAATTCGAAAACAAACATTGAGAAGTTACTTTCTCTTGAATGGAATAGCACATTTTTTACCATTTTATTCTACACCAAATTATCTATTACTTGTTAGATTATTTGACTATGCAGAGTGTCACACCAAACATTGGAAAGCATGTGTAACATTGTTACTAGGTAGTGGAAGTTTAATAAAGACCCAAATATCCCGTTTATAAAAAGGGAAAATTCCGACTCCTTAGAATTATTACCAACTGAAAAACCCCCGATTCAATCAATATCAATATATTGATATACAGAGTGAGTCTGCCAAGCCGCAAAGTCCACTTTATTTCTTAACAATGCATAGGAGTGCATCATATTTCAAAAATATTCTTTTTCTTTATACAGGCTGCTTCACCAAATCGTACAAAGATAAAGTTACATTTTTTAAATGGAATGCTACACATTTGAGTTTATCACTACTGTGCGCACTACCGATTATAATATAATATAATAATAATATAACATACACATTTTCGGAAATAATTCTTTCGTTCATCAGAATACTCTTCTATTATTTTCAATGCATTAAAAAGTGACTACATAATAAGTATATGTTATGTTATAATTGGTAGTGCGCATAGTATAGTGATAAACTCAATTATGTACATAGACTACCAAAGAGTAAAAAGTGATTGTGTTAACAACTAGGAATGCTACGTATTTGGCTACGATTTTGAATTCAATAGTGTCTTTGAAAATCTTGATAAGTAAAACATTGTGTAAATGATAGATACATTTAAAAATAACAGTTATTGTTCCGAGAATATGTCCGATTTTCTTTCCCGGTGCCCGAAAATTTATTAAGAAATATTTTATATTTTAACACTGTTTCTGAATTCAGAAAATTGAAAAATAATAGTCCACCCCAACTTTTTTAAAATCCCGATAAATAAAAATAAAGTTGTCTGTTTTTATTTATTCCTTTCATTCGTTCATGCATTCTACCAAAATCCGTTCAAAAATATGGTACCTAGCTAGGTATATTAACAAATTGAAAAATCAACTTTCAGTTTGTTCGAGATATCTCAGAACTATATTAAAAAATCGTATTGACGAGCATTAAAAATGTCATCTTCATTCCCATTCAAACGCTGTCCTGTCGTTTATAATAATTGAGCTACTAGGGATAGCGGACCAATAAAAATAATAAAAACCCTGTATAAACGTAGCCCGTGCTCAAATTTAAATACATATTTAATTTTTGCTTTGGAATCTCAAGTTTTCTGTCCTATTTTATTTGTGTTGCCATTAAGGGTGGGATACGCAACGGCAGGACAGGAGATCGGTAGTACATGTGTAAGACAGAAATAGACATAGCTTTAGCAACCGTTTTGGTACAGTCAGTCCAGCAGAAAATTGAAATAACGAAATTAGGCAAATATAGTCTTAAAATAAAGCTAAAAGATCGGTGAATGTGCTCACATATTTTATTTGGCTGTTAACTAAAATCCGAATGTACAATTTGTGTGTGAATAATGCTAAGATTTCCGTTAAAATTTGCCAGTTTTCAATTTCGTTTATTTTAACAACAGTGTAAATATGGCAAATAAAATAGTTTTAAGCGTATTCTACCAACCCTCATATTTCTTTTAAACCATACTTCATGTCTATAAGTAATACAGTTTTTGAGCTGGACTGTCTGTATTAACACCGTCTCAGAAGCGAGGAGAACGCTTCTCGGGTATTCGAATATCCCAGCCTTAAAGTCCTTTTAGTTCTGTTAACATTCTTTTATTTCTCCGAGAAATAAATTTTCCGACTCCGGTAATAAAATAATCCAGGAAGAAACTCAAATACGCACGTGTTCTATTCAAACTAAAGTGCTACACCTGCATCACAGTATATCTATTTAAATCTATTTAAATAGATATACTGTGCCTGCATCATACAAGTCAAAAGCGGCCGCCGACGCTGATAGCCGACAAAGAGTAGCGGGACTACACCGCAGCTGGGCGACTTGTTATTGCCCGTTCTTGAATATGCTAAATATATAAATTTTTCTATGCAGCTGCCATCTGTTAACACCATTTCAAATTATTATTCCGCGCAACGATTATCGCTATCTCATGAGCCGTCTGGTAGTTAAATTCGTCTGTGACCGAACTCGCTGTGCGAGGCGGCATTCAAGTTATTCATCGCTTTAGGCTAGTTGGCTTGGCGTTTGAATATCTGTTTCACTGTTAGAAAGTAATAGTCTAAGATCCCGAATAAGGTCGACCTTCACCCATCTGTTTTCCTAATGAAAGGTATTTTTTATCAAACATAACATGTAAACAAACAAATCGCGGATGGGTTGTCAAATTATATCACGTCAAGACTACCCTTAATTAAAAATAATGTAATTAATTTTTTTTTGATTTCTACACTCATTTGTTTTCTCAAAGAATTCAGTACTAATCGAGAGTACCAAGTATAAGGAACAAGGAAAAGGTAGGTTGTCTATCTTTTACTGCTCGCTATTACGGGGTTGCCAGGTATAAACAGGTGAGTTGGTATTATAAATTTACACTCATCTGTTTTCTCATTCAAATATGTGTTAAAATAAAGATAATTTTATTGCGAACATGGTGGTATTAGGTTGCCTAAGCTAAATCGGTCAAGACACACGGTTGTCGCGCTTTAAAAATTGGAATATTTGAGTAAAGTTTTATTCAGAGTGGGAGCGTTGAGCGCAGCGTCGCGTTGCGTCGCGTCTAGCGCCGCGTTGATGTATTCAGAGTGACAGCGTCTGCAAGCGTCAGTGTACAAAATGGCTCCAACCAGAGCAGTTCTGTTCATGTTACTCGATGCACCCTATTATATTTTGAAGATATTAAAGAAAAAAGTTGGAATTCACCCTATAAACAAAGAAAGACATTTATATGGCGAATTCCATCATTTATACTATAAATTAAGACAGTATGCGGATAGATTTTTTAATTATATGAGAATGTCCATCCGAACCTTTGATTATTTGTTGCAAAGAGCTTATCTCGTAAATTTCTATTTTTGTATGCAGATAATTTTGTATTCCAGAGGGCTGGCCTAGCCTGAATTTCCGCAATCAGCACCTCCGAGAAGTCCTCTTCTGTTGAGCTCATTTTGAATACTGACTAAAACGCTGTAAAAAAACAATCCGATTTGTTTCGGACGCGAACGCTTTGCGAACGCTTTAAGTAACGCTGCGCGCGACGCTGTCACTGTGAATGGTTCCATTCAAATTGTATTGTATTGTTTTAAAAAACGACGCGACGCTCGACGCGACACAACGCGACGCTGCGCTCAATGCTCCCACTCTGAATATGCTGCAATATATGCACAAAAATACACATAGGTTTTAAAAATAATGTTTTTTATTGATCAGCAACACCCATATATTCATAAAACTTACAAAAACAAAAACAGAACATAATTTGTTTTCAGAAAGAGACGTGTGCGTGGTCAAACTTTTTCATGCATCAGAGATGGGCTATTAAAAAATATGTATTTTGGCTTCTAAACCACTAAAATATGCATTTTATGCTTCAAAACTGCTAATATATGCATGTAAAATGCAAATTTGCAGAAACGTCAGAATATGCATTTATATGCACTATAAAATTTTCACAGTTTACTTAATTTCCAGAGATTTGTACTTATATTGTAGTTATACTTAGCGCATACCAGCAAACAATTTATGCATTTGCATACAATTCACAGCTCTAGTAATGACGTAACCGAGGCAGCACATATTTCTGTTTAATTCCCAGAAGGCGCGCTTCGTGCTAAAATCGCAATTGTTTAAATTTTGGGCCATTGGTGAGTAAGTAAATGTAACCCAGAGGCCCATTAAACACCAAGTTACTTATTTCTATCAAAATGATATCGATTTTCTATTTAGTGCAACGACCCCATTAGAGGGCAAAAATGAATAGGACCACATTTCACATTGGCATGTATAATATTTACCCATGAAACTATAAGTTGTTACCTGGCTGCTGAACGCTTTTACAGCCGTAAGCAGCGCAATATACGACCATGGTACACAAAAAACTGCTACCTGTGCAAAAACACCTGTTAAGCTCTTCGCGTTAAAAAAGGATGGAGATCCGTAAGTAGTACGGGTTGTATACACAACAGATATGCCTCAAAAAGTTTTCACGGGGTAAACGGCAATGGGCCTATCCTGTAGGGGTGTACTGTACATCATTGATTTATATCCAGTGTTTATATTATGTTTACATCCGTGTGCACGTGGACGTGGCGATTCGATTAGTTGATATTATTTGTGTATAAATCTCGGTATAGGAAGTTAATATTTTCTGACTTTACTATTTGGTAGAAATTCATGATGAATTGAAAAATTATTACGCGTACTACCAATATAACGATTTATTATTATAAATTGATGGAATCGTTGTGAATTCTGAAACCGGTCAATTTATAATAATAAATCGTTATATTGGTAGTACCCGTAGTAATTTTTCAATTCATCGGTATAGGAAGTGAGCGAATTTTCAGCTAGCTCCAAAATTTAAAAGTTTTGGTGTTATTGGGCTGTCAGATTTGACATTTACCTATAATTTTTTCCAGTTTTAATTGTCATAACGTTAAAGTATCCATTGCTTAAATTTACGCGGGAATGTCAAACTGACAGAGGTGTCACCTGCTCATCTGTCGGTCTGACACTTAGGTTACACCAAAAGTTGAGATTTGGGTACTTGCATAAATTTAAACTGGCACCTTTTTTATCATATTTTGCTAATATGTGTTAAGTTTATCGTGACCGTATAAAATGAGACTATTTTGTGTAGTAATAAGAATATAATTTCATTTTTAGTTTCACATCGTGGAGCACACGCTAGTGGGCTATTTGGCATTGAGCAGTCGTATTGACGTCACATAATCTAGCTGTCGTCACAGCCTGACGTGCTACTTTTGCCTATTGCCAACATTTCGCGTCTGTTGTCCCTACTCGCCTAACAGTATCACTTATTATCAGCGCTTCAATTGGATGTTGTTACTTTACTGAGTAGTATAAATATTTTATTAATGCACAGTTAAACACTGGAAATAAGTTAAGAAGAAGAATAAACTAATTAATAGTGTATTTCAGGATCAATAGTACATTTCAATTTTTCACAGTGGCTGCCCTGAGCTCTGTCATACAGTGACAGTTATAGGTTAGCCAAGCACAGAATTTTCGTTTCACTCATTTGTGTCCACGTTGTTGTTATTTCACAACTAGTTCGAATATCACAAATCCATCTGTAAAATATCCGCAGAAGTTTCTTGCAAGCAGAATCCCATAATCCATCTTAAAATAGCCGCGTTCACGTTAGGTAGTAGAGTTTAGAGGTTAGAAGTGGTTTTGTTGTACCTATTCACAGTTGGGAATTATAAAATATAATGGATTTTTAACAACAAATTGCTACTGAGCTCCACCATAGTTCCATTCTCCCAGCAAACACCATTAACGTACACACCAAACAATTTCAAGACTTACTAGACAGCTGTCAACTAAACCGGAAGTGGCCATTTCGATTTAGGAATGCATAGGTGCGTTATACTGACGTCACCGTATAGTTTCAATAATTCACACATGGCGGCATAAGCATATTTAGCGGGAAATATTTTTTCCCCAATAATTTGAATTCTGCAGGGCTCAGAGAAAAATTGCTTTAGGAATGTATTTCTGACCTCCCGAAGATTATAATTTCGCAAAATCCCAAATTCATGCAAGTACCCAATTGCGCCGCCTTGGAATCGCTGCTAAGCAATATTCACTCACTTCCTATAGATTGTAGTAGAAATATTAGATCGTTGTGAGTGTGTTATACAGTGGAAATAGTGAACTGAAATACTGCAAATTGGACATCATGAGCGAGAGATAAAAATATAAAGGTGGACACGTGTGTGCAGCCAAACTGTGTAAAAACCATGTACGTATATACAACTGTACCGCTAATAGTCCAAGAAAATGCATGGTCGAGATTGGGGTTCAAATATATATTGCTATCCTTGTTCAAAAGATGTAAAGTTCATAATGCGCATGTGAAGGTCACAGAATTTTATTGGCTGAAGCAACAAAGATGGTGCTATGATCTTGTTGACGTGTGTATCTTTTGGCATTTTCTTTTATTACGAGCTCGCTTGAATGCAAATGAATCACGCAAAATGACCCAAAATATTCATTGTAGCATTAAATAGTGGAATAATCCTCGTACATCAAAGGTAAACGCGTTTTTAAAATGTTAGGTTATGGTGACATGACACTGACAGCCTAAAGTTAGGTTAGGTGACTTGACAGTGGCAGCTGTTTGTTTACAAATAATGGGAACCTGGAGCATGCGCATATCTTTTAAAACAGCACGGCGGCGAAAACGTAATTATACTTCTTATTCACTTCATAAGCCACGCGCTCTACTCATTGCGAATATCCAGAATCAGCCGTATTGTTGTTTATAGGTATATGGTAAAAACAATCACATGAGCCACAACCTTCTCAACTTACAAGCCGTGCTGCTGCAAATCTGGCAACGATGTAGGTGGTCCGGTAACCGGCCATTTTCACGTCAGTGTTTACGTTTACGTGGTGCTGTTGACGTGCTGTTGACGTGCTGCCTGTTCGTTTTGTTCGCAAATATTCAATTTATTTGGATTGTCTGCAACTGTGCTCATAACTGTGTACGGAATCAGAAACGTTTTAAGTCCAAGTTTCCTATGAACAAAGGTAAGTTTCTTCATTACGTACTTATTTTACGAGCAATAATAAAAAGAGTGTTCCGACTCTGGACTTTCAGTAGCCACAGACCGTCCCAATTTTATTTTTGTACATACGTACTCAATACTGGACTATTTAATAAACACTAAGGATTATGAAATTCAGCTTCTGAGAAGTTCTAATCAAAAAAACCACACTGTGTGACTGTGCCAGCTGACATTAGCAAGTATTGCATCAGATTTTTTTAATTCAGATTTTCTGGAAACCTAACCTGCATTTGTGATCGATCTTATCAAAATTTATTAAAAATGGTTCTCTTTCTGTATTTTCCAACATACTGTTGAATAATTATGTTAAAAATAAAAACTATGAACATTGTGAAAGTTCGGATTCTAAAGGAAAACGGAAACCAACTACGCTTACTAAAAGCATTAAAACAAAAAAACTGAAAACATTTAAAAGTTTAATAACTGTATTTTCTATGAGCATTTAGTAATATAGGTACTCGGTAATATACCTATAGTTATGTTAAATATAATTTATTGTCACAGGCATTACTTATTACATAGGTATCTAAGTTCTTGCCATTATTTTATTTGCCCACCCAAAAAGGTGGATATAAATAAAAATTAGATGCTTGTCTGTGTTTTTCATTAATTTATTCCTCAAACATGAATCCATCTGTATCTATCGGTATTATTTGAAAACTGTAAGGTATTTTATTTTTGTTGCCAATTTTTAATTTTTATCAACTCAATGTTGGCGCGATTAATCGCGCCTAGCCGGACCACCGAAAGCAGCTGTTGCGGCGTTGCCAGATTTAACAGCACGGCTTGTAAGTTGAGAAGGTTGTGCATGAACTATAGTGTTAGTTTTTTTAGATTCCCCAACGATCTTGAAAGGTAAGTTGATGTGTGTATTTAGACTTTAAGAACAATGCAATGGAGAAGAACTTGTTCTCTAAGGCCCGGTTTTTCAAAGAATCCAACACCGGATTAAAGGCCTCGCCACATAGGCCATGCTATGCTATGCCAATGTAAAACACAAGTAAAGACAATGGAATTCAAATGGAAGTGTCTACATTGTTCATGTTTAAAGTAATTTACATAGCAACGAAGTCGACTTCTAAGCTGTTTCTATGGGTACGTTTCCCCAAATCAACGTTATGAACATCATCACGGCGCGGCGCGGCGTTCTTCATCTACCAGGCCCCAATACGCGAGAATCGGCAACGCCGCACAGTGGGCCAGTCGCTGGTTTCCCGCGCTTTACGTTTAGGTTTAGATTGCAATGTAACTCCTCAAATGTGTGGCTGTTTTCGTAATAATAAGAATCAAATCAGGTTTCTAGGACTGCAAGAGGTGTTAGGAGTGTTATCAATCATCTATTAATGTTCCATAGACGATAAAAGGTAGGTATAAACCAAAGACTTGTAGAAGGGACTTAGCTATTTACATTTCCGGCTGAAGCAGGAGGAATACACATAGTCTAAGCGTTTGCGTGTGGAAAAGGCAAAACAAAGCTGCCGACCAGTTGTGTAGTAAACAGGTGCCGCCGCGGAAACAGAATATCGCCGAACATTCGTCTGCTCCGTTGCTTGAATTTAATAACAAACAACGCTACCTGCGACCCGCTGGCCTACGAACGGGCAGGCTTCAAAACAAAATTAGCTGTTGCGTAAGGACGCCAGGTCCATTCTAGATTGCTTTGGTATAAACACACAAACTTACAAACTACAATTCCAAACGATGTCTGTATTAGTCAAAATTATCAAATACTAAATGATATGTCATATTTAAATAACGAATTGGACGTTTCAGCTCTGATTTACATTTGCTGGTATGCGGGTATGCCGTGCATAAAATAAGCAAGGGAACAATTTGTTAAATATGTGTTTCATTGCTTAATGGTGATTGTTCAGACGAATATTTTGATGAGATTTCTAGAAGTGGATTGTCCGTGCCTTCCAGTTTTGTACTCCAAATTAGGGTTGCCAGGTTTTTAAAGCCATGCTGTATGAGATTCTTCTCAATCCAGTATGAGATTTCAAAAACAAGTATGAGATTTAAGTATTTATCGAGGTATTTATTTAGAATATCAAGGAAATAACATTTTTATGAAACAAAACAAAAATCACATTCAAAATAAGTACGGATAGGCATAAGCTAGCTATGCTACTTTGGCATTGTATTTCTGATTACTCTTAGCTGAGAGTACCTAACAGTTTTTTGTCGTTAACAATGCTTGAGTAGAATAATTCTCTACAGCTCTTTTCAAAGTTTAATGTAATAAGCAACTCTGCTTTAATTAAGTCAAGATTGGCTTTATTTCTAACATCAGTCCATTTCATCCCCTTGATTTAAAAAATTCTTTCTACAAATGCAGTGGATGCCGGCATACTTAGAACATAACTAAGTAACACACTAAGATTAGGTAATTCGTTATCTTTCAATATAAAAACCCATTTATCCACAGAGCATGAATTACAAAAATATTGATTTGTTTTGATAAGATCATAAATTTTATGTAATGTGCTCAATTCATCAAACAATTTGTCTAAATTTAATTCCATTTTCTCCTTAGCTGCTCCAGGCAGTAAGTAAATCCACAATTCTTTCAACATCTTCATATTGTGGTGCAAAATTATTTATACTTAATTTGGACACACAATAAAACGAATTATCTGTAATGTCAGATTTAAACCATTTGTTTAAATACTCAAGAGCCTTGCTTATTACAAGAGAAAAATTTTCCCTTAAACTCCCTGCTCGTGCACTATTAAAGTTACGCAATTTGTCTTTAACAATTGCACCAAAAAATTGATGTTTTCGACGATTTTCCAGTTTTTCAATTAAGTCAGAAAAATTTTTAAATATATCGACAACAGTTGTCTTATTACTTTCTAAAAGTCGAATAGAGCCTTCAAATAATTCTAATAAATGCGATTACAGAAGAGCAAATTAATTTCTAGAATTTCATTTTCCCCACTATCTTCATAAACTTCATCATTTATATACAGTAATTTTTTGATTTGTTGTGGACACTGTCTCAAACTTCTGAAATAACTTAATATTGCCCTCCAAGACATCAATATTCTAGAAATACATGGATTAAGAGAAAGCCACCTTGTACTTACATGATGTAAAAGATCTTTAAATTCAATTTCTACAAAGTCAGAACTTTCTTTGAAGCTTTCGCTCCGTTTTGCTGACTGTGAAAAATGACTGGACAGTTTTAAAACTAGATTTTCTACATCATAATTCAGGTAATCAATGGCATATTTTACAGTGTTATGAATGATATGTGCGTGAGAGTTGACTTTCAATATAGCATTATTTCTTGCAATTATTTCTGTAAAAAGTGACAGATTACATCCAAAATTTGCATTACAATTATCGGCACTCAAACATGACACATTACTGAAACTTAACTTTAAATCAGGGGACTTCTTCAACTCTTGGAATCGCGATATCTCAGGAATGGTGATTTGCAAAAAAGTATAAGAACAATTTTTATAGATAATTGCGTGATCTACAAATTTTGTCTGACCTATTTTTATGATAGCACTTACCGTTTACGAGAAAAATGCAAAAAAACCCCGATATTTTTGACCTTTGACCTTGAATACTAGAGCGCGGCAGCATATATAGCAAGTTATATTGCATGGTTTGAGTGTGTAGCGGGGAGCACCGTACTGATGAGTCCCATAAGGATGAAACCAGTTGGTCTGCGGTTTTCCATACACATTCAAAACATGCAATATTTGAACGAAGACCTGCTTAAAAGCACGTACGTACATGGAGACAAATTAGTATTGTTTCAAAGCCACCTTAGGTGGGATAGCAGTCTGAAACGTCTCGTAGTACAAAAAAATCTGGATTTAGTTCTATAATTCAATGCCTGGCGGAGTATTTGCCCGAGGAGTAGTTGCTCGAACGGTCCAGTACCACTAAGTAGTGTATTATGAATTTCTAAATATTTGTATTTTGTAATGGTCTATTTGCTGTTTTTTTTGTTTTTCTCTTGTTTTTTTACTTTTCTTTGCCCTTTACTTTCGCCTTTTTCTATTTCTTCTTTCCTATTCTACCGCATTAATTAGTTTTTCGTAGCCCTATAGCCAGATACACTTGTTCTTGCTTCTTTTAATTGTTATATTGTATTGGGGTTAAGTGGAAGAACAGCACGTGCTGAACTTCGCCCTTTGTGGCTTTGAAAATGTTTTTTTTCTGTTTTTCTGTATTGCAATGTCACAATAAAGACGTTTATTATTATTATTTCATCATCAAAAAGTTTTCACTCCAAAGAGTGGTTGGACGCGCTATTAACTTTGGGTCGTAATCTACACCCGATAATTTAATGAATTTTGCACACTAAAAAATAATAAATGCTCGATATAAAATGATAAATGCTCGATAAAATATAAAAATGCCGAATAAACTAATACAATATGCTTTGTATTTTAAAGAAATTCACCCGATAAAGTATCTTAATTGCACTATAAGTTCTGGTCGCTACTTTAATACTTTAATCAACAAAGCGCTCTAAAAAAATGTAAATGCTCGATAAGTCGGGTTCACTATTAAATCAAAGTTTGCTTGATATAAAGACTTAAACGCTCCGCTCGCTTCGTTCGCTCCGCTTGCCCAAAGACCGGAAATAGTGGGCCGTGGAACCACTTCTTTGGCTGTATTCAGTGACGGGCAAGTATAAAACAAAGCGGTACGTTTTATATACCGAGCATTCATTATAATAATTGAGAGTTTATAATTTTTTATCGAATATTTATTATTATGGGAGGCATTTGAATTTTGAATCAAACTTTCATTACATTTATCGAGCGTCTATCATATTTATCGAGTATTTATTATGTTAGCGAGCATGTGAATTATATATCGAGCATTCATTATAATAATCGAGTGTCTGTTATATACATCGAATTTTTATTTCTTAATCATGCATTTGTATAAATTAACGGGAAAGTGTGCTCTGCAGTATGATTATAATATCGAGTACCTAATTTGTTCCCATGTTAAATTAGGTCACGGAAAATATGTAGAATTTGATGAAAATAATTTAAAGCTATTTAAGGATAAAAATTTCTTACCCCATCACTGTGTAATTAGGGAGGATAGCATCTCGAATCGCTTAAGAGTAGTTTTTGACGCATCAATGAAAACGTCATCAGGAGTTTCACTTTAAAGGGTTTTCAGGTACAACCTGATTTGTTTGACATTCTCTGCCGCTTCAGAAGTTTTATATATGCTTTAACAGCAGATATACAAAAAATGTATCGGATGATATGGATTTCTCCAGAACATATTATTTGGCGCGATAAAATTGATGAACCGTTGAAATGCATAGAACTTCAAACCGTAACATACGGAACAAAGAGTGCACCGTATTTAGCTACAAGGAGTTTACAAGAATTAGCCTCTCAAAATAGTTTCAAATTTCCCCTCGCATCCAAAGCAATATTGGAGCAATGTTATGTAGACGATGTTCTCTGTGGGTGTAACTCGTACGATGAAATGAAAAATCCTCGTGAACAATTAATTCACATGTTGGAATCCGCTGGGTTCAAACTTCACAAGTGGTGTTCTAATGACAAATCGCTACTAGATGCAGTTTCACACGCGCATACTTATCCCGACGTAGAAATCTCGGATGAGACTAGTTGTTCTAGTAAGGTGTTAGGTATCATTTGGAATACAGTTTCTGATAGCTTCAGAATTTCGCTACCGATAGCAGATCAATTAACAGTTCGTACGAAACGCCAAATTCTCTCACGCATTTCTCAGATCCCTTAGGGTTGGTTGGACCTATCGCAGTAGTAGCAAAGGTTTTAATGCAACAGATCTGGTTAAGAAAACTAGATTGGTATTCAGAACTTCCTGAAGATATACTCCACAGATGGTTAGCATTTTATAACGGTCTGTCAGATTTATCACACTTGTCAATTGACAGATGCTTCTCTCACGGCTTATGGTGCTTGCATTTATCTAAAAGGAATTTACTCTGATGGAAGCATCTCGTGCAATATATTGTGCTCAAAATCACGCATTGCACACCTAAAACCCGTCTCTATTCCACGACTAGAATTGTGTGGAGCCCTTCTTTTATCTAGACTTGTTCACAGAATTCTAGCTATTTTTCCTCATTTAACTGGTGAGGTTTTCCTTTGGACTGATTCGAAAATTGTACTTTGCTGGTTGAAATCTTCCCCGTCTAGGTGGACTACATTCGTGGCCAACCGGGCAGCGGAGGTTCGAGAACTTACCTGTGGTCATAAGTGGTTACACATTAGCTCAGGTCAAAACCCGGCAGACTGTTTGTCCCGTGGAATGTCGTCTTCAGAGATCGTTCAGTCTAAGCTTTGGTGGCATGGTCCCCAAATGTTGTTTGACCCTAATTTTCAGCTAAAGGAGGAATTTGTCTCTGAAACAGCCATTCAATCTCCACCCGAGCAAAGAAAAATCGTTCAAGTTCACATGACTATCAAAACTAATGATTTGTTTTCTTCATTTTCTAGTTTCTCGCATTTGCAACGCATCTGTGCGTATTGTTTTCGCTTTCTTAATAATGTTAAGTGTGTCTCACAACGACGTACTGGTCCTTTATCAGTCATGGAACTCAAACAAGCTCATTTAAAGATAGTTTGTTGTATTCAACAAGAAAATTTTGCAGAGGAAATATCTCAATTAAAACAAAACCACGATATTCATAAAGCTTCAATAGCTTCATTGAACCCATTTATTGATTGTGAAGGCCTGTTACGAGTCGGTGGGCGGTTAAAAATGCCAACATTGGTGATAATCAAAAGTATCCTATTTTACTACCTGCAAAAAATCACGTAGTACGATTAATGTTAAGATATGAACATATCAGGCTTCTTCACGCCGGTGCACAAACCACATTGGCCAATATCCGTCTAAGATACTGGCCCATTCGCCATTCATGGATTAAGAGAAATTAAACTCCTAATAAAAAATTGTATTACCTATCTGTCATCGGTTTAAAGCTGCAGCCGCTCAGCAAATGATGGGCGCATTGCCTCATGAAAGAGAGACTATTAGTACGGAATCTGAAGGTCGAAAATCGATCAAGGGGTGTCAACTCGAAGATATAGTTTTAAAAAAATAAGGGCAACATGGGAAATCGTTATGCGCATTCGTGTCTAGAAGGGCGCAAAAGTCCGGGATTGCAAAAAGCCAAAAAAATATTTTGTAATTTTTTTTGGGAATTAAAAAGTGTTTAAATTTTTTTTGAATCGTATTTTCGAGCGTGATATTTGACGTACAGTAATAATTTTTACATAAATAGAAAGCTTATTCTCTGCACTTTCCGGTGGTACCAAGCCCGTTTTTATATTATTGTTAATAAAACCTATATAAATTGTTTAATTAGAGAATGTACAAAAAGTGCATTGCAAACTTCAGTATCGAGGGAATTTCCTAACTATTATAGTCAGCTGCATACATGTATCGTATCGTATCGTAAAGAATGTGGAAAATTTTGGTGAAACAATCATTTCAATAACGTTTTTGTAGCAAAAGTTATAAATATTTATTTACAGCGTACCGCTGCCCGCTGTCGCCGGGCAAACCCCGACGCAGTTCAGTTCTATCTCTATCATGCCTCGCATCATGCTTACGTCCGTCTCTTGTTAATCTGTGCGTTATCGCGTAAGTCTGTCTCTTTCTCACTAGTAGAGTGTGTGACAAGAAATAAATTTTCGTCTTCGGTCAGCCTAAATACTTTAATTGTAACGTATAAAATAACCTACATATTATTATTAGTATTATGATTAATAAACATAAACTGCAACTTTTTACACAGGTAACTAAAATATAAATTTGGAACAACATTTACATATTATCACCGATCGAGTACGACGGATGGCGACATCAATTTTAAAATGATTTTAGCGTGTGGAAGAGGTTGTAAATTTGGTAGTTTGTGTGATGGCAAACAGGAAAATTGACCTCTGTCCACCGCGCGTCGGATATTTTACAATTGGCATGTCTTCAAAAATTTAAGAAAGAATAAGTTAACCTAAATCTTTTCAACGCCTCTGCCTTATGATTCAACTTATTAATTAAATCATAGAAAACGACAAAATATCCGAGGTAGAGAGGTTCTGAGCAGTCCCTGAGCAGAAGCAGAGGTTTTGAAAGTGTTTGGAATATAGGCCTACTTAGATTCAAACGAGCTGAAATGACTAAGTAGAGCTATGTAGTTAATATCTTCTTGTTTTACTTTTTGGTAGAAGTTCATGATTTAACAAATAAATACTTCGCGAACTACCAATATATAACGTTTTATTTAAATATTTTACCGGTTTCAGGATTCACAAAGATCCCATCATCAGAAATGTACGAAAAATTGTAAACAAATTATTGTGACAGTTGACAAGGAAACTAAAATTGACAAAACAATACAAAGAATAATGATATCCATGAAAAAAGATAACTAGATAACTGAATTTCAGTATTTACCTACGGGGTATAAGAAAAACACAAAGGAAAATCGAATACCTCTGATCTGAAGCTGTACAGGATCTCTGCCCCAGATATTTTCTTGTTCATGATTTAATTAATAAATTGAAGTAATCAAATGACAGGGGCACTGAAAAGATTTAGGTTAACTTTTTTCCTTTTCATTTTTGAAGACCTGCCATTTGTAAAACGTCCCACGCTGGGGGCTCGCACATGATGGGTATTCCTGATTTCCAACAGACAATTTACAATTTTATATGAATACGAAGGGCGCTGAAATCAGTTATAAAAATTGTCACTATCCGGAGTACTAATCACACATTCCTTCACAATAACAACCGATTATGCAATTTATATCTGCTACAATTACAATCTCTTGAACAATTACCCACCTTTACATTTGCCGAATACATTGTCATTTGTTTCTATTTGCGGCCTAATAATACTTATTGTTATTAACTTTGGTATGTAGGTATATGTTATCTTTGAAAATCCATCCGAAGTTTTCGGGGTTACGGATAACCGGATTAAAAGTTGTTGAATTTTTCCAAATAATAAACTCGAGAATAAACTGGTAAGCGCCGGCTCTTAACACATGTTGATGAAAGGCATCTTCTGTTGGTAGTAAATTTCGAATGTCGGATTTGCAATTGTGAAACAAGTGAGCTCTCAGTTTATTTAAATTTTAAATTTTCTTGAAAATGAAGCTTACTATGTCGCATCCACTTAAAACATATGCAGTCAATAGTAAACCAGTATTTTGGGATAGTTCTCTAATAACAACATGAATTGGTATAGACAGATGAAATCTACGGATCCACAACTCTTTGATTTGAATTCATAATGATACGTGTAATAATATGTAGTTTATTTTATACGTAACAATTAATGCATTTAGGCTGACCGAAGACGAAAATTTATTTCTTGTCACACATTCTGCTAGCGAGAAAGAGACAGACTTACGCGATAACGCACAGATTAACAAGAGACGGACGTGAGCATGATGCGATGCATGATAGGGATAGGAACTGAACTGCGTCGGGGTTTGCCCGGCGACAGCGGGCAGCGGTACGCTGTAAATAAATATTTATAACTTTTGCTACAAAAACGTTATTGAAATGATTGTTTCACCAACATTTTCCACATTCTTTTCGGAACATTCGATACGATACATGTATGCAGCTGACTATAATAGTTAGGAAATTCCCTCGATGCTGAAGTTTGCAATGCACTTTTTGTACATTCTCTAATTAAACAATTTATATAGGTTTTATTAACAATAATATAAAAACGGGCTTGGTACTAGCGGAAAGTGCAGAGAATAAGCTTTCAATTTATGTAAAAATTATTACTGTACGTCAAATATCACGCTCGCAAATACGATTCAAAAAAAATTTAAACACTTTTTAATTCCCAAAAAAAAATTACAAAATATTTTTTTTTGGCTTTTTGCGCCCTTCTAGACACGAATGCGCATAACGATTTCCCATGTTGCCCTTATTTTTTTAAAACTATATCTTTGAGTTGACAGTTCACCATTTTAGAAGCGTCTTTTGGAGACGGTAGTGAAGACAGCCACATCCACGGTTTTAAGACTTGGCGAGAAACCGTGGCTGAGAGCACGGATTTGTATGCGCTAACACGACTAGACACTGCTAGATAAAATTTAAATCCATCATTTGTGAGTAGCAGTATTGAACTAATATCACCCACATGAATACTGAAACAGAATTTCACTATTCCAGTAATTCCATTAGATTACAAGATAAAAAGGACAAAACCGGCTACACATATTAATAACACATGCTGAAAATGAACCCGTTTTATGGAGAATACCTTAGTTTTTCCGACTAATATAAACAAATAGTTCCATACACCGTCAGAGGGTGCGAAACGTCACCCCCATCGAGCTCACGGCGTGCAAATCGATTTTTCTGAAGGAGAAAATACAGGGCTTTAGAAAAAATATCAAAAAGTTGCTTGTCTCCCCGTCAGAGGGTGCGAAAATTTAAGAAATATTTAGAAACAAGAATTCGAACTTCAAATTGTGCTCTGTTTAGCCCCCTGGACGCCACCCCCATCGAGCTCACGGGGTGCAAATCGATTTTTCTAAAGGATCAAATATAGGGCTTTAGAAAAAATATCAGCAAGTTGCTTGTCTCCCCGTCAGAGGGCGCGAAAATTTAAAAAATCTTTAGAAACAAAAATCCAAACTTAAAATTGTGCTCTGTTTAGCCCCCTGGACGCCACCCCCATCGAGCTCACGGGGTGCAAATCGATTTTTCTGCAGGAGAAAATACAGGGCTTTCGAAAAAATATCAACAAATTGCTTGTCTCCCCGTCAGAGGGTGCGAAAATTAAAAAAATCTTTAGAATCAAGAATTCGAACTTCAAATTGTGCTCTGTTTAGCCCACTAGACGCCACCCTCATCGAGCTCACGGCGTCCAAATCGATTTTTCTGAAGGAGAAAATACAGGGCTTTCGAAAAAATATCAGCAAGTTGCTTGTCTCCCCTTCAGAGGGTGCGAAAATTGAAAAAATCTTTAGAAACAAAAATCCAAACTTAAAATTGTGCTCTGTTTAGCCCCCTGGAAGCCACCCCCAACGAGCTCACGGGGTGCAAATCGATTTTTCTAAAGGATCAAATATAGGGCTTTAGAAAAAATATCAAAAAGTTGCTTGTCTCCCCGTCAGAGGGTGCGAAAATTTAAAAAATCTTTAGAAACAAAAATCCGAACTTAAAATTGTGATCTGCTTAGCCCCCTGGACGCCACCCCCATCGAGCTCACGGCGTGCAAATCGATTTTTCTGAAGGAGAAAATACCGGGCTTTCGAAAACATATCAGCAAGTTGCTTGTCTCCCCGTCAAAGGGTGCGAAAATTAAAAAAATCTTTAGAAACGAGAATTCGAACTTCAAATTGTGCTTTGTTTAGCCCCCTGAAAGCCACCCCCATCGAGCTCACGGTGTGCAAATAGATTTTTCTGAAGGAGAAAATACAGGGCTTTCGAAAACATATCAGCAAGTTGCTTGTCTCCCCGTCAAAGGGTGCGAAAATTAAAAAATCTTTAGAAACAAAAATCCGAACTTAAAATTGTGCTATCTTTAGCCCCCTGGACGCCACCCCCATCGAGCTCACGGCGTGCAAATCGATTTTTCTGACGGATCAAATACAGGGCTTTAGAAAAAATATCAAAAAGTTGCTTGTCTCCCCGTCAGAGGGTGCGAAAATTTGCAGTTTCATCAAAATGTGATTTAAGTTTCCTTATGGTACCTACATTTAAAATGATACCTATCAAATTTTGGAGTGTAGTTAGAATTTGTACCTACTTATTTGTGTTTAAGTGCTTCAAGAGTCGATTTAATTTTATCTAGAATGTCGTTTCAATTTGCGTAAAACGCTTAATTTTTAAAAAGTGAATTGCTTATAATGTATATATATATATATGTTTTTAAAGTTTCAGTTTCCAAAGGTTTTTTAATTTTCGCACCCCTTGATGGGGAGACAAGCAACTTGCTGATATTTTTTCGAAAGCCCTGTATTTTCTCCTTCAGAAAAATCGATTTGCACCCCGTGAGCTCGATGGGAGTGGCGTCCAGGGGGCTAAACAGAGCACAATTTGAAGTTCGAATTTTTGTTTCTAAAGATTTCTTAAATTTTCGCACCCTCTGACGGGGAGACAAGCAACTTGCTGATATTTTTTCGAAAGCCCTGTATTTTCTCCTTCAGAAAAATCGATTTGCACCCCGTGAGCTCGATGGAGGTGGCATCCAGGGGGCTAAACAGAGCACAATTTGAAGTTCGAATTCTTGTTTCTAAAGATTTGTTAAATTTTCGCACCCTCTGACGGGGAGACAAGCAACTTTTTGATATTTTTTCGAAAGCCCTGTATTTTCTCCTTCAGAAAAATCGATTTGCACCGCGTGAGCTCGATGGGGGTGGCTTTCAGTGGGCTAACCAGAGCACAAGTTGAAGTTCGAATTCTCGTTTCTAAAGATTTTTTTCATTTTCGCACCCTTTGACGGGGAGACAAGCAACTTGCTGATATGTTTTCGAAAGCCCTGTATTTTCTCCTTCCGAAAAATCGATTTGCACCCTGTGAGCTCGATGGAGGTGGCGTCCCAGGGGGCTAAACAGCACAATTTGAAGTTCGAATTCTCGTCTCTAAAGATTTTTTTAATTTTCGCACCCTTTGACGGGGAGACAAGCAACTTGCTGATATGTTTTCGAAGGCCTTGTATTTTCTCCTTCAGAAAAATCTATTTGCACTCCGTGAGCTCGATGGGGGTGGCTTCCAGGGGGCTAAACAGAGCACAATTTGAAGTTCGAATTCTTGTTTCTAAATATTTCTTAAATTTTCGCACCCTCTGGCGGGGAGACAAGCAACTTGCTGATATGTTTTCGAAAGCCCTGTATTTTCTCCTTCAGAAAAATCTATTTGCACACCGTGAGCTCGATGGGGGTGGCTTTCAGGGGGCTAAACAAAGCACAATTTTTTTTTATTTTCGCACCCTTTGACGGGGAGACAAGCAACTTGCTGATATGTTTTCGAATGCCCTGTATTTTCTCCTTCAGAAAAATCTATTTGCACACCGTGAGCTCGATGGGGGTGGCTTTCAGGGGGCTAAACAAAGCACAATTTGAAGTTCGAATTCTCGTTTCTAAAGATTTTTTTAATTTTCGCACCCTTTGACGGGGAGACAAGCAACTTGCTGATATGTTTTCGAAAGCCCTGTATTTTCTCCTTCAGAAAAATCGATTTGCACCCCGTGAGCTCGATGGGGGTGGCGTCCAGGGGGCTAAACAAAGCACAATTTGAAGTTCGAATTCTTGTTTCTAAAGATTTGTTAAATTTTCGCACCCTCTGACGGGGAGACAAGCAACTTTTTGATATTTTTTCTAAAGCCCTGTATTGTCTCCTTCAGAAAAATCTATTTGCACGCCGTGAGCTCGATGGGGTGGCGTCCAGGGGGGTAAACAGATCACAATTTTAAGTTTGGATTTTTGTTTCTAAAGATTTTTTTAATTTGCGCACCCTCTGACGGGGAGACAAGCAACTTGCTGATATTTTTTCGAAAGCCTTGTATCTTCTCCTTCAGAAAAATCGATTTGCACGCCGTGAGCTCGATGGGGGTGGCGTCCAGGGGGCTAAACATAGCACAATTTTAAGTTCGGATTTTTGTTTCTAAAGATTTTTTAATTTTCGCACCCTTTGACGGGGAGACAAGCAACTTGCTGATATTTTTTCGAAAGCCCTGTATTTTCTCCTCCAGAAAAATCGATTTGCACGCCGTGAGCTCGATGGGGGTGGCGCCCAGGGGGCTAAACAGAGCACAATTTTAAGTTCGGATTTTTGTTTCTAAAGATTTTTTAAATTTGCGCACCCTCTGACGGGGAGACAAGCAACTTGCTGATATTTTTTCGAAAGCCCTGTATTTTCTCCTTCAGAAAAATCGATTTGCACCCCGTGAGCTCGATGGGGGTGGCGTCCAGGGGGCTAAACAGAGCACAATTTGAAGTTCGAATTCTTGTTTCTAAATATTTCTTAAATTTTCGCACCCTCTGACGGGGAGACAAGCAACTTTTTGATATTTTTTCTAAAGCCCTTATTTGATCCGTCAGAAAAATCGATTTGCACGCCGTGAGCTCGATGGGGGTGGCGTCCAGGGGGCTAAACATAGCACAATTTTAAGTTCGGATTTTTGTTTCTAAAGATTTTTTTAATTCTTGCACCCTTTGACGGGGAGACAAGCAACTTGCTGATATTTTTTCGAAAGCTCTGTATTTTCTCCTTCAGAAAAATCGATTTGCACCCCGTGAGCTCGATGGGGGTGGCGTCCAGGGGGCTAAACAGAGCACAATTTGAAGTTCGAATTCTTGTTTCTAAATATTTCTTAAATTTTCGCACCCTCTGACGGGGAGACAAGCAACTTTTTGATATTTTTTCTAAAGCCCTGTATTTGGTCCGTCAGAAAAATCGATTTGCACGCCGTGAGCTCGATGGGGGTGGCGTCCAGGGGGCTAAACATAGCACAATTTTAAGTTCGGATTTTTGTTTCTAAAGATTTTTTAATTTTCGCACCCTTTGACGGGGAGACAAGCAACTTGCTGATATTTTTTCGAAAGCCCTGTATTTTCTCCTCCAGAAAAATCGATTTGCACGCCGTGAGCTCGATGGGGGTGGCGCCCAGGGGGCTAAACAGAGCACAATTTTAAGTTCGGATTTTTGTTTCTAAAGATTTTTTAAATTTGCGCACCCTCTGACGGGGAGACAAGCAACTTGCTGATATTTTTTCGAAAGCCCTGTATTTTCTCCTTCAGAAAAATCGATTTGCACCCCGTGAGCTCGATGGGGGTGGCGTCCAGGGGGCTAAACAGAGCACAATTTGAAGTTCGAATTCTTGTTTCTAAATATTTCTTAAATTTTCGCACCCTCTGACGGGGAGACAAGCAACTTTTTGATATTTTTTCTAAAGCCCTGTATTTGATCCGTCAGAAAAATCGATTTGCACGCCGTGAGCTCGATGGGGGTGGCGTCCAGGGGGCTAAACATAGCACAATTTTAAGTTCGGATTTTTGTTTCTAAAGATTTTTTTAATTCTTGCACCCTTTGACGGGGAGACAAGCAACTTGCTGATATTTTTTCGAAAGCTCTGTATTTTCTCCTTCAGAAAAATCGATTTGCACCCCGTGAGCTCGATGGGGGTGGCGTCCAGGGGGCTAAACAGAGCACAATTTGAAGTTCGAATTCTTGTTTCTAAATATTTCTTAAATTTTCGCACCCTCTGACGGGGAGACAAGCAACTTTTTGATATTTTTTCTAAAGCCCTGTATTTGGTCCGTCAGAAAAATCGATTTGCACGCCGTGAGCTCGATGGGGGGGGGGGCGTCCAGGGGGCTAAACAGAGCACAATTTTAAGTTCTGATTTTTGTTTCTAAAGATTTTTTAAATTTGCGCACCCTTTGACGGGGAGACAAGCAACTTGCTGATATTTTTTCGAAAGCCCTGTATTTTCTCCTTCAGAAAAATCGATTTGCACCCCGTGAGCTCGATGGGGGTGGCGTCCAGGGGGCTAACCAGAGCACAATTTGAAGTTCGAATTCTTCTTTCTAAATATTTCTTAAAATTTCGCACCCTCTGACGGGGAGACAAGCAACTTTTTGATATTTTTTCTAAAGCCCTGTATTTGGTCCGTCAGAAAAATCGATTTGTACGCCGTGAGCTCGATGGGGGTGGCGTCCAGGGGGCTAAACATAGCACAATTTTAAGTTCGGATTTTTGTTTCTAAAGATTTTTTTAATTTTCGCACCCTTTGACGAGGAGACAAGCAACTTGCTGATATTTTTTCGAAAGCCCTGTATTTTCTCCTTCAGAAAAATCGATTTGCACCCCGTGAGCTCGATGGGGGTGGCGTCCAGGGGGCTAAACAGAGCACAATTTGAAGTTCGAATTCTTGTTTCTAAATATTTCTTAAATTTTCGCACCCTCTGACGGGGAGACAAGCAACTTTTTGATATTTTTTCTAAAGCCCTGTATTTTCTCCTTCAGAAAAATCGATTTGCACGCCGTGAGCTCGATGAGGGTGACGTTTCGCACCCTCTGACGGTGTATGGAACTATTTGTTTATATTAGTCGGAAAAACTAAGGTATTCTTCATAAAACGGGTTCATTTTCAGCATGTGTTATTAATATGTGTAGCCGGTTTTGTCCTTTTTATTTTGTAATCTAATGGAATTACTGGAATAGTGAAATTCTGTTTCAGTATTCATGTGGGCGATATTAGTTCAATACTGCTACTCACAAATGATGGATTTAAATTTTATCTAGCAGTGTCTAGTCGTGTTAGCGCATACAAATCCGTGCTCTCAGCCACGGTTTCTCGCAAAGTCGTAAAACCGTGGATGTGGCTGTCTTCACTACCGTCTTTTGGAGAGTCAGATTCCCGACTATATTGCACGACCCTTCTCCAAGACAGGTCTTGATTTTGGTGGCCCTCTTCTCATAAAACAGTCTAGATTACGTAACGCAAAAATAACAAAATGTTATATCGCTTTATTTGTTTGTATGGTGACAAAGGCAGTTCACTTGGAACTAGTCTCGAGTCTATCTACAGAATCGTTTTTGCTCACGCGGAAATCCTACCATAATATTTAGCGATAATGCTACCAATTTTCAAGGTGCCCACAACCAACTGAAGGAATTTTCCAAATTTTTTAAGGAAAAGGCTAATTTAACGTCTATTCATAACTTCCTGTCTCAGCAGGAAATTAGATGGAAATTTATTCCACCGAACAGTTCACACTGGGGTGGCCTATGGGAAGTGGCCGTAAAAAGCACAAAATATCATATCCGTAGAGTTGTTGGCAACTCAAGTTTTACGTTTGAGGAACTGAGAACAGTTCTCTCACAGATAGAAGCAATACTCAATTCGCGACCCCTTTGCCCCATTTCAAACGACTCCTCGGATTTGAACTGTTTAACTCCCGGTCATTTTTTGATAGGCGAACCGTTAACTTCTTATCCTGAAAAGGATCTTTCCAATATTCCCGAAAATCGATTGAAATTTTGGCAACAATGCAGTAAAGCTCAGCAACTGTTTTGGAAACGATGGTCCGTCGAATATCTAAATCAATTACAGAACCGTCCGAAGTGGTACAAAAATTGCGAAAATCTACAAGTAAATGCTATTGTATTAATAAAAGAGGATAACGTCCCTCCACTTACATGGCCTCTTGCTCGTATAATTGAAGTAATCCCTGGTTCTGATAATAAAGTTAGGGTAGTCAGAGTAAAAACAGAGCGAGGAATATTTGTGCGGCCGGTCACTAAATTGTGCCCTTTATTACCTTGTTGAAGCAAACTTCAACGGGGGAAGGATGTTGGGGAATTTCATTTCTTATGTTTGTTCTTTTGTCTTTATTATAAAATAATAGCGATATTAAGTTGGCAGCATTTTGTGTAAAAAAAAACAAGATTCAAAAAAAACCTATGTACAATCACTTTTCTCTGTACTGTTCTGATTCTTTTGTAATAATTTGTTTAAATATGTAAATAATATGTTTGGTGTTAAAATATACGCAATTGAGTCAAGCAAAGTTGAAGTTTGACTGGTCCTTTGAAGATTCCCTTAAAATTGTACAGTATCTTTCATAATCTGCAAAAGTACACGTACCGGGCGTATGGGTATCCCCCATCGGCGCTTTACACGATTTTCGCCCACGCAATTGTTCCCATATTGGGCTACGCCGTAGAGGTGTGGGGCCACCGCCTATCACACTCCCGAGTACGCAGAAAACTGGGTCAGGTAACTGCTGTTTGCCTTAGAACTGTTCTGAAAGCCTACAGAACCACGCCGGTAGACACTTTATGTATTTTGGCAGGTGTTCCGCCGCTAGACATAGTACTATCTGAAATATACAACGCCAAATTAGTCAAAAGCGGTAAAAGCGGCCAGCACTTTGGGCAAATTCTTACTCCTGCGGACAGAGAATCTGACGAGCTCAGTCAATTGATTAGGGCCGTCCGCCTCCCTAGCGGAGTGGCAGCGTAGGTGGGATGTCTCCACCAAGGGCAGGCTATGTTACGAAATTATCCCTAACATACAGCACTGGCTAGACCTTAAAATTGTTACAACTCTGCCCATGGTACAATTCCTGAGTAGCCACGGTAATTTCCGTTGGCATGAGTATAGAATTGGTAAGGCAGACTCGCCGAACTGCATCCACTGTAATACTCCAGACACGCCGTCGCACCGCATACTCACGTGCCCTCACTATTCCGACACCGTCAACGATCTCCGTACTCGTATCGGCTCATGGCCACAGACACCGGTGGACATTGTCCGGTTGTGTGCCCCCGATCCCAGAATCTTTAAGGCATTTTGTCATCAGCCAGAATTGGCACATAGTCGATAGGTCGATACCAGAGTCTCATACAAATTCATATTAATCCATTCACACGCCTTCCTTCCATAAATATTTAATATTCTGTCACGTTAAAGCCATTACGAGGTGTAAGCCGAAAGGCAGGTACCCTCTTGTACTATTTTAGTACACTTTCGTTACTCCCCACTCTCCAAAAGTATTGGGCCTTTCTCCATATTCTCCTTCATACGTTAAATATCTCATGCATCATTCAAATGAGATTAGAAAGTTTCGCTGTGGTACTGGTCTCCGCGCAAGCGGACCGTTGCCCTAACATATGAATCCGAAACTGAACTTATCGACCCAACAACTTCTAAACATTCGTAGATAACCACCAATCTCCGACAGTGGAGATAATCGGCAATAATTTTTTGTTGGTACCAAGTTTTTCACCGTAGAACGCTTCACTTCGAGATACCCATATTTAATATTTATTCATATAAAGATGCTCTCTAACGACTGTAGAAACCCTGCGAGAAAAAAACTCCCAGAAATCGGACCTAATGATATGACCTCTGATCAATATTTTCGTTTTTTTTTCTGAAAAGGCTGAGTCTTACAAAGTTCAGACAAGAGCTCTCTTTGGATAAATCCGAATGCTCTTTCACTATTTTTTAACAAAATTCTAAAAACTTCAATTGCAAGATATGTTTTATAGATAGGTACCCCGAAATCTCCACCAGTGGAAATAATAGGCAATAATGTTCCGTATCAAAAAATGATTTGCTCTCAGAGACTAAGGATTCATGAAAAAATGAATTTATGGCAAGCGGTTATTTAGTTTATTTAGTAATGAAAAAAAGTTTAGATTTTCAAATTCAACACCTACCTACATCTCAAGAAAGAAACATTTTACGACCTTTATTTATAGGATATTTTATTCCTAAAACAAAGGTTCTCTAACGAATGTAGAAGTCCAGCTAATAAA
Source organism: Xestobium rufovillosum (assembly GCA_963966045.1). Classification (NCBI taxonomy): domain Eukaryota; kingdom Metazoa; phylum Arthropoda; class Insecta; order Coleoptera; family Ptinidae; genus Xestobium; species Xestobium rufovillosum. The sequence goes on from OZ014496.1 coordinate 5,778,337, forward strand.
ACCTGGAACACCTTGTATAGTACAAGATTTTATTTTCAATAGGTATAGGTGTTAGTGGGCAGGCCATGCTGTCATATCAGTTTCAACTTCACCGTGACACTTTCAATAACGTTATTCAAAACATTTAAAAATGTTACACAGTAAAGTGGAAATTATATTTATTACTATGGTTTGCTTTGTCTTCCACAGTCAGTTTGTCAGCGGCGACAATGAGTATTGTAATTTGTGTAAAAGTCACACGATGTGCAAATGGGTAAGTAAACAAGAAATTACGCAAGAAGTTGTTTTGATAGTTAAGTAATAGTATTTTAAACAACAAATTTCGAAAACGAATCTTTTCACAAGAGTGAGAGGGCAGAGGGCCACAAGACAAATGAGTGTGAAAAGATGTTTTCAAACGCGTTTTTCACAATTTTTTTTCGGCGACTGCAAAGAAAACGAACAATAAATTTCATAAACAGATTATTTATATGACACAACAAATTACATTAAAAATTAAAATTCAGTGTAAAATTGGGACAGTTCTGGACACTTACTCCCAGGAACACCATTTGGGTCGCTTTTTCTGAAATTTCGGCAGAATCAACCATTTTCAATAAACTTAAAAAACTTTGAACATATTTTTTGGATTTTTGCATTCATCGTGTGAAAAAAGACTGTTAGGAGTCATGGTTACTCTGTGTTTTGTTTTGTGGTTATCGAAGGCAGTCGTAGAAAAAATAATTTTGAAGGCAACTTAATTTTTCTGTTCCACTGATCAAACTAACACACGGTGGATGGACAAAGAACTTTGACCTAAATTCACTATGAATTTTTAATAAGTTAACCCCACACGTCAAAAGACAGTGACATAGTAATTAAACTCGACACGTGTTTCGCTGACAACGTCAGCATCTTCAGGAGTAGAAGATTAATCTAATTCTACACTTAAATTACGTTGCTATAAATATCCAACCCCCACTCACCCAACCTCCACTACTGAAGTGAAAAGGATCGATAAACCTATAGGGTTTCTCAGAACTATTTAGAACATGAGAGCAATACAATTGTATTCTTAAGAGAAAGTGATCAATAACCTATAGGGTTTCTTAAAACTATTTGAGCAATCGAAATCAAGCAGTCAAGTTTTTCAGTGAAGAACTCTTTAGAGTTTATAAACAAAATTCAACACATCACACTGCATGATAACGAATTATTAATTTCATTCGACGTCAGCTCACTTTTTCCCAGTGTACCTGTACCAAAGGCTTTGGAGTACTTGTATGAACTCCTTAATAAAAATAACATTGATGAACAAACTGCCAAAGAATATATTAATTTAACCAATCTGTGTATGCAGCAGAATTATTTCAAAGTCAGTGGATCATTTTTTCAACAAAGTGAAGGTACAGCCATGGGAAATTGCCTCTCTCCTTTCATTGCAGAAATTTTCATGGGCAAATTTGAAACCCAACTGAAAGATGAGCTCCCATATTTTCCAAAGGTGTGGGTGAGATATGTAGACGATATATTTGCCATTTTTGACACTAGTAAATGTAACATTGAAGATTTTTTGAGACTTAAATAGTAGATTCAATTCTATCAAATTTACCCATGAAATAGAAAGGGAAGGAGAGCTTCCATTTTTGGACATTTTGGTAATTAGGAAAGACAGTAAGTTAGAATTTGACTTCTATAGGAAAGAAACCAGTACAGCTCGGTAAATAACTGCAGATTCGAACCACTGTAGTCAACACAAAGAGGCTAGTTTTGGTTTTTTAGTTAATAGACTGTTGAGTCTACCGTTATCCGTTGAAAGATACCGCAAGGAAGTAAATACAATCAAAGATATAGGGAAATGCAATGGTTTCGATCCAGAGATTGTCAATAGATTAATTAGGAAACGAAAATTTAAAATGCTATTGCGAAATTCCACCACTTTAAATTGGGATAATAAAATTACTAAATTTATAAAAATACCACACGTACCGCAAATAACTAGAGGTATGAATACTATTTTCGGGAAAGCAGGCTTCAAAGTGGTTCACACTTCGAGCAACAATTTACAAAATAATCTACTAGGAAATGCGAAAGATAAAACGGAACCCATTCATAAAGCGGGAATTTACGAAATAGCATGCGGAAATTGCGACAAAAAATATATCGGGCAGTCAACTCGGTCTATTTTAACTCGCTTTAAGGAGCATCAAGCTCATTACAAATACGGCCGCACTGATAAGTCTAGCATGGCGTCACACGCGTTGGAAACGGGCCATAAATTCAATAGTAATAATCTCAAACTCTTAAAACCAGGAAATAATAAATTTGATTTAAACGCATTGGAAAGTATAGAGATACATATATAAAAATAAACGTAGTTGCCTTAACAGTAACTATGGTCCGATTCCGAACTCAACCCTGTATAGATTTATCAGGTAGATATATTAAGACTAGCCATAAATATATCTAATGTTCGCGATGGTTAGATTGTTTATCGCAAAAATCTATTAGTCTAATTCCCCCGTCATTCGTATTACCTAATCCAAAGGGACCGATTATTCTATCTTCTCTCCCTGTAGGTACCTACAACTGCATTAAAGTCTCCCACAACTATTAAAATTTCATGCCCCTTCACAAACTCTAGCACATATTCTATATCGCTATAAACTGCCTCTACAGTCTCATTACTATAATTAGATGTGGGCATCTATACCTGTATTATTACCGTCTTTACAGGTTTCGAATTTAACCTAACCATAACTATACGTCACTTTTCTGTAAGAAATTTTCTACGCTCTGCCCTACTTTCTTCTTCATAATTCATAATTCTTCATTATTCCTACTCCCAAACTTCCACCTACCGACTCTGAGTGTATTACTCTAAAATCTCCGCTCCAAAAGTCTCAATCTTCTGGCCATCGCACCTCATTGATACCTACAATGTCTAATGCTAACCGATCCATCTCTATTTTCAAATTTTCTAACTTTCCTACTTGTTTCATGCTCCTAACATTCCACGCTCCGACCCGTGAAATGTTACACTTATTATTTTATTGCTGATGACTGCCCCCGAAGCAGCCCTCGCCCGGGGATCCAAATGTGGGACTATTTTACCTCCGGAATATTTTACTCCAAAAGGTGCTATCATCAAAAAATTTTAGTACGCTGTTCTATAGGGATAAACTAATGTGGTGGTTTCCCATTGCTTTCCACATCGCAGAGTGAGTATCAAAGTGCCATACCGACCTCCACAGTCTCTCCCACTCTGATTACTGAAGAGCTGCTGCCTTCTTTCAGAGACTATGCCTTCCCAATAAAAACCCCCTCAATATGGTTAAACCTATGGTTCGGCTCTTTAGATCATTGAAGCACACAATCCATCCCACCCGTTTCAGTATTAGCTACTGGAACTGCGTCAAGGTCCAAATCCACAGCAAATGAGCAGAAACCTTATATTGAACGACAGATTCGTTTTGCTGTTACCGGAAACCGCATAATCAGTTAAATATATTTTGCTAAGAAATAACGACAATTTTGGTGCAACATGAAATTTTAAACAAATTATGTTTATACAAAGTTTGGATCTAACAAGAATGTTTTGTTTTGCAGCCTAGAATTGGACCTTCTAGAACTTGTGTCCGGTATGAAAGTATTCCCATGAACTACAAAGAGAGGGATTCACTTGTAAAAGGTCACAACATTCGACGTAATGCTGTTGCCAAAGGAAACGAACATAGGGGCTTATTAAGTTCGCAACCTCCTGGATCGAACTTGTTCGTTTTGGTACGGTATACAGGACGTTCACAATTAACGGGGCACTATTGGTAACTTTGTTATCTTTGGAGCTAAGATTCCGGTTAAATGGACAAACAAGTAGTATGTTTTACGCAGATTCAGGAAAAATTGAACGTCGGCGTCGGGCTTTCGAGTTATCAACATTTTTTCATATTTCTAAAGTAGTAAAAAGTTCTTGACAAATAAGCCTTCATTAATGATTATCGTAAAATGTGGAATAAAGAAGACTTGAGCCATTTAAAACACTATACAGCCTAAAGTCCGTTTCTGCAGCTCATATGAAATCTGTTTTCCATCTCCTCTTTGCAAAATATCAGTATTGCTCTCTAATATATTGAATAATTTTAAAAAATATATCCGGTTCGATTACTCCCGGTTAGGAATTAATAATTAGGCATTCAGTCACGAAAATAACACGAAATCTCACTAAACGGCAATAGGTTCTAATAAAAATTTGTAAAAATGTTTATTGACTTCGATAATGTATCTTGTCCCTCGGCCTGCTTTGGTGTATAGCGTAAAAGATGTAGGGTCGGCTTTTCGAACGTGGATCAAAATGTAACGTGAGGCTACATTTAATTCGGCTTTCGTTGCTATGATACAACCAATCACGAAGTCAGTACCTTAGCAACGAAAGCCGAATTAAATGTAGCCTCGCGTTACATTTTGATCCACGTTCGAAAAACCGGCCCGTAGTGTTTTAAGTGACTTAAAACTTCTTCATTTAAAATTTTACGATAATCATTAATTAAGACTTCTTTGTAAAGAATTTCTTTCTCTTCCAAAGTATGTAAAAATATACAGGTGTTTCATTGAAAAACACATATTTTTGCAGATAACTCGAAACCAGAAGTTCAATTATTTTTCGCAACCGTTATCTACGTAAGAAATACTACTAGTTTGTCCATTTAACCGGAAACGTAGCTCCAAGGATAACAAAGTTACAAATAGTGCTCCGTTAATAAATTGTGAATACCTTTATATAAAGTTGAAATCAGTTCCACCATAGTGAAATTAGTCTATTCTTATTTTAAAACATACTATAGAAAAGAATTATACTTTTTTAATTGTTTTCCACTTCCAAAATAGTTATTCCGACCATATTGCAGTCGCAAACATTACCCCAAAACTAGCATGGAAAGTGAAAAATTTTACACGAGCGTGAAATTTCATGCACGAGGCGCATCCGAGTGCAGAAGTTACGCGATTTTATAGGAAATACACTTTCCATCGAGTTATGTACACTATTTTTCCCACGGCCCCTTAAGAAGGCGCATTTATTCATAAAACAGTAACTTTATTTTTAATAAATTCTTCTCAGATTTTGTTTTCTAATTTTTAATGAGTTGTTGTCTATGTTAACAGGTGTCAAGATTTCCAAGTAGCCTACTAACTTACTATGAACATAATATTCTAATAATTCCGACACGTTCATTTGTTCTTTTGCCCGCCAATCCATCAATGACCACTTCATACTTACCTAAAATATTTAGGTCTTTCACGGAGTAGCCATTAAAATGTTCAACTGTCGTACTTTTTAAGAGATTTTTCTGATAAAAAATTATTGGCTTTAAAAAGAGACGCGACAGGATATTTATTCAGTAAACGTCAAAATCTCAAAGCTGCCTACAAAATTTGAATGAACCTGTGCGATTTTCAAATATTACAGCATAGTTGCGAGTTTAGCGCACGGGTAACGCAATTGTCAAGTTCCCGGCCTACTATGCTGTGTCGTTGATTGAGAAGTCCTCAATCAACGGCTGTATTCAACGTGCCGCTTTCCTAGGGGGCCGAGGGAAAATATTCTAAGGCCCGGTTTTTCAAAGAAACCAAAACCGGATTAAGTCTGACACCGGCTTCGTTGCTATGATACCGGCTTTCTGATTGGTTGTAGCATAGCAACGAAGCCGGTGTCAGACTTAATCCGGTGTTAGATTCTTTGAAAAACCGAGTCTAATAATTCCGACCGGCTCATGAATGACACGTTAATTTGTTCTCTTGCCCGCCAATTTATAAATGACCAGTTCGAATCTAAAATATTTAGATTTTCTACGGAGTAGCAACTAAAATGTTCAACTGCCGTACTTTTTAAGAGATTTTTCCGATAAAAAATTATTAAGTAGGTACATTTAAAAACTTTTGCAATATTTTAAAATTGAAATTTGATTGAGCAGGAGTGGAGTGAAGAATTAGCGATGATAGCCCAACGATTCGTTGATCAGTGTTTCAATTACACGACGAAAGAACATGATTCCTGCAGAGTAACAGGTATTGTACCGGTATTTAAGACACAGGAAGGGGCACTCTTTGTAGAACCCAAATTATGGAATGTTTTATGGCTTATACAAGACGGTGTAAAATCATGTTGAATCCGCACAATGTTTTCAATCGTTGAATTTTTTAAACAAAGCACCATGTTTGCCATTACAAGTTTCGACACATTTTGTGTGACTTATACTATGAATTCTTTACATGACGTACGTCAGTAAAACCCGTGTCGAGTTTAATTACTGTGTACTTACCTATCTTTTGCCGTGTGGGTTTGTAAAGAATTCATAGTGAACTTACGCCAAAGTTTCCGATCTGACCACTGTATGATGTGATTTATGTAACAACTGCACTAATATTTATTCCCATGGCTATTAAGCGAGTACTTAAACAATCACTTTAAAAACAGAAATATGAGGTGTTTAACTTAATATTTCTACCAGGGCAACAATTTTACGTATTAATTTCTCCACATTTTTTTACTGTGCAGACCTAAAGTCAATAGTTCCAGTGCTACATTAAGTTTTCTTCTTTTCCAAAAACTGCTATTTTGGGTTACACCTAATAAGTAAAACATGCAATATTGAAAAACTTCTAACACACATACTACTACTGCTAGCTGAGCACGAAAGTACGTAGAGATCTAAGGATGTTCCAAGCCCAACGATATGTTTGGGGTAGCATCCCGTTCGAGATCTCATAGTACATAAAATCTGGATTTAGTTCTATAATTCAATGCCTGGCGGGGGTATTTGCCCGAGGAGTAGTTGTTCGACCGGCCCCGTACCACTCATGTTCACCGCGTAATTCGAAAAAGAATTTATTAGCTCTTGGTAATACTTTGTACCAAGCGTGTAAGTATGCTGGGTGTCCGGTTAAGGTTGGCACCGGCTATATCTTAGGAACTATTCATTCTACAACTTTCGGAAAAAAAACTTCTGATGAAAAATTCAGCAAAAATATTTTTAGCTTTCAATTTTCACCGCTAGGGGGAATTTTAAAAGAAAATAGACAATCCACATTTTCTTCAAAAATTAAAATGGAAATGTAGGTAGACTTTAGCTTTTTTAAAAAACTCCTCGAAATACCCTGCAAATTAGTTTAATAACTTTTTGATCTAACTTAGGAAATAAGGGCTGGGGGAGGAAAGAATTCCTTTACACCAAAAATGCCATATTTTCGGATTGCTTGAACCAATTCGGCTTCGTTGGAAAGGGAATTTATAGTGTAATAGAAATCTCCGTTTACACTTGAATTTCATTTTACGAGGGAGCCGCTAGATGGCGTTATTTAGAAACTTACGAAATTGACAAATTTTCTCAAAAAATTTAAACGGAATGATATATTACTATATTTTTTATAACATGTTGTCATTACACATAGAATTAGGAACAAAATGTCGCAAACCGGAAATTGTAATAGAAGTTGTAACAGAAATCTGCGTTTAAACTTGAATGTCATTTTACGAGGGAGCCACCTGGTCATAGCATTGTCACTAATTGTTAGTTCATTTAAATTCGATTTCAGTGCCTTTTCTTGGCTAGAATTTATATAACATTTTAAATAATGTCTTATTCTGTTGCTGAAGCGTATAACGGTGTTTTTTCAAAATGAAGAAAATGCCGTTATTGCCTCGCGAGCATTGGCAAGCCGTTTGGGGGAAACTGGACAAGTTAAACAAGTACAAGCTAACAACCGATGCAGAAGAACTCGTAATGAGGAAAATGTAATAAATGTTCTTGCTTACGTTGAAGCTAATCCCCCTTTAAGCTTAAGGGAATCCACAAGAGATTTGGGAATACCTGATGGGTCTGTTGTGCACGAGATTTTAAGAGATCAAAGACTGCATCCTACCATGTACAACTGCACCAAGCCCTAACGAAATTAGATTTTGATCGAAGGCTGGAATACTGCTACCGGATGCCCAACAAGACGCAATAACGCTGCGATATTCTTTCAAAAATTTTATTCACGGGCGAAGCTACATACGTTTCCTAGTGCGGGTGAGGTCTAGCTGCATAACATGTAGGTATTATTGGGCAACAAACAATCCGCACTGGATGATTGAAATTGATAATCATATAACAAATTTAGTGCGTGAATGTATGGTGCGGCATTATTAATGGGAAGATAATAGGTTCTTTCATGTTTGATCAAAATTTAAATGGTGATAGATATTTAGACTTTTTAAGAAACCACTTGCCGATACTTCTGGAAGATGTGTCATTAAAAACCCGTTTAGGCTGCGGTTTTAGCACGGTGGCTACCCTTCCCACTTCGCTCGTAATGTTAGAGAATATTTAGATACTCAGTTTCCCAACAAGGATAGGACGAGGTGGCCAATTTCCATGGCCTCCCAGATCTCCATATCTGATTGCTTTGAACTTTTATTTATGGGGAAGGGTAAAAGACCTTGTTTACCAAATTCGACCAACAACCCGGGAAGATATGATTCTTCGAATAAGAAATGCGGTACAATCTATTTTAGCGGCAGAACTCGAAGGTGCTGAAGCTTCTACACGTCAGAGAATCATTAGATGTCAAGAAAATAATGGCGGTCACTTTGCAACGATTACTTTTGTCTTCACTACTCGGACGTCACTTATACAACGACGTTCTCGTTTCGGTCCCCTAAACATACACCTGTGTCCCTCGGTCTCACTTATTGGAACACACTGTATATCTAGGAGGATCTGTACGTTCGCTTATGAACGTGTTCGGCGTGGCCTGTACGGTCTGGTCGGTGGAAGATTTATTCGTTTCACCCTTAAGCTCTTAGTCGCAGAAGGGCGGATTCAATTATATACTATTGCTAAACGTCGACGAAATAATAAGCAGAATAAACAAAATATAAACGAACTCTATTACTTTAACTGTATATACATTTTAAAACGGTAAAAGAAAAACTGACTATAGATACAAAATATTTACATGAAAATAAAATGCATTTTTCGCGGAGTATTCCTGATAGCACGTTAGGTGCGTCGTATGATCAAAACTGAACTTTTACGGTGCCTCGGAGTATCCGTAATAGCAATAAAATATGCCTACTCCTAAGCGGGCGTCGCGTCGGAGAGATTTTCGTTGCAGAAACTAGATTGCGATCTCGTTGGGGAACGACGGTGCCCCTAGGATACTCGTGACAAGTAAATAGTTCGGTCGCCCTCCGTATGTCACCAGTGATCCTCAATTACCCGGATGCAATCGATTCCTGTCATCTCATTCATAGACGCTGTCGCACAAGATAGAGAAATCGATTTCATCCTCACTGTCTAGATCCCTAATTACGGGGTTTGAACATACTACTCACTTGGCACGTATAAGCTAGGCCAGTCAGCTTGTGACTGGAGAAATGTTTAATTGGTGATATCTTTTACGATAACAGCAAGTGAACACCAGGCATTTATTCAAAATTATCTTACTCAAATATTTACGGGTCGGTTACTATCAGTTGATCACTAGGGCTGGGCGATACCAGAAATGCGGTATCGTATATCGATACCTTCAAAGTATCGATACTATTCAAAGTATCGAAAGTATCGAAGTATCGAAAGTATCGAAGTATCGACAGTATCGAGGTATCGAAGTATCGACAGTATCGAGGTATCCACAATTTTGAGGTATCGAAAGTATCGAAGTATTGAGGTATCGAAAGTATCGAAGGAATCGAAAGTACTGGGGTATCAAAAGTAGCGAGGTGTCAAAAGTATCTAGAATTCTAAATTATTAGAGGAATAGGTAAATTGGTATGGATGTATGAAACGTATGTATATGTCGAAGCCACATAACAAAACCTGTCGTTTTATAAAACGTCTAGTCGTTTTGTGAGTCTGGGTACCCCATTAGATAAGGGAATCACATTCCAAGAAACACGTTTTATAAAACGACAGGTTTTGTTATGTGGCTATGACATATATACCTTAGTGAATTTGTTACTACGTATACGTAAATAAATTTATTAAATAAACGAAACAAAAACATTATATTATAAAAATAATAAATAGTACCTACTACTGCTGCTACCTACTCCAAATTGGTACAAAATAAAACTACCTATTTTGGTAGAAATTTTTTGACAAAAAAATTAGTTGTTCTGCATGTTCAGAGGTGTCTGTGGTTACGTTTCCACCACAACTAAACACACGTTCCGATGCTGTACTTGTGCCTTGGCATGATAATTTTTTTTTACTAAATTCCGCTAAAATAGGAAATGCACTTTGGTGCAATTTCCACAATGCAAGAGGATTCTCTGAAAAGCTAATGGTACCCATTGCCTCATATTAATTGCACTCCATTTTCAACTTATCTTCTTTCGTAGCAGCAGAAGACACTGAATTTTCTGTACTTGTGCTTGACAACAGAGCAGCTATGCCACTTAACTTTTCTTTTTCTTTATGAGGTAGAACTTCATCAACGAAGAGTTTGTTAATTAATTGATTTAATGTTAGTTCCGAGTAGGGTTGCCACCTGTCCTTTTTTGAAAAGGACAGTCCTTTTTTCCAACAAAATGTCCTTGCGACTTTTTATGTCCTAAAATGTCCTTTTTACAAACTATAAGTACCCCTATTTTTCCAAATAAAATTATTCGCAGCGGCACGGGCAAATCTTTTTGATTTATGACAATAGCAAACTTGACCACTCTATTAACCAAACTTTGTTTATAGATCATTTTAGAATGTCGTCACACAATTGACAGCAGGAGGGCAAACATTTAATTGTTTAAAGCTTACAGGAAGGAAGAAGAGGAGGAAAAACAAAGCAGATGTTTGTGTTATCAATTGGCACCAAAAAAGTGGCGTAACTTAAACTCCTTAGTCCCTTTACGTCGAGAATTGAACGAAAATTCTTAAAATGATATGACTAGCTGCACTATTGCAAACGTTGCTTTCGTTATTTTGAGTTAAATTACATGAAAACAGTAACCCGGTTTCATCACTTTGTTTGGCACCAAATCTGTTCAAATTTAGTAACACGTGCATAGCAAAGATCGGGCGTTGTGTATCCATACTCTGCCCTCCAACAAAATATGGCGACCTGTTAAAATCAGGTCATTCTAAAAGAGTCTTTTGGCATATATTTTTTTAAACTTCACGTTAAGCTATTTGACCTTGAGAAATAAAAAAAAAATTGCCTGTGGCGAATTTTTTTGTTTCTTAAAATGTCCTTTATTTGCTTGGCAAAAAGGTGGCAACCCTAGTTCCAAGTTCACCTTAACGCAGAAGAGATATCGAAAGTATCGAGGTACCGAAATTATCGAGGCATCGAAAGTATCGAGGTATCGAAAGTATCGAGGTATCGAAAGTAGCGAGGTATCGAAAGTATCGGTATCGATATATTCGATACTTCGATACCTCTATGCAGTCAGTATCGACGACCGATATTTGATTATGTATCGATACCTTCTTTAAGTATCGATACTTTTCCCAGCCCTATTGATCACACGGCGTCGTCAGAACGGTTTATCAGGTACTAGTATTTCGGATGCGACGGCCAGCATCATCCCGGATGCTGGGAGTATTTGTTCCAGCTGAGGGCCCGACGGCCAAATACTGAATTTTCTTCGGCGGAGCACCCACTTTTATAAGCGGATAGTGGGGGAGCTTCGGCGGCGGAAGACTTCTAGATGTCCAGCGGTAGGAGTACTGTCGGATGCAAAATGCATGACGTCAGATTGGTGACGGCCGCAACTACCATCCATCTCGTTTGACGGCGATCTTGTACGGCGCGCGCTTGTCTCTCCCACCTGTGTTTACGAACACAGGTGACGCACATCTCTTCGGAATCCGGGCGCGAAGTAAAAACGTCCAAAGTAAACACGAATCATCTTGATTCTTTCACGTGTTTACTTTTGCAACGTTACAACTTTGAACATTTACGGAATTAAATTAATATTAATTACATTCATTAAAGTATTTTAGTTTTCTCAAATTTACAAATGCAATGAGATATTATTAAACAGTATTTTTGATAACAACTTTCATTTGAAAAAGATAGGAACTTTTGGTTTGCGGTTGTCTGTTCTTCATGCTATGTGTAATAACAGCATGTTATAAAAATGTACCACTCCATTCAAAATTTTTTGAAAAAATTTGGTACCTGTGTAGTGTACTGAGATTTGACTAAACCATATTCTTGATGATAACTTCCGTTTGAAAAAGGATAAAAACTTCAGGTTTGCGGCATTTTGTTCTTAATTCTATGTGCAATGACGACATATTATAAAAAATATACCATTTCATTTATAATTTTTGAGACTTCTATTACGCTATAAATTCACTTTCCAACGACACTAAATTCATTAAAATTGGTTCAAGCAATCCGGAGATATGGCATTTTTGGTGCAAGGGAATTCTTTCCACCCCCAGCCCTTATTTCATAAGCTGGATCAAAACGTTACGAAATTAATTTGCGGTACCTATATTAAGAGGAGATTTTGAGAAAGCTAAAGGATATCTACAATTCCATTTGAATTTTTTAAGAAAATGCAAATTGTCTATTTTCTTTTAAAATTGTGCACCCTAACGGGGAAAATTGAAAGCTAAAAATATTTTTGGAAAATTTTTCATGGTCACATAAGATTTTTTCCGAAAGCTATAGAACGAATAGTTCCTAAGATATAGCCGGTCGCCAACCTTAACCGGACATCCGGTATATACAGCAAGCAATATTGCATGGTTCGAGTGTGTAGGGCAAAGCACCGTACTGATGAGTCCCAGAAGGACGAAACCAGTGGTCTACGGTTTACCATGCACATTCGATACATGCAATATTGAAAAACTTCTAACAAATAATTAGGCATAGCGCATAGGTAACTTAAAGCCAATGGTAAAACACTTTTCAAAAACGAAAATTGCATATTAGATCATATGCGAGAAATTTTGGTACGTTTTGATTAGGAAGTGTACATGTTTTTACTGTATTCCTACTACCTAAGCATCATGAAAAATTGGGAATTTCTTCATTCATATTTCTTGCGAATATAAAACTAATTAAACCAAGTTGTAAAGATATTTTATTTCCCACCCAAAAATATGTAAAAACCGGTATTCAATCTCAAAAAACCATCACCGTTATTTTCTGAATAACAAATTAAACTTATATCTATAGGTAATACTCGTATATGTATATGTTACCGTCCAAACCCGATTTCAGGAAAAACTAGTTTTGCCTAGACCAAACCGGTATATCCGAAGAGCGATAGGATGAACCAGTTTGGCCTAGGCAAAACTAGTTTGTCCTGAAATCAATGTAAAACTGTCAGGATAAATTGATTTGTCCTAGGCGAAACTAGTTCGGCCTGAAATTACAATTCACTCTGTAGTATAAACTAGTTTAACCGTTAAAAGTAACTGCACTTGCGTATTCGGAAAAGGCGGCAACTGCCAGTGTGCATGGCACTGTAGGTAGTAGTACTGTGATGTTAAGCGGTATTGTTGCTAGGGTGCGAGCGTCTTATTGATACCTGTATTTCTTGTGCTCTAAATAGTTTATGTTGGTCAGTAGTGCTCGTATATTATTCCGCGTGTGTTAGGGTGAGAGCATTTTATTCATACCCGTACCTACCTTTCTTGTTTGTTTGGTGTTTCCCGTTATTATGAATATTACCTCGTCAAGTGGGCAAGTAAGCCAAAGAGAATGGAGAGAGAGATTCTTGGAAGAGATTTTGAGATCTGAGAGTAAAAAAACAACTCATTTTAATGTTCTGACAAAGGATAGATACCTAGCACTTATGCAAGAGGTAGAGGAAGCTAAAAAAGTAGAAAAGAAGACGCCCCTGCAACAAAGAAGACTAAATCGATTTGATGTGGTGGAGATCGGAGGGATAAGGAAACTTGCCGCACGAAGTAAAGAAAATACGAATATTAAATACTACCTTTCGGCCGATGAATTATATGATGTCATTGACGCAGCTCACGTGGCAGTGGGGCATGGTGGCCGGGACAGAATGTTGGCTGAAACTTCGAAAAAATTTGCGAACATCACGAAGGAAATGATATGTCTTTTCTTGTCCATGTGCGCAGTGTGCCAACAAAAGAAGACGAAGAAGAAAACAGGGTTGGTTTCCAAGCCGATTCTACACTCCGAAATGAACAGTCGATGCCAAGTCGATCTCATTGACTTCCAGACACAACCAGATGGAAAGTTCAAATTTATAATGGTCTATCAGGACCACCTAACAAAATTTGTTTTGCTTCGTCCCTTGGAAAGCAAGAGAGCTGAGGAGGTAGCATACCATTTGAATGACATATTTTTAACTTTCGGGGCCCCATGCATTTTACAGTCTGACAACGGACGAGAATTTGTGAACCGTGTGATCTTAGAAGTGACAAGCCTATGGCCTGAGCTCAAAATCGTGCATGGGAAACCACGCCACAGTCAGAGCCAGGGGTCAGTAGAAAGGGCAAACCAAGACGTTGAAAACATGCTCAGTACCTGGATGAACGACAGCAAAACAATTAAATGGTCGGAAGGACTACGGTACGTACAATTTATGAAGAACCGAGCGTTCCATTCAGGCATTAAACAATCGCCTTACAAAGCCATGTTTGGCGCTGAACCCAGGGTAGGTCTCTCTACTACTTCATTGCCTTCGGAGTTGCTGAACAAAATTGAAGATGAGGAGGACCTTCGAAAACTTTTCGTGGATGAAAACAAGGATGGAAATGAAAATGAAGAAGAAAATGAAGACGCGGTTGGAATTGAAGACGAGGATAGAAATGAAATGGTGGAAACATCGGAAAACATTTTGGAAGCACGGACAACGGCTGCCCAAAACCTCGAAAAGCAAGCCAAGAAGATGAAAGCAACTTCTGACAAGTCACATCCACCAGCAAAACTTGGGGACAACGTCACCATACCTATCCCTGATGTAGACAAAGCCAAAGGATATCTTCGAAATATTATTGGAATTGTTCTTCAAACAAATGAAGACGGATTTTACAAGATCGGAACCAAGCATGGCATTCTACAAAAATTATACTGCAGGTAATTACGTCCATACGAGTAATTTCATAATCACTGCTTTCGGCTTACTTCTCAAAAAAACTCCTTTGTTATTTACCCATTACTTTATTCATTTTTTTCCAGAACGGAATTTGACATCTGCGCACAGAAGTTTTTATCCGAAGAGGAAGTTAATCAAGACAACGAGATTTCGTTGAGAACTGCAGCGATCAAACATTCAGTCGGAACAGGCCAAGGTTTCTTTAAGTGCAGTTGCACCAAAAAGTGCATGTCGAACAGATGTCTCTGCAAGAAAAAATCAGTACTTTGTAACTCAAAATGTCATAATAGTTTGCCATGTAATAACAAGTAAATAAACCTGGAAACCGCATCAGTGATTAATTTTCATAGACTCATCTATTTTAGTCTAGGCCAGATTAGTTTATCCCAAAGGGTAAAATACAATCGATGACCGAACTAGTTTAGCCGTGGACAGATCAGTTTGTCCTGGCATCCCTACATTGATTTCGGGATAAACTAGTTTTGCCTAGGCCAAACTGGTTCATCCTATCGCTCTTCGGATATACCGGTTTGGCCTAGGCAAAACTAGTTTTTCCTGAAATCGGGTTTGGACGGTAACATATACATATGTATATTGCGATCAGAAGCATGCAAGTCTTGAATGTTATCGACAAATTTTATTTTTCTTTCTACGTGGTATGGATACCGTAGATCATGACACTAACACTTCAAATTTTACGTTACATCCTGTATACAATAAATTTCTTTATCCATTTAGCTACATTCGACAGAGTTGGACAAAATTCTAAAACTATAATAAGGAGCGAAAAAGTCGACTTTGATCAAATATTGGAAGATTGGTATACTGAAGTTGAACATTTAAATGCTTCAAACGTGAACAAATTTGTCAGGTATGTAGATAATGACACTTTTTTGTTTTGCTATAGGACCTACCCCACCTTTATAGTTCATACTATCTACCTGTTCACCTGGTTGGCACCGGTTAATTCAACTTACTACGCCAGTGCAACTGGCTAGTTGCACTGGGCGAATGTTGGTCTCTCGTTATTTCGAGCCATGCAACCAAATGCTCGATTCCGACGGCGGTTTGGGTAACACTGCTTGCCAATCACTAATAGAAACTTCCTGATGGCAGATTAAAATGGCGATTTGCTATGTAAAGTTAGAGATCGGGTTCGTGCGATAAATCTGTTTTCGTCTGAACGTGGGAGATGTTAGCTAGTGGCGTCAACTTGAATATGAAATACTGGCGTACATTGTTTATTGATGGATATGTTTTTCTAAATTTTAATTTGTCATCATCATCATACAGGGTGATTCAGAACGGGCAAGTCAAATTAAAATGGGTGCTAGAGGAACACCAAACAAGGCGAAAAGTTTATATGAACATAAATGTTCTAAAGTGACTACTAACAAAGATACATGGCGTAAACGTTTTAATATTTTTTAAATATTTTTTTATTATCTTAGTAACTGGGAAAGTTATCGAATTGAAATTTAATGAGTCGTTTTTATTTGCCAAGTTCTAGTTTTCAAAAAAAAATTGCTCTGCTTGCCCCATCAGTAGCGTTGCTACGAGGCAGGCCGTTTATTTATTTCCCCAATCCTACGTTACGCCACTGGCGAATGCAGGTAATATTAATGTATTTGTAATGTACGTTCAATTTGGGAAGAAATTGATATCTTCAAAGTTTTTCGTAAAATACTTAGTTTTTGAATGAAATAGCTTTTTGTGAAATGGTGCACATGCACTGAAATTTTCCATAATGCAATAGTGGCTTCGCCGATATGCAAGGAAAGTGAATATGGAAAAAATAGTTTATTAAGAATAACACTGACAAAACTAACAAGAAGATCGAGAAAACACATCAATTATTACATTACAATATTAAAAAAATATTAAAACTTTTACACCCTGTATCTTTGTTAGTAGTAACTTTAGAACATAATATGTTCATATAAACTTTTCGTCTTATTTGGAGTTCCTCTAGCACCCATTTTAATTTGGCATGCCCGTTGTGAATCACCCTGTATAGTTCTCGGTCCGACGCGTACCTCCATCCTTTCTTATCCTGAGCTAACCTACGTACCTATTTCTGTAAAAGTTGACATCCTACATCCCTAACTATTTGAGAGCAGTAGTCTAATCTCGGCCTACTTCTACTTCTTTTTATTCCTACCTTCTATCATTTCAAATAAGCGAGATCCCAATGATGGCCCTCGAATTTGAATCACCCTGTATAGTTCGCTCTTTCCCTTTCCTTTTTGTTTTTTCTATAATTACTGGTAAAGCTAGAATGGCCTCGAGCATTCCTCTACTTTGTATAAATCCGAACTGATCTGATCTTCCGCCCTTTTCTCCATCCTCCTTTGCACAATTCTAGTTAACATTTTTGACGCGAGGGATGTTAAACTGATCGTTCTAAATTTTCACACCCACCCTCGTCTTTCCTTTTTGACAAAGCGACTATGACGTTCCGCTTGTAATCTTCTGGAATCTTACCTAACTAGTATAAATAAACGTTCTTTTACCAGTTGACCTGCTCGTTTTAAAATTTCTGCCTGAAATCCGTCTAAACCTGATGATTTATTGTTTTTTAAACTTTCTAGTGCTAGCTCAAACTCCTCCCTTATTATAGGACAGGATAGGTTATCCTCCTCTACACTGATTTCCTTTCCTAATCTATCTCCTAGTTGCTTTTATATGGGATACTTGCCTGAGGAGTAGTTGTTCGAACGGTGCAGTCCCACTATTCTCTTCTGTTTAATTCGGTATAAATTAGCTCTTACTTTTATCAATATCAGGTTCGTGTGTATCAGGCATTGGAATGAGAACACAGCCCGGACATCGTTTGTTATCAAATAGTCTGTATACTGTAAAAAAACGTAGCTCACGCTACGAAATTGACTCTTATAAAAACCTCAGTGAAAAATTGACACTATCATATAAAAATCAGTGAATAAAGTGAAGTGGAGTGTGTGTTTAAAGTGGCTGAATATAGTAGGCTACTGGCACACACCCCCTTCAAAAATTTTGCGCTGCTCAGTTTTCGGCACGTGCAATTTACATTAGTCAAATCTTGCTAGTGAAATCTCACTTAGTCGCTGCCATAAAGGTGGACGAATTGGGTCCCGATGAATTATTTCAATTCATCTTGGAGGCCCAGAAACTCTTCGAACAAAAATACCCAAATTTTAAAAAACGTCCTCGTTCAGTTAGCGAGGATGAAATGGACGCGCAAATTGATAATGAAGAATACATCAAACCTAAAAATCCCTTAAAGAAGAAACTTGTAACTGACAGCCCCGACCCAATACTTACCAACAACAAATTTCAATCTCTCGATGAAGTAGTCGACGAGCCAGCGGCCTCTGAGCCGACTGTTTTCAACAAACCTAAACAACCAAAATCGCAAGCAACAGTAGCCAAATTAAGCACTGAAAAAATACCTCCGATAATAATACGTGAAAAAACTAAATTGACAGGAATAAGCAACAGCCTGAGAACAAAACACCTCAATTACACAAAGGCCAAAATGGTGTCAAATGGCATCAGAGTTGAGCCGGATAGCGTGGATAGCTACCGCAGCATGATCCGCCTATTTAAAGAGCAAAAGTTAGAGTTTCACACATACGACCTCAGCAGCGACAAACCTCTCAAAATAGTACTGCGAGGCATAATTCAAGAAATCACGGACGATGAAATTAAACAAGATCTGGCAGAACAAGGATACCCTGCAATTAAGGTGTCGAGAATGATGGGAAAGAACAAGTTACCGGCTCCCTTAGTACTCATAGAAATTCATAAAGACTACAAATCCATTTATAATCTGACGCACTGCTGTGGATTGTCCATTACACCAGAGCCGCTGAAAATCAAAACTGGAGTCATACAATGTCATCGCTGTCAAACTTTCGGCCATGCTCAAAAAAATTGCAACGCCGAATATCGTTGTCTTAAGTGTGGAGAGGCCCACTCCTCGCACACCTGCACCAAACCAAGGACTACTCCTGCAAAATGTGCAAACTGCATGGGAGAACACCCCTCAAATTATACAAAATGCCCCGAAAACCCGAATAACAAGCCTCAACCTAAAGCACTGCCCCCAGATACCCCCTGGAATAAGGTAGTTCAAAGTTCTGTACAACCAAAGCCCTCCCAAGTCACCGGCGATAGCAGCGCTTCCACAAAAAAGCTGGCCCCATCTGATCAGTCGCTAGCCACAATCCTAGGAGATATGCTTCTAAATTTCTCTAGCACAAACGCCACAGTTGAACAAAAACTTCAATTTCTTGAAAGTACGGAAAAAATTATCAGCCTTTTCTCCAACAAATGAACCTCATCTCCAGAAAACCAGATCATCTCAAACTGGTGTATTGGAACGCTAACGGTGTTTACAACAAAAAACTTGAACTAAAAACTTTTCTCACCAAAAATAATGTTGATGTCATGCTAATCTGCGAGACTCACCTAAAACCGTGCAAAACATTCTCCATTCCAAACTATCGCATCTACAGGAATGACCGTAACACGACTGCTGGTGGAGGCACAGCAATAATAATCAAAAGAAGCATCAGCCACGATGAACTTCCGCCCAAAAGTTTCCAAAATCTGGAGGCAAATGGGATCATCCTTCATATGGCAAGACAGTCCTTGCACATATGGTCAGCTTACCACTCTCCGTGCAAATTCTTTGACCCAAATGAAATTCGAGACATTTTCCTCAGCCGAGCACCCACCATCCTGGCAGGCGACCTCAATGCGAAGAACACGCAATGGTACAGTAAAACCACGAATACCCGTGGACGCTTGCTCTGTCAAATGACAGACTTGAACAAAATAATGGTGTCAGCTCCAACCGAGCCCACTCGTGTGGATCCATTTCACCGAAGCTCTGACGTCCTTGATATCGCACTGCTAAGAGACGTCCAAGATCAGCATGAAATATTCGCAGCCTACGATCTGTCCTCCGACCACCTCCCAGTGTTCGTGCTACTTGGCGACACTGACCAACAGGAGGTTTACACAAAATCTGGTACAAACTGGAAATACTTTCGCTCTCTTTGTAATGACATTAAAATTCCGAAGATTACAAATAACGAAGAACTAGAAAACGCTGCCCATACCCTAGAAAAGCATGTACAAGAAAATATAACAAAAGCAACAAAGATAACCACACACAAACTCAAACCAATACAACTGCCCACGGACCTGGCAAACCTGATCAAGACAAAGCAAGATGCCAAGAAGCTTTACTACAGAACTTTTGCACCAGTTCACAAAACGGAATTGAACCGGATCACAAACGCAGTCAAGGAAGCGCTTCGCTCCCACTACAATGCAAAATGGCAAGAAAAACTAGAGAACCTGTCAAAAGAACCAGAAAATCCAAGAATCTGGAAATTGGTAAAAAGCCTACGGAAAAAGACTACTAACGTCTGTCCACTACGAACAACGAATGGTTATGCCACCTCAGCTGAAGAAAAGGCTGAAGCATTCGCCGACAGTCTGGAGGAGCAGTTCTCCCCAAACCCGTCTACAAATCCGATACACTCCTTTAACATCCATCAAACATTCAACAGAATCAAAGAAAATCGAACAACGCCAAAATTTATACCTGTCAGCCCAGAAGAAATCTCGCAGATCGTATCAAATTTATCGAACAAGAAAGCCCCCGGCTCTGACAAGATAAGGAACCAAGCACTGAAAAACTGCCCCAAAATAGTGTACGTCTATCTTGCAAATTTGGCCAACGCCATGTTCCGCTTACATACGTTCCCAAATCGCTGGAAAACAGCAGAGGTAATAGTTCTCCTAAAACCGGGTAAACCAAAAGACGATCCCACAAGTTATCGGCCAATTTCCCTTCTCACTGCTTTCAGTAAAATATTGGAAAAAACCATACACACCAGACTCTCAGATTTTGTTGAAGAATCAAACATACTTCCCCAAATACAATTCGGTTTCCGAAAGTCCCATTCTACCATCCACCAAGTATCCCGTCTAATACACGGTGTTATAGATGGGTTCAACAAACGCAAATCAACCGGAATGATCCTACTTGACTTGGCAAAAGCTTTTGACAAGGTGTGGCATGCTGCCCTAATTGTCAAACTGTCTCGCGTCAACGTACCGAATACTCTACTACAAGTAATAATATCCTACCTGGACAGGAGAAAATTCTACGTAAAACTGGACAACACGAAATCCCACGAGAGAAACATCCTAGCAGGAGTACCACAAGGTTCCATCCTGGGCCCATTGCTCTTCAATCTCTTTATCTCAGACATCCCAACGCTCAACCAAGCATCACTAGCTCAGTATGCCGACGATACGGCCATTTTTGCACAGGCCACTCACCCTAAAATCATAATCAAAAGACTGCAAATAGCTCTGGATGAAATGGTCGCCTGGTTCGACCTATGGCAATTAAATATAAACGAAACGAAGACTGAAGCAATCTACTTCACAAAAAGAAGATCAAGAAAACCACAGCGACAGGTTGTCGTTAAAAACCACCACGTAGAATGGAATCCTACAGCAAAATACCTGGGTATCTTACTGGACACCGGCCTCACATTCCGATATCACATACTGGAAAGAAGAAAAAAGGCAGGAGCAGCTGCTGCTGCCATATACTCGCTCCTAAACCGCACCAGTAAACTAAATCCTAAAACCAAACTACTCATCTACACTTCGTGCATCCGCCCAGTCATGACTTACGGTCATGAAGTATACCGTATTGCCGCAAAAACATACCTGCGTAAACTGTAGTCATTTCAAAGCACCATCCTTCGCATAATCCTGGACGCACCCTGGTACGTCACAAATGATCTGATCCACCACGATACAGAAATCCCTAAACTCTTTGACTTCCTAAATAAAAAGGCGACGGATGCTTATCAGAAAATAGTCACACACCCAAACGAAATTGCAAGACTCCCCCCAGTGGAAAACGAACTTCATGGAAAGTACAAAACACCGAGGCTCACCCTGGACCTCAACCTATAAACAACATGTTTAGCACACCATAATACAAACCACTGGAAAAATACATTAGATGACCAAGAGTAAAGAAGATGAACTTCGACTCTTAAGCACGCAGAAGATCCCATTTATATCTGACGAACGTCCGCAAGCATATACAAGGTGTCCCAGAACAACGGGGCAATATTTCTGGAGCATGTAGTTTGGATCAAAATAACACTTAAAGTATCTATACATTTTTTTCTAGGACGCCTCCCTTCGAAGCTATTCGCCCTTAAAGGTTAAGTCCTGAAGAAAGTTTTTTGCTGGTAACTTTCAAACTACTGCATGGAATGTTATAAAATTTGGACTGTGGGCATAGTAAGCAAGTATCTATGATCGAGTGACATGACATCTTCCGTATCTTGTGTAGGAAGCCGGGGGTGGAACACCCCTAATGCATTTCACCCCATAACTCTCACGTTGATGCTCTTAACGAATTTGCAATGACATTTTTAAATTCCTTAAACAATTTTATCAAAAAGAGGTACTCTCTTTAGAAACCGTTAAAACGGCCCGTTTCCGAGAAAAAAATTTATAAAGAGACACGATTTATCATTTTTACTACACAAAAAATTTATTCGTCTACAAGGTGCTAACTTAGAGAATTTATTTTAGCCTCTATTATGTTTTCATAACCGATTGTTCATACATTTTCATTTCATTTTCATTTTCTGACACGTTTCATGAAGCAGTTCTTATTTCATAACCTGCTTGTATAGTAAAAATGATGAATCATGCCTTTGCATACATTTTTTTTCTCGGAAACGGACCGTTTTAACGGTTTCAAAAAAAGAGTACCTTTTTTTGAGGAAATTGTTTAAGGAATTTAAAAATGTCATTGGAAATTCGTTAAAAGCATAAACGTCAAAGTTAATGGGTGAAAAGCATTAGGGGTGTTCCACCCCCGGCTTCCTACATAAGATACGGAAGGTGTCATATGTCACTCGGTCATAGATACTTGCTTGCTATGTCTACAGTCCAAATCTTATAACATTCGATACAGTAGTTTGAAAGTTACTAGTAAAACACTTTCTTCAGGACTTGACTTTTAAGGGCGAATAGCTTCGAAGGGAGGCGTCCTAGAAAAAAAATTATACATGCTTTAAGTGTTATTTTGACTCAGACTATATGCTCCAAAAATATTGCCCCGTTGTTCTAAGAAACTCTGTATACAACAAATAATGTTGCATTGTTCGAGAGTGTAGGGAAAGCACCGTACTGATGAGTTGCACAAGGACGAAACCGGTGGTCTACGGTTATCCATGCATATCCGAAACTTACGGTATGCAAATTTTCGACATACTGCCTATGTTGCTAGGTTAGCACGCTGTACGGAGGGATACACGGATGCTCTAAGCTCAACGATATGTTTGGTGTAGCATTCCGTGATGTCTCGTAGTACACAAAAATCTGGATTCGTTTTTATAATTCAATGGCTGGCGAATTTTCAATGCTACCGAATTTTCTCCTTTCCCTGTGTGTATTGCTCTAGAACCTCCGCCCCAAAAGACTCCAGCTTCTGGTCATCGAACCTCACTGATACCTACTATGCCTAACGCTAACCTATCCATCTCAATTTTCAAATTTTCTAACTTTCCTACTTGTTTCATGCTTCCAACATCATTCCACGCTCCAACTCGTGAAATGTTACATTTTCAGTCGCGAATGGGGGACTATTTTACCTCCGGAATATTTTACTCCAGAAGGTTCCATCGTCATAAAGCGTTAGTACGCTGTTCTAGGGACAAAATAATGTGGTTTCCAGTTGCCTTCCACGGTAGAGTGTGTATCACAGTGCCACACCGACCCCCACAGTCTCTGCCACTCTGATTACTGAAACGGCTGCTGCCTTCTTTCAGGGACTTTATTTAGTCTGTCTTTTCTATAACCTTCCCCCAAATATGGTTAAACTTATGGTTAGGCTTTTTATATCACTGAAGCACGCAAGTCACCCCGTTTCAGAATTAGATACTATAACTACGTCAAGGTACAAGCCCTTTGGGATAGTTTTAATTTGTGTTAAATAATCATTATATATGTATTATCTTACAGCTAGCATCATTGTGGACCCAATCTCTAACTTTACGGATCCTAAAATAGCTCATTGCTGGATAAAACAGGCCCTAGGTCTACGCGAAACTTTTACTGGAGTTTGGTACATGCCTATCGCACAGGTATTGCTAAAATGAATGCACTGGCCCCGTTGTTGTATGTAGTCGGCATCCATTAGTAAACAAATAGGGGAAATGACACAATAGTATATTACGGAAAGAGCATGGAAAGTGACAAATTTCATACGAGAGTGAAATTTTAGGCAGGAGGCGTAGCCGAGTGCAGAAATCACCCGAGTTTATAGGAAATACACTTTCCATCGAGTTATGTACACTATTTTTTCCACGACCCCTTAAGAAGATAAAAGAGTAACTTTATTTTAACATTGCATTTAGGGATTTGTTGGCTACGTTAACAGATGTCAAAATTTCCAAGTAGCCTACCTACTAACAATATTCTAATAATTCCGACCGGCTCATGAATGACACATTGATTTGTTCTCTTGCCCGCCAATTCATAAATGGCCAGTTCGTACCTAAAATATTTAGGTCTTCCACGGAGAAGCCATTTTAAGAGATATTTCTGATAAAAAATTATTAGATTTAAAAAGAGACGCGACAGGGTATTTATTCAGTAAACGTCAAGATCTCAAAATTTGATGAACCTGTGTGATTTTCAAATATTACAGCACAGTTTCGAGTTTAGCGCACGGGCAACGCAATTGTCAAGTTTCCGGCCTACTATGATGTATGCAAGGTGTCGCTTTCCTAGGGGGTCGTGAAAAGAATAATTATCGAACGTGCCATATTCTCAAGCCGATAAAATAATTGTTTAAATTAAACTAGTCACCAATCGCTTTTTGTTTCAAAACAGAAATCCATATCAAGATGGATTCACTCTTGTCATGTTTTTAGCGAAATCAGTTCTGATGAAACATATGTTGGTCACTACACCCAAATTGTTTGGGCAAGAACGGTACATTTTGGATGTGGTCACGCTTCTTACATAGCTGAAGATATTGGAAAACGTGTTCAGCGTTTCGTATGTAATTATGGACCGGGTGGAAATATTCGTAATGAACCTGTTTATGAAATAGGAAATGCATGCGAACAGTGCACATGTAGTACTGTGTACAGGAATTTGTGTAAACGTAAGACCTTAAAATTTTCTATTTGATTTGTGCCAATTAGGTAGGTACTGCAAACTATAAAAGTTTTTTTTACAAGATTATGGCAATATTGAAATATTTTTATAGGTTAATTCTTCAATTTCGTAGCTCTGGTCGGGGAAATTGCCAAGAGTTTATTGGTATAATTAATTACAACTTGACAAATTATGATATTAAAATTATGACTTAGTACTTTTTATCTACTGTACGTGGTGTGAGTAAACACTATGCTTCTATCAATACATACGAGTAATACCAATTCTTACGACATTCATTTAAATGTTGTAATCAGAGGTACTTTAGCGCACTTTTGTGATGCCAAATTGGCATCTTTAGTGCACGCATTTTGTGAAGTGAATTACACGGCAAAGGGCAAACCGACACTAAAATAAAATGAAATGAAACTTGCTTTTTGTAAATTAATGTAAATTGCAAAATATGTGGAATTTAATACATTTGATAGGAAAACATTTAATGGCCATTGCTCCGTCTGAATGTCCGAGGAAATACCTACTATCTTCTTATGTAAAAGCTAGTTGCGTAGCTCATGTGCCGCCGCTCTGGTAGCGAAGAAGCGAAATTCTTTCGTCATTGAGAATAAAAATATTAAAAATGGATAATTTCTTACACTGCAGTAGGAATTGTGTCAATTGATGTTTTAATACTAAAATAAAGAATCCCCGGTTGATATTGTACCGATTTAACAATTTTCACTTTCCTCCAACTCTTTAATAATAATAAATATAATGACTTTATTGGTATAACAAACCGCATATACATATTGTTTAGTGTTGATTATACATATACCTGTTACACCAAATGACGAAGTTCATCTTGTGGGTACAGATATTCACAAGATGCTCTTCTAATACCTCTCTGTTGCTAACCTTATCTATTAGGGTGGGTCGAAAAAATCATTTTTTCGAGTATCGAATTCTAATAGTGCGCAAAAGTTGCGTATTTGCATGCTAATTAGTGAAAAAATAATTTTAAAAATCGTACGTTGGATCTTCAGTTCGCGCAAAGGGCCTAAAGTTTGGAAAAATAAGGAAAAACATCAAATTTTACATTTATGCTGAAAATATACGGGTAAATTTTTTTGGCTTCTAATAGCATCTAAGAACTTCGTTTTAGTTGTCTGATGACAGAAAAATTATATTTAAAAACCATGCGCTCCTTTTTGAGTTCGCGCAAAAGGCCTAAAATTAGGCTAAAATTAGGGTTTCTATCATCTTACAAATACAGCCACTGTTTTATTTTTAATTATATACTATTATTTTACTTTGCAGCTTTTCGCCCATTTCACATTTTTGTATGAAATGACCCAGAACTCGCCACGAGGAGGTGGCTGCAATTCGAGTTCCACCCACACCCTTCCCAACCATCCAACCAATTAGATTGTGGTAAATTAGATTGATTTAGCAAATGATGTTACCTTAAAATCAGATTTTTGATAAAATTTTGGCATTGTCGATCTTCCCTTTGGGAATTTCAGTTTTTGCCTTTAGTACTCTCCTATAACCCAACTCTCGTATGTGCTGTCTCTCATCGACTATCATAGCCAACAACATGTTCTCTGGGCGACAGAAAAAGGCGTTTCTCTGAATTACAGGATCGATGATTCTTTTAATGTCATTTGGCAAATGTCTCGTTGTTTGAACAACCTTAAAGATATGTTTCGGACCATATTTCACTGACTGATATCTTTTAATGTCAAACCAGATTAAAGGCAAAATCTGAAATTCCAAAAGGGAAGTCTGCTAGGACTTTTATGACTCCTTTAATAAATTTTGATGCCACGGACTACACTGAGTTGATAGACTGGACCAAATGTAAGCTGTCGCCACCTCCAATGTTGGAAAGCATAACAGCCGAAACTATTTCTTCGTTTCTAAAAGAGAAAACGCTGCGTGATTTTCATTTTAAAAATTTTCTATGCCACACCCAAGCTGCGGAAAGATGCGTGAAGCTTGTCACGGAGTCTGAAGAAAAAGTGTGCGGAGAAGAAAACAGAGATGGCTACATTAGAACAACATTACTCTCAAGATCGACAATGCCTAAATGTGATCAAAAATTAATATGATTTTAAGGTAACGTCATTTGCTAAATCAACCTAATTTACCACACTCTAATTGGTTGGATGGTTGGGAAGGGTGTGGGTGGAACTCGAATTGCAGCCACCTCCTCGTGGTGAGTTCTGGGTCATTTCATACAAAAATGTGAAATGGGCGAAAAGCTGCAAAGTAAAATAATAATATATAATTAAAAATAAAACAGTGGCTGTATTTGTAAGATAGAAAACCTAATTTTAGCCTAATTTTAGGCCTTTTGCGCGAACTCAAAAAGGAGCGCATGGTTTTTAAATATAATTTTTCTGTCATCAGAAAACGAAGTTCTTAGATGCTATTAGAAGCCAAAAAAGTTTACCCGTATATTTTCAGCATAAACGTAAAATTTGATGTTTTTCCTCATTTTTCCAAACTTTAGGCCCTCTGCGCGAACTGAAGATCCAACGTACCATTTTTTAAATTATTTTTTCACTAATTAGCATGCAAATACACAACTTTTGCGCACTGTTAGAATTCGGTACTCGAAAAAATGATTTTTTCGACCCACCCTATTATCTATCGACGGTATCTTCATCATGCGTCTATAGCACCACATTTCAAATGCTTCTAATTTTTTCCTATCGACTTCTCCTATCGTACAAGTTTCGCACCCGTACAATGCCGTACTCCATGCATACGTTTTTAAGAGCCTCTTCCGAGTTTCTACCTTTATCATTCCCGAGCATATGGGCTTGTTGGTCTATATATATTTCGTGTTCGTCTGGCAGGAAAATGAAGAATAATGCGGGGCCTCCAAGTACGTTTATTATCTGGTCTAGATTATTACAGTGTGTGTTCTATTTATTTATATACAAGTGCAAGGTAAGCGTTCTACATTATGTTAGTACAATTTATTTAAACACGAAAGGAATGTGTCGTGTTGCATTTCCTTGGTCGAGTTTCACTTCGAAGGAAAGAAGGTCAGCTGTTTCTCCAGTGGCGTAACTGACGCCACAAGCATAATAGTTGTTTCTCTTTATTAAATGCAACTCGGCCCTTCGCTATTCTTGTTTTATATCTCTAGAGCTCCTACCATCGCGAGTTATTTGACTTCCTAAATAGCAGAAATCTGAGATTTCTTCTATCTTCTCGTTTACAATTTGTATTTTCTGTAGTAATACAATAAGTGCTCTGGAATTGTCGGAAATTTTACGAAAGCTGTTGCGTTGCTTGGTAAAAGCAACAGCTTGAGTAAAATTACCTAAAAATTCCAGACCACGAATTGTATAATTAACAAGATTATTTTTTGAATCGAAGCAAGGTAGTCGAAATTTTGTTTCAATTAATTCACATACAAAGAAATGTGTTGGGAGTATTTGACGTTTGACAGGTTCTAAAGTAACTAGATTATACATTATAAATGCACCTACAAATTCGCAACTATGGCAACTTATCAACAAGCAAAATTATCGAAAAAATTACCGTATGTAATATCACAAGAGAGTGAGAATTACTTGAAAATAATTCGACAGATTTTCGAAAACTTGTCGCCAGGCAGTAGACACGAGAGCCCGTAGGGCTCGAGTGGCTATTGCCGAATGGCGACAAGTTTGAGTAAAATGTGGAGAATTATTTTCCAAGTTATTCTTACTGTCGTGTGGTATTCGAAAGGTTATTTTTTGACGTTCAAATATGAAACAACTGTCAATATTATTCTTTCAATGTCACAATTTGCGATTAAAACATATAAGACAATATGTCAAAACCAGAAAACAAGTCGTTTTATCAACAAAAACAAAATACTAAAAAAAATTCCCGCTGGGATAAGTTAGGTAAAAAATTCTCACTATAATAATGATTTAATTGGTCAGAATTAAACGCGTGATCAAAAATACTGTTCATTTATTGGAAAATAGAAACGGCAAAAAATAACCGAAATAATACACGCTTCTAGACCCAAATGTTCCTATTGGTCAATTTGACGATGAAAAAAATAATAGTTTTAGTCCTATTTTCACGCCCCATACACACCAAAATTTTGGTTTTCTTTTTATTGATTTTCCTACCATAGCCCTCCGTCAAAATCGCTTCCATTTCGTTCAGAGTCCTTCCTAATTCTTATTTGCTGGATGCTAATACTGAGATATCATCCGCGAATCTGAGCATATTAATAGTTTGGCCCTGTATATTAATTCCAGCAGCTATTCTGTCTTCAACAATATTAATCGCATTTTCGATATATAGATTGAAAACCAGAGGCGATAACGCACATCCCTGCTTCACTCCCTTTCGGATATCTACTTCTCTATGTTCCTGCTCAAATTCTGTAACTGCCGTTTGCTCTTTGTATAGATTATGAATTATTTTTCTATCCCTATACATCGTCCCGACATTTTTGAGCACGTCGAACATCTTCTCCCATTTTACATTGTCTAAGACTTTTTCCAAATCTACAAAGGCGCTCTTTCCTTTTTCTATTGCTTTTTCTATTATTACTCGTAAAGCTAGAATGGCTTCGCGTGTTCGTCTGTTTCATCTAAATCCGAAATGATCTTCTCCTAAAAATTAAATCGGTGTAGTGAGGGATAATCTAGGCTGTCCCATAATAAGGAGAGAGTTTGAGCTAGCGTTAGAAAGTTTAGAAAACAATAAAGCACCAGGTGTAGACGGACGTATTCAAGAAGAAATTTGGTCCTGTTCATTATTGTATTGGTTCTTTCAAACAATCCAATAAAAATAAACGAAGATTTTGGGTGAAGGACTGGCTGTTGAAACGGAATCAGCTTTTGCACATGAAACAAAAGACAAGTTTCGCGTAACTCTTTTCTTTTTTTTTAAATATCGGCATAATCTTGGTTCTTTATTTTCGTAGATTTCTACAAAACCACGGACAAATTATTTAAACATATGGAATTTTTTAATATCGTAGGAAATACCTCGTTAACACATTACGTTTGGGATAAGAGTTCCAAATTTGCGAAAAATTTATAATAGTTTGAAACGCTTTCAAACATTCACCTTTTATTTGCGCAGTTTATCCTTAATGGCGTAGAACATGCTCATTAATGAATAATGAGCATGATCATACAGTTTAAAAACCTTTTCCTGCCTAGATGCCAGAGCTGGGTCGTATCCGAGTACTTAGGCATATGGATACAGTATTCGGATACATTTTCTGTATCCAGGGCGTGTATTCGAATACTTCCGAGAAAAAGTATCCTTTATCCGTATCCGTAACAAATCTTGACGAGTATCCAGTATTCGAATACAATTTAGAGGGCTCGGATACAAAAAGTATCCGGATACTTTCAAAAACTTACGGATACAATTAATAACGCGAACTTAATGTTGAGTGGATAGATAGTAAAACCATATTCTGACATCTGACCGGACTTTTTTGATTTCGGTAATAGCCGTAGTCGGCAATAGCGGCGGCGGCCGATGACGGCGATTACACAGTCAGCTGATTCTGATTTGCACAGGCGGTGATCCGGAGATCGCATGGGTGTTTTTGTTTTGTTTGTTTTTCGTTGTTTACCTATTATTTGGTTTCCTTTCATTGTTATTTTGAAACTGTAAAATGTTTATTTTCTATTTTGAAATACATAGGTAATACAGGGTTTCCTTTAATTTTTCTTTTACTCAACCTATTCTGATGTATCCGTATCCGGTATCCGGAAAATAGTATTCGGATACAAGTATTGGGATACATTTTTACCATAGAAGTATCCGTATCCAGTATCCGGTATCCAAAAGCAGCAGGTGTATCCAGTATCCGGTATTCGAATACTTTCAATTTGTATCCGTACCCAGCTCTGCTAGATGCTAATTCCGATGAACGCATGAGTCATACTTTAGTAACAGCATATTTGATATTTCACATTTTTGTTCGTGATGTCTAGTGTCACAACAGATTGTGATATCAAGACAGCAAGCAACGAGTAAACAAGGTCATGCAAAAGTCGTAAGTGACAGCAGCACGTTTATACTACTAATAAAATGCAAATTACTTCCCTTGAAAGCTGCTGCGTTGTCATATACATAGTTCAAAGCTATGTTGAAAAAATATTAAAAATTATTAAAATATTATTTTCCTCGAATAATTTTAGGTGGTACAGCCATAGGGTTTTTCAAATGTTTCATCTTTATGAATAGAATTTAAATAATTAGCGATTTATTAGAGAAATGGAAATAATGAATTGAAGTCACATATCGCAATAACGAAGCGGTTCGCAGAGGAAGGCCGCGACGAGAGCTCCACCTACAGTGATTTATTACTAGAGTTAAAATTGTTTTCTTATAACGTGATTGCTTTTTAAACAGACCCCTTAGCTGTCCTCGCACCAGACACACGCATTTTTTGTAAAGAAGATAGTGCAGGAACATAAGAAAAACAAAACAAGTTTTACGGGAGTCGACCCCGGACACTGCTCGTTCGGTTTGCAGCTAATACGGTACTTATTAATCCGCTAGCGGTCGGGTATTAAATGACAAATGTAGGTAGCGCTCTTGTAGCGGCCTTCCTGTGCGGACCGCTTCCTCCGCAATATCAGATGAGAGCGTAACGACGAATATGAGAAGTTGCATCATTATTTATTTTCTCTGCTTTAAAATAAATCACAGAGAAACACGCAAAAACAAGGGTCGTCAATAAATTATTTTAATCCAAATACACTCTTCTGGTAATATATTTCAGTTTTTGTCAAAATTACTTGTTTATTTTCCAAGGTGGTTACTTTTATGAGATATCTAGAGCCCCGGCAAACAACATTCTTTATTTTCCCTCGTTCATTTATGTTAAACCTTGTCAAGTATCAACTCCGATTTATTTATTTTTGCAGTTACCTACCATTATTTTTGTTGCTTGTTTTTATTTGTCAGTGTTTGATTTGTATTCGTTTGCGAAAATTTAGTGTTTGTTTGTTCACTATGAATGGTCGTCAGCGTTTAAGACGTCATTTGACCGAAGAAGAAGTCGTGAGAGCAGTAACTTTGATTCAAGATAGACGTAGTCAACGGTATGTGGCTAATGCATTAGGTGCGCAACAGAGTGCCATATCAAGAGTTGTTAGGCATTACACATAAACTGGAGAATTTTTCCGAAGGCAGAGACGTCACAAGAGAGTTACCATAGCTATAGACGTTCGGTTTTTGCGAGTTACCACTTTAAGAACACGTCACTGTACTGCTTTAATGCTGAAAAATGATCTCTAGCTGATCAATATGTTGAAATTTGTGTTTAATAAATCAGAAATCGTCTTCGAGAAGAAAATATACGGCCAAAGATTCCTGCCTCTGGACCATGCCTCACCAGAGAACATCAAGTTGCGCGAGTACAGTTTGTCGCTAAGGCATCAAAGAATGGTCCAATGTGCTCTTCACCGATGAATCACGATTTTTCTTATATGCATCAGATAGACGTATGCCGGTCTACAAACGACCGAGTGCTTGCTATTTTCAGTGTAACATCCGACAAAAAGTAAATTTTGCAGGTAGGTCAATCATGGTAGGGGGAGGAACTTCTATTTATGAGCTCACAGATCTAGTGGCTGTGAATGTTGGAAGATTGACAGTCGATGGATGCATAAGGGACATTTATGACCCCCATGTGGTCGCCTATGATCCTTTTGTAGGTTTCAATTTCATTTGTAAGGACCACACATGGCCAGGATAGTAAACGACTACCTTCATGATGTTGATATTGTCAGAATGAACTGGGCTGCGAGCAGCCTGGACCTTAATCCCATCGAGCACGTTTGGGACCATATAGGACGAACAATTCAGCAGCAACAAGTTCCACGCAGAACCCTACAAGATCTGCAAAACGAGTTGGACGTAATTTGGAACACTATAAACCAACTACGGTATGTACCTGCAAAATCTTTTTATCGTATGCCAGAGCGAATTCAAGCTATAATAACAGCAAAGAGGGAAATACTCGATATTAAGAACCAATATTCTGATAAAAATTATTCTGCCTAAGTAATTCTTTTAAATAAATTGTCACATAAAAGTTTTTGTAATTTTTTACACCTGTATAGGTACTTATATTATAATTACGCCTACCAAATCTGACTCCGAACCTTTTATTATATTGCATTATCACTACTTTAAACCTGTGAGCCCATTTATACACTTGTGTATCCCTTCGATTATTTTTTTGAAAAATATTAAGCAAACATTAGGTGATGGGATAGTTTTTGTGCAGTGTATTTAATATTTGAAATAAAAAAATTGCCCATTGAAAGTTCTGTACATTTACATTCTGCAGCTTAGTTTCTATCGTGCAGCAACCGAGAACACACAGACCCTGCTTTGTTTTCGGTACGTGTGACATAGTTCCAAGTCGTTTTAAACTGCAAAGCATGGTCTAAAGGGCCCCACAGTCACGCGGTTTTGAACGCGGGGTAGTAAAACTGTGCAAATAAGAACGATTGACCGTTGGTTACACACACCGAGCATTTATGCACCAGTTTTAATAACCGTGCTAACAAGACGTGTGTGTACACTGGCAGTGGCGGCGGCGCTTGCTGCGAGACAAAAACGCAAAAAAACGATTTAAGAGGACAAAAGACTGTCTTCTTCAAAGGAGTTGGAAAGAATAGAAATTTATGGAAGACAGTAAAGAATAGGAGAGATAGTATGGTAGGACACCTTCTGAGGCACGAAGGCTTAGTTCCCGACATACTAGAGTCTGAGATAGATAAAAAGAGAGTAGACTACTGCTCTCAAATAGTTAGGGATGCAGGATGTTCTGCATTTTTAGGGAAATGCGTAGGCTAGCTCAGGATAGGAAGGGATGGGGGTACACGTCCAACCAGTCTTCGGACTGAAAACTTTTGATGAACGCATCTAATTAAAAAACAAAACACTCGCATGAGGAAAGCCATCACGCCCTACGAGCGACTTTCGGGGACGCTACGTTTTCTTGCAAGCGTTAGGGGAGATTATACCAGAAACTTGCAGTAACACTAACTAAAAACAGAATCTGCACTGCATTATAAAAATCGCCGGATATGACCCGCAGACACATCCAGATTTGCCTGTACGTGTTAAACCGCGCAGGTAAAAAGCAAGTTGGAATAGATGTTTCCGACGACGGTTAAAACCGGAGCATTTTAGCGACATACCCCAGCTTTTACACGTGGTGTTGAAAGACAGAAGCGAAGTGTACGAACACCAGATATCTGTGAATACACCAACGATGTGTGTGAAGGCAGCAGCAGCGAAGTGTACGAAAACTGCAGTGAGGTGTGCGAAGACTGCAGCGAGTTGCGCGAAGACAAAGCCTTAATGCTTCTTGGAATCAGCCGGAGTTTATCCGAAACCGCCCGGAATCACCGGGAATTTACCCGGAGTCGTCCGGAGTTTGCCCAGAGTCAAGACAAAGAGGTCAGTTAGCAATTGTTCCACCAAACGGGTATGCAAATATAAAACATTGTATATCTTACACAGTAACTTCAGAGACCATGTTTATTTCATATAATCAGACCTAGGATATCAACAAATCAAGTCCTTTTTTATCATGATATGCTATGATATCTAACGAACATACATAAAGCATTTTCAATTTGCTACGAATTGTTGGCGAAAATATTTTTGAAATAATAATTTTGTTTCTTAGACAACTTTGATCAATCTATTATTGGCTTGGGTATTGACAAAATGTTCATAGACAGCAATTTGAGCATCGTAAAAATAAAATAAGTATGTAGGTACTATAAATGCCAAAAGCGGTGTTCCAGTTAGCGACGCAAATCGTTTATGCCGGACGTTGCTATGTTTTTGTCAGCACCGCCCTCCCCCCCATAGAGGATGTGATTTTTCGTTATCCGATCTCGATACTTTGAATTTGTGTTGCATTTAAAATTAGCAATGATAAAGGAAGTGTGATGGAGGTTTGTAACTTAGATCAGAGGGAATAAAATTAAGTCTGCACTAACCAGGACACGAAATATGCCTGCGATGGAATAAGGGGTCTGAAATTAGGATGATGCGTAAGATATCAAAATGGGAAGGTTCGGTGAAGAAGTGGAAGGTCGAGTGTGTAATTAATGAGTTGAATTTTTATGAAATGGGAATTTTCAGTTATAATAATGAGAACTAATCTTTAAATCAATACAGATTTTGAAATGAGGTTAATTATATTCGACTTGACCATTTTTTTCGTACGCGTAAAGTAGGTATTAAGAATTTATTATTTCATATAAATAATAAGAAATTATTGTAATACTTAACATTTAAGATTATAAACATTGAGCAAAGTTAAAGGTCAGAGAAAATAAAAAATAATAACTGACTAATTTATTTGAACTTCTTCCTAAAAGTCAAAAATTCGCCAACAGATAATTTCTGTTTAGTTCTCAAAAGTGACAGCATTAGTCGCAACATAATTTTTTTTTAATTCATAAAATTGATAACGCTGTGATGTTAAGGTAAATTTTACAATTCTATAGTTAATAATAAGTTTAAATTTTGTCTACAATATATTTGAAATAGTACTGTGTATTTTTCAGAGCTTGAAAAAGAGTCGGTAATGAGTCGAAACGTCGCAATTGACAATAAACAGTGTTTTTTATTTACATCTAAGCAGTCCACCTCCCTGAGATTTAGAAATATATTTAAATGATATAGTTAGGGAGCCGCAATAGTAAATTATTACTGTATTTTCTACCATGCCAGACGGTTTGATTCGTAATGTATTGAACATGAGGAAAAAGAGTATGGATATAAGAAAGTTGCATTTTGGCATTCCTTATGAAACAAAAAGTTAGTAAAAGAATAACCAGGTGATAGAAAATATGTCACGTGAACCACCCTGCAGAGGGCGTTCGCTTAAAGTCGTTAAATTAAGAGTTGGTATTGACATATTTTCTACGAACTAATTTTTCTTTTATTGACTTTTTGTATCATAAGGAGTGTCAGGCGCTCGCCACATAGGCCATATACCATGATAAATTAAATTTAGCATGCCACAGCACAGAGCTGTCCACATACAGGTAAAATCACCTTACTTTTTATGCACGTCACAAAATGTAACGATTGAGAGTCGCCTTACGTAAAATGACAAGTCATATAAATTGAATGTGCTAAAAAATAATAAAGAAATATTTGAATGTCTAAACACAACACTATTTTGTTGCATGATTGTCGCTTAATTTGTTGACGTTTCCGGTTGACTTGACATCTGATATTTTGAAAGCGTCAAGTTTCGTTAACTTTTGTTGTTTTTGGTGTTTTCAACCCTTGTTTTCTTTGTTCATCAACTTTTGCGGTAAAAATCTGTTCTTTTGAGAACCAAAATAGTGCTCCTGGTTATTTATTGTCGGTGTTGTTATTGTTGGTATAATGCCAAAGTTCTTAAACAGTCGGTGTAAGGAGCTTGTAGCGTTTCTTATCAACTATTTTGAAAGAGAATTGGAAAATAATGGACCCTTATTACCATTTAATTCAGTTAGAGAGGTAAATTGAATTTTAATATTTTGGAATTGAGTACCATAAATTCTTGTGGCAACAGTGCTGATATGAAGCCGGTGACGTGCATAAAAAGTAAGGTGATTTTAACTATAGGAGATCCTATGTAAATTTGAGTAGCCATAGTTATTTGTTTGAAAACTTATTTTTGTCAATTGGCAGCTGTCAATATTCATAAATTTAAATAATGGATGATGTTCATAACGTTGCTTTGGGGTTCATTTTATAACTTATTTCCATGGAAACGTATCCATGGAAACAGCATAGAAGTCGACTTCGTTGCTATGTAAATTACTTTAACCATGAACAATGTGGACACTTCCATTTGAATTCCATTGTCTCTACTTCTGTGTTTTACATTGGCATAGCATAACATGGCCTGTGGCGAGGCCTTCATAATATCACTGCCAGACGCATTAGATAGTCGCAAGCTTCATTTAGTATAGATAATGGTTCGACATTCCCAGAACCGATTTTCGTCGCCTTCTGCGCACGTGGACAAACTTGTTGAGAACCTCTGTAGTCAGGAGTGTCAGGTTTGTGAGTTGCGACACTGCCAATTTAGCAACGTCAGTTGATTTATCATTAAATAAATTTCAGGGTTTAATTCCCAAGTTTTTTGTTAATAGGTAGTTAATAGGTTAGGAGGTAGTAGTGGATGCCTGCCGAGTAACACGTGCCTTGCTGCTGCTGCTGATATTATTTTATAGTTTTGCGTAAAAGAGATACCTATTGATTTGAAAATGTCTATTCGAAGTCGTACAGTGGTTAACGAAAGTGCCGATTTAGAAGTTATTGTACTATTGTACAGAAACTTGTGCTAAAGTTGTCAAGTAGTCAGGAATTTGTAGAAACTATTTCGTCAGTTATAAGATCTTCTATTAAAGAAGAAATGCAACAAGTTCTCCGTGAGCATCAAACAAAAATTGATCAACTCGAGACACGTATTTCGGAATTTGAAAACCTGGTAGATGCCCAGGAACAATATAGCCGAATATTGGGTATTCCCGAACAAACAGGAGAGAACACTAATACTGTTGTTGCTAATTTATGTCAAAATAAACTTGGCATTGAGCTACTATTTGGAGCTATTGAAGTCGCTCATAGACTTAAGGGCAGGGAGGGAACCCATCGCCCCATCCTGGTCAGGTTTCTAAATCGCAGTATCAAGAAATCTGTTTTCGATAGTAAAAAGAAGCTGAAGGGATCTAGAACAATAATTCACGGAGATTTGACGTGGAAACGTGCTCAGTTGTATAAAGCGGTCTCGGATATGTACTCATTTAAAAATTGTTGGTCACGTGATGGGAATATTTTTCTCAAGACAAATGGTAAAGTCTACAAGATGAAATCGTTTAAAGACTTCGATAACATAATAAGCAGAATTAGTATAGAAAATTTAGTTGAAGAAAAGTAATGCAGTAGCGGTAATGTTAAAATTTACTAACTTTTTCCACAAATACATTTAATTTCAAAGTACTTTCCTGTTTTCCGTAGTTCTAAGAATTCAGTTAAATTTTTTCTGCAGCTGGTTTTTAGTGTGTGTTAGCGTTTTTCTTCTTTCTTTTTTTTAAGAAATTGTTTAATACATTTTTGGACTCATTAGGATTAAAACAAGTAATTGATTCTCCTACCCGACTTGCTCTAAATAGTTTATCTTTGATTGATCTTGTTATTGTTACTAAACATGATAGTATAGTATTTTCCGGTACCGTGAATGTCGATGTTTCTGATCATGAATTGATTTATTGTAAAATTAAGGTCAACTCGTTAAAGTTTGAGCCCTTTTCGTGTATATATCGTGAATATAAGCGCTTTTCAAAAACTGACTATTCGTGATTTAGAATTGCTGCCTTTGTACAAAGTATACAATATCACAGATATTGATGCCAAAGTTGAATTTTTGTCTGTTAGCTTGTTGGGGGTTTTTGATACTCATGCACCTCTGAAAACTGTCAGAATTGCGAGAACCCGGTCACCCTGGATCACTGATAATATTAAACTTTTAATAAAGCTCAGAGATAAGGCAAAACTAAGGTTCAAGCAAACCAAGGGCACGGCGCAGTGGAACAATTACAAGTTGCTTAGGAACTACACATGTGTCGCAATTCAGAATGAAAAGCGTGCGTACTTTAATTACAAACTAGGTACAGCTAATACCAGTACTATGTGGAAAGAATTGAAGTCCTTACATGTGGGCAGATCAAAACGTGGTAGTATTCCTGATAAATTAAAAGACGCCGGTTAAATTAATTACAACTTTATTAACAACATCCCTGTGTTTCAGGGAAATCATCAAGAAATTACTGCTGCCTATTTGAACAATACCTAATAACTTTAAATTTAAACTAGTGGATTGCGATTTCGTTTCGAAGGTAGTGGGTGGTATATGAAGTCGAATGCTACTGGTGCTGACGGAATAAACATAACTATGCTGGAGATCTGCTCACCGTACATCATCCCTTACATTACGCACATAATTAACAGTTGTTTGTTAGAGAATGTGTTTCCTTCAGCGTGGATGTTGGCTCAAATTATTCCAGTGCCTAAAGTACCTCAACCGCTGGATTACAGAGATCTGCGACGAATCAGCATTCTGCCATGCTTGTCGAAAGTGTTTGAGAAAATTTTATTTCTTCAGTTAAATGAGCATCTAAGCATTAATTCCATACTCTGTTCCAATCAATCTGGTTTCAGGAAAGGATATAGTTGTGTAACGGCTCTATTGGGGGTTACCGATGATATTCTTGAGGCTGCCGATGCAAATAAATTAACTGCTGTGGTTCTCCTTGATTATTCAAAGGCTTTCGACACCATCCATCATGAGATACTTTGCTCTATTTTACATTTTATTGGATTGAACGACGACTCTGTTAGTCCGTTAAATAGTTACCTGTCAGGAAGATCTCAGTTTGTGAAGGTCGACAACATGAAATCAGTGCCTTTAATTGTCAGTGTGGGTGTGCCTCAGGGATCAGTACTGGGTCCTCTTCTATTTTCAATTTTC
Organism: Xestobium rufovillosum; assembly: GCA_963966045.1. Classification (NCBI taxonomy): domain Eukaryota; kingdom Metazoa; phylum Arthropoda; class Insecta; order Coleoptera; family Ptinidae; genus Xestobium; species Xestobium rufovillosum. The sequence continues at coordinate 5,818,143 of OZ014496.1, forward strand.
ACATGTTATGTCCATAAGCATATTAAATTCAGTAATTTTCACATGTACGCTGATGATATACAACTTTACTATTCTTTCGGATTATCTCAGTGGAAGATAGCAGAGTCAAACCTCATCGAAGATTTGCGGACCATCGCCAACTTTTCTAAACAACATGGATTGCACCTAAATCCCTTGAAGTGTAAAGTAATGATTCTTGGCCGAGAAAAGGTGTTAACAACTTCGAAATTAATAAATTTAACTTGGAAATTGATGGGGTTGCGGTTCCGATAGTGAAGTCATCGAGGAATCTGGGTTTACTGGTTGATAATTCTTTTAGAAATCGGTGTCACATTAGTAATTGTATTCAGAATGCTGTTATTGGGTTAAAATTGTTATATCCTCATCGGAATTACTTATCAACAAAAATTAAAACAGTTCTGTGTGAGTCGTTGGTTCTATCGAATTTTGTGTATTGTTGTCCCGTGTATGCTTTTTGTCTGGATGTGGTTACTCGAAATAGAATTCAAAAAATACAAAATTCCTGCTTGAGATTCATCTTTGGTATTAGAAAATATGAACATGTGTCCCACAAACTGCACGAACTCAAATGGTTGAACATGTGTGACAGGTTTAAATTTCAGTCTCTGTGTCTGTTTCACAGCATTATAAGTAGCAAACGGCCTTCCTATTTGTACAACAAAATACAATTTCTTACTGACGTCCATCATTTAAACGTTAGAAACAAGGGATTGATCACCCCACCTCTGCACAGGACTGCTCTCTTTGAAAGATCTTTCTCTTATAATATTACAAAGTTATACAACAGATTACCGAATACTTTCAAGACTATTTCTATGTCTATGTTCAGGAGAGCCTTAAGAAAGGAAATTTTAAATTTGTGATGCTCCTGATAAGCAAACATTACCTTCATTATAACTATGTGACTCCCCCAATGTATTATAAATAAGTATGCTATGCTAGTTGTTTGTTTTCGTGTCCGGCTGCATTTCGTTTCGTTTTGTTTCTTTTTGTTTCATTTTGTTTCATTTATTATTTTGTTTTAATATTTTTTCTCTAGTATTAGGCAAATTATTCCTCTGTGAGCACTATATTATCTTCATAAGCTGGAGTGGTAGACCGAGATGCAGTATGCTGCATGCTTGAACTCCATCTTGAGGTTTTCCACATAATTGTAATGTATGATTAAAGTATTAATTGCCTATTGTTGGAAATGGAAAATAAATTATTATTATTATTATTATTATTATTATTATGAAGTGTTTGAACACGAAAGGGTTCCTATATGAACTATTATGGTTCCTGTAATCGCTCAGTGTTAATGGTAGAATAATTTGTTGTCAAATATCTACAAAAATGTTTCCATTGAATAACTACCTGCAGACCAAATTTCATTTCTAGCAGTCTTTCCTTTTGACGTTCTTTCCACGTTTCCATTAAGAAATAAAAATGAAAATAAGCATAGGGAACCACACTAACACAAACTGCATCTTGTTGTCTTTCTTGTAGTTCATTACAACAGGAGAATCCTTTTAGTTTTCCTCATGAATATTATTTTCTCACTCCAACTAACACAAATCAACTTTCTCTGCACCTTTCCTGTTTTAAACTAAGCTCTCTAGAATGCGTATTAGTTAATGCCACTTGCTAATTTACGGAACATGTTTCAGCAAAGGCAAGAAGCACTTTCCAATTTGATAATTTATTTTGTGTCTCCATTTCATATTGCAATATAACCAATGAGTTCAAAGATATTGGGTTTAAAATTATAATTAAAATTATAATTAAAATTATAATTAATTATAATTATAATACCTGAATAGGTGTCAACTGCAAAACGGCTAATTTCTAGATCAGAGACAAAATACTTCCAGATTTCTTGAAGTTTCAATTTCAAAGTTTATGATCTGGTCACAAATTTCTATTCCAAATACATTTTAAATTGTAATTTACGCTTTCAGGTATGTTATTCTTTCGACTTTCCCTTAATTTTTATTCATATGTTCCAGCAAAGCAACCTTCAAATTCAGCCAAAACCTTCCAGTCTTCCCACGATATCTACTCTATGAGTCTTCCACAAAGTTTGACAGCAAATTCCTATGCGGTTGACGGCTGAGGGTAACCGGAGTTTTAAGAAAAATACAGTAGTTCGCGACAAAACACCCCAGAGTTCCACATACTGACGTCAGTATGTTCCATAACAGTGGTCCACAAAAGCTGCGCAATGGCCAACCACCCTTTACACTAAACCAAGGTCGCAAGTGGGCACCAGACGGCCCCAAAAATGTAGAAAAGGGTGGTTCACGTGACATATTTTCTACCAACTGATTTTTCTTTTACTAACTTTTTGTTTCATAAGGAATGCCAAAATGCAACTTTCTTATATCCATACTCTTTTTCTTCTCGTTCCATACATTAAGAATCAAACCATCTGGCATGGTAGAAAATACAGTAATAATTTACTATTGCGGTTCCCTAACTAATATGGACATGAATACAATAACGGATTTAAATACTATGTTTCTACCAACTTTACTACATTTTCTCCAATTCTAGAACGCTCAAGTTAGTCAACTATACTGCCAAAATAAGTATTTACTTTCTCGGTGCTGATCAAGTCAGGTCAGGTTATCATTTTAGGATTACCTAGGTACATGTAGACCAAAATTTGGTGAACACTTATAGTATTCTTTAAGTAACAAAAGTTCTTTTTAAAAGCAAATAATGTAAGTAACTAACAAGAAATAATCACTTTAAAATTATATATAAATATGGTCTAAATTTTGGTGATCATTTAGTAATTTTGGGAAACGCAAGTATTTTTTGTATGGGCAATTTCGTTAAATTTGGTAGTCAGTGAAATAGGAGACGTTGGGAAATGCCTTATTTTTGTAAAACTAATTATTTAAACGTTTTAAACAAACGTGGATGATTCAAACACATCTATTTAAAACGTGTTTGAAATTGATTGTCTTATTATGAAATAAAAATAATCTCAAATTAGGCCTCCGGCTCCAAAGACTTGGAGAGGGAACTTAAGCTACATATTTACATTTACTGCTGAAGCACCCGAATTATAGTTTTTCTTTGGAAAACTCACTTTTTAAAAATTAATTTATTAACTCAAAATACATACGTGTGGTTCAAAAGCTTACATCAGACTAACTTTACCCTAGCAATTATAAATCTAAGATTCTTCAAAGCGTTATCTAAAGCATGATACAATTCTAAGAAAAGCAGATACTAAGCGGCTGAGTCTGCGGGAATCAGACTGTAACTTCTCCATCCCTTGAAGAAGTTTTGTAGGGGACGAACAAAACCTTGGATTCGGGGGTTGATGTCGGTGGTGAACCGGCGTTCTTTCGGTTGCGTAGGTAACGGCGATATCTATAAATTAGAAATCCAAAAATTATTGTAATGGCAATAAATACCGGGGTCGTCCAAAAATGTGTAAACTGGCTATACGTTTCTGGAGGCCATAAGGGTACAAATTGGTCTTGTCCGACTCGGATCTTCTGGAGGTCATCCAAAGAGACCTTTTCTAGTTGTATTGGGGTCATCGGTTTCGGTTGGGTGTAGGTGATCTTGATTTTCTGTAGCATGAGTGGTTGTTCGTAGAATACGTCTTTGGAATTGACGTATCGGTCTTCAGATGTCCGAAATTCACATCCTGGAGGTACTTCGATTAGGAAGTTTCCTTGGAGAACTTTCACGGCAGTGGTGTTGCACTGGGTATGTATCTTCGTTGGTTTCGGGAAGATACTGATGTAGTGGGCTGATGTTACTTGTTCGATTAAAGTGGTATTAATCGATACTGGCACTGATTGACATTTTGCGTCTTCTTCGGATAGACGCAAGAGTTGCGAAATACAGTCTTGCGCGTTGGTGCTAAATTGGATGGATTCTCCTTTACACAAGTATTGAAAGTCAATTCTTCTGCAGGGTATATCTTCGTACTCATATAATGCTGTAGTTGTTGTCAGATAAGGTGAAGGGGGTATAATAGTGGTAAAATTACTTGTAGGTATTGAGTACAAATGGTAGTGTGTAAAAGTTTCAGGGTGGAGGAGAGGAAAATGCAATATGAAAACGATCATATTGTCAGAATAATAAGCGTCGACTGATATAAGGTCATAATATCTCAAATATACAGCACTTGTGATTTAGAATGGTGTTGTAACATCACTTCGATTATCGATTTTATTTCGGCAATTTTTATTATGCTGTTGTGCATCATGTTAATTCGTGCAAATGAAACTGCGTTCTCGAAGTCGGTTAAAAGTTGTAATACCACTTGTAGCGACAGGCTTAGCTGATCCAGAATATTTCGTGATTCAATGAAATGGTTAAAGTCGAATACTGCTAGGTCGATGGCAGCACTTATAGCATTAATTTTCTCCGTAATAATTTCTTGGTTGTGGGTAATTAGAGATACTGTTTTGTTATAATTTTCAATTAATTTCTTAGTGAGAGACAGATGTTGATTCAAATGTTGAACAACATTTTCGTGGCTTTTTCTGAGGTTCGCAATGGCTCGGTCATATCTTCGGGCATCTTCTTCGTCCAAATTTCCCGAAATTGCTTTGATTATACTGCCTAAACCATTTATGAGTCCTCTTCTGGTCCGGTGTGATGGGTGAACGGTTTGAAATTTTCTTGTAACAATTTTCATCTGATATTCTAATCCAGTCTTGAAATTCAAAAGGCTTTCAATATATGCAAAGCGAGAGTTATTGGTTAAAACTTCTGAAATTTGATCGAAATGTTTTTGAATTGCATCAATTTCTGTAGCGATTGGTGTTAGATTATAGTAATGGATGAAGTCATGGGTACTAACTTGCATCTTTGCTTGTCCCAGCTTGAATGGAAGGATCCCTGGGTTGTCTTTGAGATCCTGAATCTTGATATCTTGTCCCATTGCGAGGGTCCATCTGTAATGGTACATTTGGATCACATTTTCGATTGGGTACATGTTTGATGTTCTTTTTATGACACTTTGTGCCAGGTAGATCAACTGTCACAGGATTGTCAGATTTGACTATTCGTGGATTAAATTTTGGCGAAAGTTTGTTTCGTTTTGTAGTGATTTTTGTATATATTTTATCTTTTGGTTTGTACTTGATAGGAATACTTCTTGTTTCGTTTCTTTTCCCTATTGTTCTTTCTTTAATTTCTAAAGCTCGTTCGTTCAATTTTTGATAAAGAGCTTTTGTTTTTTCTCGGTGTTGCTGGACATAATCGTTCATTACGGTTCCATTGATGTCAATATCGAAAGGATCTTGGCTATCGAGGTGACCATTTAGTACGTCGATTGGTTTTTGTTTTGTGACTGAATGTATAGAACTATTGTATCCCAAAATCGCGTATAACATTTGTTCTTTGATGTTGAAGTTCGTCTTTTTCGCTTTAAGTATTCGGAGGTGTTCGATAAGCGTCGAATGGAATCGGTTCATCAATCCCACGGAATTCGGATTTTCTGGTGTAATAAAGTGAATCGAAATTTTAATGAGTATCCACGAATTCTTGAATAAGGCCATTTTTCAGTTCGGTTCCATTATCTGATACAATCATCTGAGGTAAACCATGATCATCATCATCATAAGGTTCTCAGTCCGAAGACTGGTTGGACGCGTACCTCCATTCTTTTCTATCCTGAGCTAACCTACGCATTTCCCTAAAAGTAGAACATCCTACATCCCTAACTATTTGAGAGCAGTAGTCTAATCTAGGCCTACCCCTACCTCTTTTCATTCCTATCTCTGACTCTAGTATGTCGCGAACTATTCCTTCGTGTCTCAGAAGGTGTCCTACCATCCTATCTCTCCTACTCTTTATTGTCTTCCATACCTTTCGCTTTTCCCCAACTCTTTCTAATACTTCCCTATTGCTAACCTTATCTATCCATGGTATCTTCATCATGCGCCTGTAGCACCACATTTCAAACGCTTCTACTCTTTTTCGATCCGCTTCCCCTATTGTCCAAGTTTCGCACCCGTATAATGCCGTACTCCATACGTACGACTTTAAGAGTCTCTTCCTAGTCTCTATATTAACCGTTCTCGAGCATAATAGTTGTTTCTTTTTGTTAAACGTAACTCGGCCCTGCGCCATTCTTTGTTTTATATCTTTAGTGCTCCTACCGTCTTGAGTTATTTTACTTCCTAAGTAGCAGAAATCCGCGACCTCCTCTATCTTCTCATTTCCTATTTGTATTTCCATTTTAGTTCTATTTTCACACCCCCTACATACCAAAATTTTAGTTTTCTTTTTATTGATTTTCATGCCGTAGCCCTGTGTCAAAACTGCTTCCATTTCATTCAAAGCCGCTCCTAATTCTTCTTTGCTAGATGCTAACACTGCTATATCATCCGCAAATCTGAGCATGTTAATAGTTTGGCCCTGTACATTGATCCCTGCGGCTGTTCTTTCCTTAACAATATTAATCGCATATTGTTAAGGAAAGAACAGCCGCAGGGATCAATGTACAGGGCCAAACTATTAACATGCTCAGATTTGCGGATGATATAGCAGTGTTAGCATCTAGCAAAGAAGAATTAGGAGCGGCTTTGAATGAAATGGAAGCAGTTTTGACACAGGGCTACGGCATGAAAATCAATAAAAAGAAAACTAAAATTTTGGTATGTAGGGGGTGTGAAAATAGAACTAAAATGGAAACCATGATGTGTGACGAATTTCAAAATAGCGTTTAACGTGTTTATTGCGTTGGCTCCTTCGATTGGGTACGCTTGTCCATATTTTGAGAACGAATCGATTATAGTTAGAAATTTCTGTCCATCTGCTTGGAATGTGTCAATTTGAATTATTTGCAAAGGTTTGATAGGCGTTGGCGTTATCATAAATTTTGGGTTGGCCGGTTTTCTGTCATACTTATTTACTTGGCATATCTCGCAGATATTGATGTAATCTTCTACATCCTTTTTTAAAGATGGCCAATAATATCTTCTTCTAATTCGAGCTTCTGTTTCATTTATTCCTCTGTGATTGACTTTTGTCTCGTGATAGTTTCTGATAATGTCTCGTTGATTTTCTTCATTATTTACATCTTCCAGAATTTGGCTGCATTTGACAAGATCATACGCTGTATTTTTAAAGGTTTTTGTTAATACTTCGCACGTGAGTTCGTAGTGCGGCTCCGGGTTGAAATATATGGCGTATTTAGTTTTGGGTTTTACATATTGTTTAAAAAATGCAATCAGGTTATTTTCCACATCGTCCAATCCTATTTGTATATGAGTTCGTTTTTTATTATTGAAGGCTTGTTCAACGACTGGTTTAGCAGGGTTGTAATTAACAAAATTTAATTTAATTTGATTATTGTAGTAGTTCAATGGTTTCTCAGAGATTGGTATTGTTAGTACTGGTTCTTCTTTGTTCGTATGTACAGTCTCATTACTTCCATCTTCGTCAAGTTCGTCTGGTGCTTCATCTGCCGTTTCTGTTGCAGATGTGCCTGGTATTTCATCCGCTGTTTCTGTAGCAGATGTGGCGTGACTTGCTCTTCTCGGGGGTTGTTCTAGGTCAACTGGGTCTTCTAAGTCATCTGGGTCTAAGTTGATAGTATCTGGTGCATTATTGTAGAGAGAAGCGTCATCGTTGTCGTATAAGAATCGTAGAGTATCAAAATCAAGCAGAAGGTCATCCCGGGAAAAGGTTTCCTTCGTGTTGATCTCAATTCGAGAAAGGGCATCGGCGTTTTTATTTGCTTTTCCCTTTTTGTATTCAACTTCATAATCGAATTCTTCGATTTTTAACCTCCATCTAACGAGCTTAGAATTAGCGTCTTTCAAGGAAAACAACCACTGAAGTGGTCTATGGTCTGATAAGATCTTAAATTTCCTTCCAAACAGGTATGGGCGGAAATATTTGGTAGCCCACACAATCGCTAACATCTCTTTCTCGATTGTTGAGTAATTTTGCTCGGAATCGCTGAGTGTTCTAGAGGCATATGCTATTGGTTTATCTTTTCCCACTGGGCCTTGAGAAAGTACGGCTCCCAGTGCGAAGTTGCTGGCATCTGTTGTTAAATTAAATGGGCGGCTAAAGTCTGGATACTGAAGTAATGGTTCGTTAGTGAGCAAGTTTTTACAAATTTCAAAACATTCAATAAATTTTGTGGTATGCTCAATTTTGGCATTCTTTTTCAAGCAATTAGTAAGTGGTTTCGTAATTTTCGCAAGGTCTTTAATGAATTTTCTATAATATCCCATTAGTCCGAGAAATCCCTTAATTTCTTTTGTTGTACGTGGGATCGGATAGTTCTGTATGGCTTTAATTTTGTCAGGATTTGGTCTGATCCCTTCGGGTGTGATTATATGCCCTAAAAATGCGACTTCTCTTTTCATAAATTCCGATTTATCTAGTTGTAATTTTAGATTTGTTTCACGTAGCCTATTGAAGATTTTCTTGAGATTAACAAGGTGTTCTTGAAGCGAAGTAGAGTATACGATAATATCATCCATGTAAACAAGGCAGATGTGTCCTTGTAAACCTTTCAGTAAATTATCCATGATCCGTTGGAACGTAGCGGGCGCGTTCTTTAGCCCAAACGGCATTCGAACATACTCGTAATGACCGTTCTCTACGTTAAAGGCCGTTTTAGGTATATCCTCCTCTGCCATCTCTATTTGGTGGAATCCGCTGGCGAGGTCCAAAGTGGTGAAGTATTGGCATCTCCCGAGCTTGTCTAGCACGTCCGCAATATTTGGAAGCGGATACCTATCGTCTATCGTTTTTTCATTCACTTTCCGATAATCCACTACGATTCTCCATTTTTTCTTTCCAGATGCATCCGGTTTTTTCGATACTATCCAAATTGGTGAAGACCAGGGTGAGTCGCTTGGTCTTATAATACCTTGGTCAAGCATTGATGTTATCTGTCGTTCAACTTCGGGCTTATGAATATGAGGGTATCTATATGATTTTGTGTATACCGGAACTTCGTCCTTCGTTTTAATTCGATGTTTCACTTGGTTAGTAAATGTGAGTGGCATATCGGGGTGATGGAAAATGTCTGAATATTTTTTACACAGTTTTAAAATGTTCGTTCTTTCTTCCTGGTTCATATGTTCTGTCCTGATTAAACTTTCAATATCAATGTCTTGTTTTTCTGTGGGGTGAATATCCGACGAATAAAGATCGTATTGTTTTAAATCTATTTTTGCTGTCTTTATAGGTTCTATCAGTGCAAGTCTAAGTTCATTTTCACTATCGTTGATAAGTTCTGCCCACGCCAGTTGATTGCATGCTGTACTCAATGTTTCTCGTAGTACGGCTCCCTGAATGTTTTACGGTGATAAGATTACAGGCCCCTCATTCTCTTTAACTGGTAACCTGACACGAGTGATCGTATATGGGTCAAGTTGAAGCGAATAAAACTGCGTTTTATTTGTCTGATAATATTCTAATGGAAGTGTAGAATATTGTGTGATTAATTTCGAATTTGGAAAATCTAGATGAGCTTGCATAAATTTTAAATTGTCCAGGCCAATTAAGCCATCAAATGTTTGGTGAAATTTAAAAAGATAGAATTTTAATTTCGAACTGCTGTTGAATTCTGCAAAGCTAGGAATTTCGGCTGAATAATCCCGAGAGTAGTTTTGAAAAATTGATGTAACTACAAATGCTTCATGTTGAATCGAATTTTTAAAATATTTGGAAGCAATTTCCGGATCGAGAAAAGATTTTGTTGCGCCAGTGTCTATAAGTAATTTTAAAGGTGGTTCCGCTATGGTAATATACGGTAATTCCTTTTTATCGGCAAATGTATGAAGTTCTACTACCTTTCTTGGAGTGGATCGTCTACCTCTTGAAAATTTGGTTCTTCAGAATATTCGAACTGTTCTTCAAAGATTTCTTCTTCTGCTGGTGCTGAAGGCATATCTTCTGTGTATTGATCGTAGTTTGTTGGATACTCCGTGTACTGTTCTTGTGGTTCCATATTATAAAGTTCTTCGGATACAAATGTCGGTCTTTGTTGCTGGTTTGGTTTAAAATAATTTTGTACAGGTTTTCTAAATTGTTGGTTGGTGTTTCTTGTTGACACACTCATAGGTACGGGTTTCGGTAACTGAGGTGCTGGGTTATTTTTTGGTGTCCATACATTTTGTGGTCTTCCGAAAACTTGTTGATTTGAAAAGAAGCGCTGGGGTGGCGGATTTGTCCTGGGCGGTGGTAAATTGACGGGTCCTCTTGGGAATGGTGTCGATGTTTGTTGGAATTGTGGATTTCGTGGAAACTGTTGCCATTGTGGATTTCGTGGAAACTGTTGCGGCATTTGTTGGGGTGAATGCCCTTGGAATGTTGGTTTTTTGATATTTATCGGAAATTGTGGACCTTGGTTCCTTTGTAGATATCGAATGTTGTTTTCCTCTTGGATATACTGCATTGCTTTCGCTAGGGAATCCGGGCGCATTACTCTTATTGTCGAACCTAAAGGTTCTTTTAGTCCTGCCAGAAAAGTTGTTAGTGTCTGCTCTCGGAAAAAGTCTTTCTTGCTTTTCGTTATTATTGCATTATCATTATGTATGTCGACAAAATTACAAATTGTGTTGAGAATACCCATACATTTATCGTAAAATTGTAGCGGCGTTTCATTTTGCTGCTGCCTTAAGTTTACCAAATCACGAGTTAGCGTATTTTCGTTGCGTTGGTCGCCGAAGTGCTGGATTAATATATTTTTGACGTCTTCCCAATTGTCGATTCCATGTATTGATACAACTTCTTTTGCTCTGCCTGTTAACCTACTTAGAATTCCATGTAAAAGAAGTGTGTTCTGTAGACATCCTACATTGGCTAGAGTTGCGTCGTAATAATGGTTTAACAATGTTGTTGAAACAGTTAAAAATTCGTGTAAATCGTTGGGATTTCCATCGAAGTTTGGTATAATGCACAAGTTTTTCACGTCAAATATTGGTGGTGCCATATTTATTTCGGCAATACAAGTAGTAATGAAGTTATTAATAAAATTATTATTGGATGCTGTATTTTCTTCAGTATCAATGTTTAAATTTGCAATCAAATTACTTAATTCTAACTCTGTGCTGCTAGGATCAACTAAGGAACTAGGAACAACAGAGGAGTCTGACATAAAAATCAATTTGAGTACTCACAGGCCGACGATGATTATTAAATACATTCCTTGGCCCTGCAATTCTCTTCTTTCTTCTTGTTCGGCTGTCTGGGGGTGAGTAGTAGTACTGCCTTCCAGATGCACACACACAAACCACACAAAAAAGCACAAAAGTTCGTTTTTTCCGGAACCGCGAACAAACGTTTGAAAACGACGAGGATCTTATTCACAGACTCTTTCGCGGATCCTACCGACTGCGCCAATTATAGTTTTTCTTTGGAAAACTCACTTTTTAAAAATTAATTTATTAACTCAAAATACATACGTGTGGTTCAAAAGCTTACATCAGACTAACTTTACCCTAGCAATTATAAATCTAAGATTCTTCAAAGCGTTATCTAAAGCATGATACAATTCTAAGAAAAGCAGATACTAAGCGGCTGAGTCTGCGGGAATCAGACTGTAACTCCCGGGATACTCACAGTGTACGCGTTTGTTTGTAGAAAAGGCAAAACACAGCAGTCGACCAGTTGTGTAATAAACAGGTACCCCGACATGGAAACGTAATATCGCAAAACATTCGTCTGGTCGGCTATTTTGTTGGTTGTTATATTGTGTTGTTTGTTTTTATGCTGGATAGTGCACAATACTGTGTTAATAGTTTTCGAACATTTTATATTATAAAAACGTGTAGGTAAGTGTTTTAGCAAGCCTGTAGGAAGTTGTATTAGCGGTCGTCTAACATCTAATTTCATTTGAGGTTATGTTCATAAGCATGCATGAATTCTTGCATTATCTGTGTTGAAAGATAATGTAATTAAACCTTGTAGGCATATAAGGGGATGTGACATGCCATTATTGCTCGTATCATACCTACTTTTTCGAATAACATTATTTTTCATATTTTTTTTACTAATTGATCCCTAAAACAGCTAGTCAATGTGTTTGAGGAATATAAAGCAGTTAACGAATATGCGACTCCGGCTCTGGCCCTACCGACAATTTGATTTCAATGATTCAGTCTGATTCTGAATCACTGTTTTCTGTACTAATCTTTCCATGTCCTCTATAATTTGAATTGTTTTCGAAAATTGGCGACCAATTTTGCAGACCTTGGCACTCCCAGTAGAAAATTAATGTCCTTCGATTCCATCGCATAATGCAACTGTGGAATGGAGTTGCGAAGTTACTTGCACGATTTCTGAATTTATTGGATTTTCTAGCGAATACTGTCATTCTAGTAGAGTTTTAATTACTTTTGGCGATCCAGTTTCTTTATCTCTTTCTTGTCTGAAAATTATAAATAATCACAAATTACATATACGATGAAGGTAGGTAAAGAATGTTGTAAGTATCAAAATTATTTGCTTGTGTATGCCGGAAAACCAACATTTTAGGTTAAGCTAATATCGACATATTTTCTGAAATTATGGATTTTATCACCGAATGTTATCACTTAGGATTGTATTGCAGCTGTGTTTTTTTATTATTAACATTCGTATTCAAATCAGAATAAGAGGAAGCACTTCAAAAGTTCATTTTTTATGTCTATGTGATATAAAGCCGTGTATAGACAGAGGCAACAAGGGGCAACATGTCATTGTGACTTTGTCGACTGTTTCTGTTTCGTGTCACAAAAGGAGGTAACCTAGTGTCCACATTAAAGAAACAAGTCGACTAAGGTTCCAAATAAAATGAAACATGAAGAAACTTAGTGTCCACACAACACAGTAATGTTTGTAATATGGGACGAAGAAGTCACAGATGTCACAACACGCGCTGATGACAAACTGTCCAAACCAAAGACACAGTCGCAACTTGTCGACATCTGTTACCAATTTTCTTTTGAAGTTTACCGCCTCGAGAGCGAAATACGCCACATTCGGAAACATTTGCATTGGCGACAGAAACAACTAGAAACAAGTAGAAACAAGTGGCAACTTTGTATCGGGAAACAGGTAACCAATGACAAAAGTTGCTACTGTTGCCTCTGTCTGTACCCAGCTTTAGGTTAGACATAAATTTATTGACGTTAAGTTTTAGTGTGGTCTTAAGCCGTGTATAGACAGAGGCAACAAGGGGCAACATGTCATTGCTACTTTGTCGACTGTTTCTGTTTCGTGTCACAAAAGGAGGTAACCTAGTGTCCACATTAAAGAAACAAGTCGACTGGTTCCAAATAAAATGAAACATGAAGAAACTTAGTGTCCACACAGCACACAACACAATAATGTTTGTGATATGGGACGGAGAAGTCACGGATATCACAACACGCACTGATGACAAACCGTCCAAACCAAAGACACAGACGCAACTTGTCGACATCTGTTACCTATTTTCTTTCGAAGTTTACCGCCTCGAGAGCGAAACACGCGACATTCGGAAACATTTGCTTTGGCGACAGAAACAACTAGAAACAAGAAGAACAAGTGGCAACTTTGTTTCGGGAAACAGGTCACCAATGACAAAAGTTGCTACTTGTTGCCTCTGTCTGTACCCGGCTTTAGGTTGCTGGCATTAGCTGAATCCTCAAAAACGTTGCTTGAATTGCCCCTGCAATAGAATAAAAGTATGTTCGTATCTATTGCAACACAAATTAATACGGTTATAAATACAAACTTAAGCTAGGGACACATTTCTCTGACGCGTTGTGTTGTGTTGTGACGCAACGTTGTATGGATCATACAGCATAAATCGCATGTAATTAAACGGGGCGCGTGCACATTACTCTGACGCTACGCGCTGTGTTGTGTTGTGTTGTGTTGTGACGCGACGCGATCCCTTCTTTCCAGATTTTCGTTGCATCGCGACACAACACATCAGAGCGTCAGAGAAGTGTGCACGGGTCATTTCGCTTAAAAAATATGGATGAAGCTGTCTTAATTGAAAAAGTTACAAATTACGAATGTTTATTCAACGTGAATTCGAAGAATTACCGCAATGAGTGTATGCGGCAAGAGACGTGGGAGGAGATAGGCAGGGAAATGAATTCTACAGGTAAAACAACATAATTTTTACTTCACTTGTACTTACATGCAGTGTGGAAAAAAGTATAGAAACAGTTCTATAAAAAGTTCCCGGTTAATCGGGGACGAAAACGCTCGGTGTGTACATACTGGAGCTTTTGAGAAATGGGGTAGCACCAGTTTATCAAACGTTGCGTCACAACACGACAGAAACATGTGCACACGGCGAGTCACAACACAACACAACACGACACGACACAACACAATACATCAGAGAAATGTGTTCCCAGCTTTAGTGTCTATAGCGCATTCGCATTATTAAGAATGATAGTAATATAGTATATTTTTATATGAGCGATTATGACAGCCATTATTCACGAAGATTATGTTTGAGTCCACGAGCCGAAGGCGAGTGGCGCAAATCATCTGAGTGAATAATGGTCATAATCGCGAATATAATACTATGCTTTTTCTACACCTATTAAACAAATAAATTAGACTCAAATTTGATAACTTTATGGTACGTCGGATGGTTACCATATAATATCGTGTTCATCTGGCAAGAGAAACGAAGAAGAATACGTAGACTACTAAGTCGTTTATTAGGTCTGTATGTTACTACATTAATTGTGTTGATGAATGAATATATATTTACAGTGCATGTTCTAGTTATAATACAATAGTGCAAGGCAAGCGTTCTATTTATCATTACGTTACACACGATAACTATGTGCAGGCTTGCATTATTACTTGCGACGTAAGTAGGTTAAATGTTTCTCCAGTGGCGTAGCGTAGGTACGAAGGCCACAGGAGCCCCCTTGGAGTGGTTAACGATAACGTTCTGGAAATCGAACTTGGTGGCCAGAGCGAGTCGTCAATGGGACGGCTGCTGGAGGCGTCGGCTGATCGTGAACGTGGAGCGGTTCTTGATCTGCAAGGGGTGTGCTGGTGTAGTCGGCGTCGTTCAAGACGTATACGGGTTTAAGACGGTCGACGGAAACGGTTACGTCTTTACCTCGGATTGTGACAGTGTAGGTTTTGTCACGGCGTCGCACGACAGGATAGGGACCTTCGTAGGGTTGCTGCAGCGGAGCTCATACGGCATCTCGGCGGAGGAAAACATGGTCTGCTGTAGCAAGGTCTCTAAACATAAAAGTTTTTGAATTATTTGTGTGCCGTGTCCCCGGAGTAGGACATAGGGCATTAAAATGGCGTCTGAGGTCCTTGATGAACTCTGTGGGGTCGCTGGATGGCTTGAATTGTTGCTGTGTGATGAATTCACACGGGAGTCGGAGGGGTTCTCCGTAGAGCAGTTCTGCTGCTGTTGACTTCAGATCATCTCGCCAGGCGGCTAGTGTTGCGAGTGGGCTGGAGATGCGTCGATGTATCTTCGGTTTCTGACATGGAATGCGTGCTTGGGTCCATTTTCTGCAGTCGGCTCGGATGGCGGGCCAGACATAGCGTCGTGCTATGCGTTTGGTCGTTGCTTTATTGCCGGAATGCGAAAGTCCGTGGATAGCATCGAAAATTTTGTCTTTTGAAAGGCTTCGAGACAAAAGGGCGGATACTAGACGTGGATGTGTCGTAGTAAATTGGGATGTCAGAAGAGGGTACGTATACTTCTGCGAGTCGAAGTACAGAGTCGGATCGAAAAGGAAACTCTCTTTACAGGCGTGAAAAACGGATGCCGAGGCGGGGTTGCAGACGAAGCGCGTCTTGCCTTTGGCGTTGCCGTGTAAAAGGTCGCTGAGTGGAGCTGGAAGCGTCGCGGCACTGGGAGTAAAACGACGATGGAAGTTTATAATTCCCAGTAATTGCCGACGTTGCTTGAGTGTTTGCGTGGGCTTGCGAGGAAATCCTGTGGGTCGGGTGATTTCTGGGAACTTCAGCAGAAAACGATGCTGAAGCGAGGTTCCAGAAACGGTTCGTATACCAGTGTGGCTGTTTTTGCATTTGTAGACGCGTGCAGAAATGTGGGTATCTCGTAGGCGTTGATTTTTTATGTCGACCACGCGGATGTGGTGAAGAAAATCAAATCCGATGACGGGCTTGGATACGTCGGTGAGTCGTGAACGCTGTTCCAAGTGAAAAAGCTTCGGATACCTAGGTTGAGATCGAGTGTGACGTAGCCATAAGTATGAACGGGTGCGAAGAGGCGGCAGGACGCAGGACTTCTTCTCGGCCAGGTCACCGGTTGCCGTTACAGGTGACCGGCTTGTGCGTTTCCCGAAAGTTGGAAATTGCACGGGGAATGATACTGCTTGGCGTTGGTGCCGAAGGTACGGTGGTACCAGGAAACTGAGCCTTCGTTCCGGGGAGTAGAGCGAGATCGTGAGTGAGACGCTGGATGAGCTCTGGAACGTGGGAGGCGGGGTGCGGCAGTGGGGTTTATATCGAAATTCATAGCGGAATTTTTAAGAAAAAGAGAAATGTAACGTACCTCGGCTGCGTGCTCGACCTGAGCGGAATAAATCGCGGGGTCGGACTGCCCGAAGGGCGGGATTCGTATCCCCGTACGTTCTGTGGCAGCTGGAGCGGCGGCGGGTGGAGGCATGTTGTGAGCGGCGTTGCTTAGACGTCAGATCTTGACAGCTTGGTGGCGGCTTTACCACGGCCGTAAGCGGGATGTCGGATCTGGGCCAGTCGTTCGTCGTGCTGACACGTCACCGCTAGCAATCTGTGCTATGATGACCTCCTCTTGCGGTTGTGGATTGCCCATTAGTAAGATAATACAAGATTTGTCGCTTACTTGTTCGTGGGTTCCAGAGGAGCGGTCGTGGCGGTCAGCAAATCGTAGACGTCGGGACGGTGGTTTCTTCGTTGGTTTCTCGTGCCAGTTACTCACTTCGGGTCATCAATTATGGGGATGTCGTCCGAGGCGTTATGCGTGGTTCACCAATTATGGGGGTGCCATCACGTCGAGGATCACGTCGGGGAGTCACCAATTATGGTACGTCAGATGGTTACCATATAATATCGTATTCATCTGGCAGGAGAAACGAAGAAGAATACGTAGACTACTAAGTCGTTTATTAAGTATGTATGTTACTACATTAATTGTGTTGATGAATGAATATATATTTACAGTGCATGTTCTAGTTATAATACAATAGTGCAAGGCAAGCGTTCTACTTATCATTACGTTACACACGAAAACTATGTGCAGGCTTGCGTTATTACTTGAGACGTTAGTAGGTTAAATGTTTATCCAGTGGCGTAGCGTAGGTACAGAGGCCACAACTTGAATGGAACACTATAATAATACGTTAATTTTTATTTTTCATTAAATGAACTACTAGGATAATATATATTGAAATTTGGGCAGTTAGCAATATATAAATTCGGAGTTGTCACTTCCATTTTAAATTCTGGTAGTTTTAGTGGTCGAATTGTGAGTTTGCACGGATTAATCGGTACCTACTGTACGAAGCGTATACGTTGGAAAACGTAAACAAGTAATATGGCGATACACTTGGCTGTCACCCGAATCGATTGTCAGCTGCAGCAAGAGTTGATCGCGGTCGATATAAAATATCATTGGATCAGGGAAACAGTGATTATTAAATTTATATTTGTGATTGGCCTAATACAGTGAATTATGAATCCATAATTCACTGCAGTGAATTATAGGTACGATATTTCACAAAGAAAATTCTAATAATTGACATATAATTAAATAGGTGTAGAAAAAATTATTATTGCCGGCAACAAAAATTGTCTGTAACCAGGCTTTCACAGCCTTTTCGTGGCTATTTAAATAAACCAAAAACCAATGTATGCGAACCAATACGCCGCCGCCGGCTCTATTGTGCTATTATAGGAATATTTCATGTTCAGATTATTTTGAGAAAATGACCACAGAACGAACTTATTTATGGCTTACGGGTGTGGCAAAAACATTCTGTAGAAATATAAATATGTGTAAGTGTATAACATCTCTACATTATAAATTCAACTGAATTATCACAGCAGGCATTTATTAGATAAAGGAAATAATTTTTATGTCATATTTGAAGTTCCATAAATTTTTATGAATGCATTTAGGCATAGTTTTATTAGCTCTTGTCTTTTACTCATTTTTTGAAAGCATCTTATGTTTAGATGTGTGTACGTGAATTTGATTTTCGGTAAGATTAATATTTATTTTGTTGTTTGTAGCACCTACAGAATTGGGACATATTTATGGAACTGGGCATAAACGCACCACAACACCAGAATTGGAAACAGAAGATGATTTAACAGTCGATAAAAGTGAGCATTACTTATTGGCCTAGGTGCAGATAGTAAAGTACTTTGATCAATAACAACGTTTCATAATTCTCTAACACGTTTATTTTCTAACTACCCCAAAATTTTAATACTGCCTGCATCTCCCAAATTCAAGTTATTTTCTGATATGATTCTCTTCAATAAAACATCCTTATCTATGTAATTGTTTTCTTCCACACCCATAATTATTACTTTTGCCTTCCTTGGTTCTAATTTTTCCATTTTATAATCACTGCTCAATTCTTTCATTGTCTTGTCCACTAACTTTTGTCTAGAGTTCAAATCATTACATGTTACGTACTTACTACTGTTATATCTTTAGATATATTTTTTATTGTTCTTACAACAATCTTCATACTTGACACATCAACTTTATGTTTGATATCTCTTTTTGTATCGACACTGGTTTGGTTATTTACCACAGGCTTTACAACAAACATTCCTTAGGTGTGGATGATCAACTTTTTTTAACCACCATCAAACATTTCGAGAGCAGTTCGCACACAGCTACGAGTCCTGCTCAAGATCGCCTCGCGTACAATTTGCAAACAGTTCGCGAGCAGTTACACGTTGGCGCATACATAAAAACGCGAACATTTCAACAGTCTGCAACAAATTGTGGGCAGGTGAACATATCTTTTGATCTTTTGAAGTTATCGACGGGAATTTATGCGAGCTCGACGTGAACAAGACAAACAACACTAATGTTACGCAATCTGCTAGCGAACTTAACGCAAACATTTTGCACACCAGACTGTTGGGGGATCGCGAGTGGCGCGCCGGTGGATTCGCAGCTTTACGTACTTAACACCCACGATCAAAGAAATGATGTCAAAAGACGATCTTCCCAGTACAAATTCACATCCCAAATTTAATCACCATCACGATCTTTTGTTAGTTTAAGTAATAAGAATTTTTGGAAGACTTTTGATGTTCGACATCGCCTTAACGAACCACTTTAAGATATAGGTAAATCTGGTTAAATCATCCTATCTTGTTCTCAGATAGCATCTTGAACGGCCTTGTGCTATCACCTGATCTCTGTTGTTTCCTCTTTCTCGCATACTGAGTACACTGGCGACCCACATCCCACCATGCATATTGCATAAGCAAAGGCCGTAAGTATCTTGTATCCCTGGGTGTTACGTAGTTGTTTCTCATTACTTGTTCTTTGTGCCGATGATGATAGTTAAGAATCAACGATCACTACAGGGTACAATAATAAATTATCGAGAACAACAGTGAAGAGTAGGTAACCAATAGTCAACTTTTATGCATGCGCCTTAATGCTTGTGAAGAATGATGTTGCTATCATCATCATCATCATAAGGTTCTCAGTCCGAAGACTGGTTGGACGCGTACCTCCATTCTTTTCTATCCTGAGCTAACCTACGCATTTCCCTAAAAGTAGAACATCCTACATCCCTAACTATTTGAGAGCAGTAGTCTAATCTAGGCCTACCCCTACCTCTTTTTATTCCTATCTCTGACTCTAGTATGTCACGAACTATTCCTTCGTGTCTTAGAAGGTGTCCTACCATCCTATCTCTCCTACTCTTTATTGTTTTCCATACCTTTCGCTTTTCCCCAACTCTTTCTAATACTTCCCTATTGCTAACCTTATCTATCCACGGTATCTTCATCATGCGTCTGTAGCACCACATTTCAAACGCTTCTACTCTTTTTCTATCCGCTTCTCCTATTGTCCAAGTTTCGCACCCGTATAATGCCGTACTCCATACATACGACGTTAAGAGTCTCTTCCTAGTCTCTATATTAACCGTTCTCGAGCATAACAGTTGTTTCTTTTTGTTAAACGCAACTCGGCCCTGCGCCATTCTTTGTTTTATATCTTTAGTGCTCCTACCATCTTGAGTTATTTTACTTCCTAAGTAGCAGAAATCCGCGACCTCCTCTATCTTCTCATTTCCAATTTGTATTTCCATTTTAGTTCTATTTTTACATCCCCTACATACCAAAATTTTAGTTTTCTTTTTATTGATTTTCATGCCGAAGCCCTGTGTCAAAACTGCTTCCATTTCATTCAGAGCCGCTCCTAATTCTTCTTTGCTAGATGCTAACACTGCTATATCATCCGCAAATCTGAGCATGTTAATAGTTTGGCCCTGTACATTGATCCCTGAGGCTGTTCTTTCCTTAACAATATTAATCGCATCTTCGATATATAAGTTGAAAACTAGAGGTGACAATGCACATCCCTGTCTCACTCCCTTCCGGATATCTACTTCCCTTTGTTCCTGCTCACATTCTATAACTGCCTTTTGCTCTTTGTAGAGATTATGTATTATTCTTCTGTCCCTGTATTTCATCCCTACCTTTCTCAGCACTTCGAACATCTTCCCCCATTTTACGTTGTCGAAGGCTTTTTCTAAATCTACAAATCCTATATAGACGCTCTTTCTCTTTTCTATCGTTTTTTCTATAATTACTCGTGTTGCTATCAATATGATTATTAAAATATATTTATAATTATAAAATACCTATTAAAATTAAGTAACAGAAAAGCATTCATTAATTTGTTGACAGACTCTTGCTTTTCAGTTGACTATTCTCCGTTCAAAGTCAACGCTATCAATAAATAAAATGCATGGGTGAACTTAAAACCAGTAATGATTTTATTTTCAATATTTTATAGATTTTGAAGTAGGAGATCATGACCGTTTGTATGTTTCAACTACACAAATGGAAATGTCGAAGACAACACTATCTAGAAGTATGTATCACTTAGAAACAGAAGTGCAAAAGTCTAATATTTATTTTAATTTGAATAGGTCCAACAAAAGGACATCTTTATGGGCAAGCACCTATTTTCTTTACAAAGACGACATCTGCAAGTAATTTAATTTACTTCTCAGGCTACAGAATAGTCCAGGAGCCCATGGAAAAATCGCCAACTTCATACAGAGTACAAAAATAATAATAGCCCAGTCAAATGGTGGTTTTCTCGTAACAAAATTAGGGAAGTTTTTTTCTCAGCGGTTCTGTATGTTCTTTTGTGGGTGCTGAATCCGAATTTCAAATTTGCTGCCATGTAGGAGGTCGGCTTCACAACTAAAAACGCAAAAAACCTCAAAATTTTCGCACTTTTTTCAGTGTTTCGCTTATATCTCGAAGATTATACATTTTTCGAAGATAGCCACTCTATACAAAATTAAAGTAGACAAAATTTCCTACAAAATGCACTGGTCCACTTTGATTTTCTGACGAGAGGTATCGGCGCTAGAGCGCGCTGAAAAACAGCGATTTTTTGGCCCTTCTGGGAAAACGTCAAAAACGCCCACTTTCATCCCCTACAACTCGAATAATATATAGGTTATCAACAAAAACCCTTATATCACGTGAAAGTACATTAAATTTCCTACAAGAGATGTTTAACATTCAGTTTTCTCATAAGGTGGGAGGAAGCAAAGCGAAAATTACGAAAATTGCCTTCTGCGCTCTACAGCCAAAACAGTCCTTCCCACCTGTATCTCTCATCGGCGCTATACTTTCGATGTATTACACTTAAAAGAGACTGTTTTGAATGAATTGATGGCAAATCATATTTGATGAAAACATTAACAAATTATATTTACAACATATTAGGTACACGACACTGAATATAAAGCTGAATATGAAATCTGTACTCGTATGTATTAATTTACATGTGTCATGAAATGAGGGAAAGTCGAACCCAGGATTGGGTCATCACTTCGAGTAGGTTCTCCATCTGGAAAATAAAGAAGGCATTTAGTGTTAGAACATGGTTACAAGAACAGATAAGTTGTATAGTGAACTGTCGATGTATGAAGAAATACCTCAGTTAGTAGTAACTTTTGGGTACTTGTTCATAGAAACTTTTCTTCTTATTTTAAGCTTCTCTACGTTCGTCTGAAGTTTGGCACACCCATTCTGAATCACCCTGTATTTTCAAAGGAAAAAATCCGTAGCTTCATAAAACGCGCAAAATACCTCTTTTTCAGCAAGTTCAAATCCTGATTCCATGATTCCATACAGAAATAAACTTACCGACAAACATTTTGAAATTCTTGCAGAAGCAACCTAAGAAAATGAATTACATATTACTTTTAAGTTTTAACCAGTTTAATCTGATCTACTAATCAGTAAAGTTTATTATTTATGAACATGTTATTTTTCATTTTGATATCTCTGTAACTGTAATAGCCTAATAGGTAAGTGGTATTTTTTCTTTTGTTTTTAAGATATCTTGAAAACGACAAAAAAATTGAGCTACCTACATAATAACGATCAATATGTTATAGATCCCTACTTAAATGTTAAATGTTGAGCTACGTAAATACTGCTGTTAAATCCAGTACTTACTTACCTATGTACCTAAACCACGTTAAATTTATAAATAAAAATGCCTGGCGTGAATTTTTCTACGATTATCTATTGAATTATCTGGATAATTATACTTCACCTATTATCTTTATCTAGATTATCATTTGCCAAATCATCTTTCATCTGTATTTAGATAATATTTTTCATAATTATCTGTTATCTTATCTAGATAAAAATAAGGTTATCTGTGCACAACACTGCTTACTATTGCTAAACGACGGTTAAAATAACAACACATAAGGAAATTATATCGGTATTCTATTACTGTAGCTATATAGAAGATAAAATGATAAGACTAAAAGAATATTCACAGCAAAATAGGTATTAACATGAAATTAAATGGGTTTTCTTTAGGACAATTAAATCGGTTTTCGCGGTGTATCCTGATTGGACACGCCACGGGCTCGTCGTAACGATTAAACTGAATTACCATCGGTTTCGTGGAGTTTACGTGATAGCCTCAGAATGCAATCTCCTCTGGATTATCACCGGGTTATACGTATCTGGGAAATAGACGGTATTACAGCTTGATTGTACTAAAGGCCGCCGATTCGGCCAGGTACGATCGATCCCCGCCTGTATATCGTCTCATTTGTTGACTTATGTCACCACGAGATTGCCGGATCGATCCAACCCACACCAGCAGACACCCTTAGCTCCTGCTGTATCTATTCCCTCGCTACGCAAAGCTGGATCTAGTCCACTCGCAACTAGGTTGTGTTTGATAGTTAATATTACTGCAATACCAATTATCATACACCGGGCACTTACTCAAATTTATTTTTGGCATATCAGTTAATCACACGGCGAACTTAGGCAGGTTCAATCAGTTATTTCTGTTTCGGATCGGAGCGGCCAGCATCCTCTCAGATGCTGGGAGTACTGGTCCTGACTGAGGGCCGGACGACCAGGTACTGAATTTCTTCTCGGGATCCTCCACTTTTATAAGCGGAGAGTGGAGGAGCTAGCTTCGGCGGTTCACTTCCATATTTCCGGCGGGGGAGTAGTGCCGGTTGAAAATACATGACGTACCTATCTTCCACATCACGACGTGACGTCAGAACGTCCAAAGTAAACACTAATCAATTTTGATTATCCACTGGGTTTACTTTTGCAACGTTACACCATTTAAACCTGTTTTTACAAATCATTAAAATGTTAATAAATAAAGAAGTTATTAACAAAAAACTAAATTGCAATTTTTTTTCTTTTTTTTAAATATCTAGGAAACCAACAGAGGGAAGTCGATTTTTGTGAGGGCATATTAAAGAGTTCCAAATTGCAAAACTTTTTCCCCATTTAAACGCGTTTCTATCTTTAAAGATAAATGAGATAGCAATGTTGTCGAGGCTTATCTGGGACACCCTGTATATGGCAAATAAAATAGTTATTAATATTTTCGTACCACATCGGTTCGGTAATTTTGCCGTGGGCTCCGCTACTAGAGCACAAGTGTACTTCTGAGATTAGAGCATGAACAATATTTTTCTGCCAAATTTTAAAATGAATCTAGGATTAGATTTTGTTCTGAGAATTAAGGAATACCTAGTCTATAGTACCCTCAAGTTTGAATTGAATACTTAGTTTAATACTTTCAACTCCTTTCATAGAACATGTGTATGGGCACAGACACATTTATAAGACACGGAAAGTAACACGAAGAAGACTGAAATCAAAATGTAATAATTTTACTTCCAGACATGAGATTTTAAGTACTTATACCCCGACGTGTATTTTACAGCTCATATTTTAGGAGGACACACAGACGGTCTGAGACGAATTCCCATCAAATCTTTCTTGCATGAAAAAGATTTAGTCAGAGGTAATTAATCAGCTAATATCGAAGCATAAATTAAACATTTTTACTGTTAACAATATTTTTTGTTATTTGCACTTATAGCTGCCGAAGACGACCAAGGCAATGACGACGATGATGATAATGGTGATGGTGATGATGATGATGATGAAGGTGAACTACCATCTGGAACAGAAGGTTAGCTATTTCTTGTATTTCAAGTAAAATCAGATGTTTGCAATTTCGCACTTAGTTCGACAGCTTGAAGTAAAATTTCTAATGAATTATCAATTTGTTTAATAAGCGGAGTCAAATTGTTTCCGCGATTTAAAAAATTTTTGGGGGGCGATACCATGGGCGCCGTTTGAAAAAAAAACTCTGTTGTTATCCCGAGTTAGGCACTGACACGTCATAAAAGTAGCTATTTTAGCGCATTTCGTGAATAGTCTGTTCTCATATTTAAAAACAGCGTCTATGGTCGCGAGGACAGAAAAGTGCAATGCCTTCACCTCTGTAAAATGTCCTTAAGGACCGCAGACCACGTTTTAGTGTAACTAGTATTTTCTTCGATAATCACATAGCGCAGAGCGAATGAAAAATGTAAGTGTGTGCCAGAATAACAAGATAATATGATATTAAACTGAAATCGAAAAAAAATCTTCCTTCCTGTTTTGCGCATGTTTAAATTTAGTGACCCGACATTAAAAAGATTCACAGCCTTCGCAAATATGCAACCGGGGGAGACATTGAAAATGACGAAGCAGAATGTAACTCTTGTGCGTTTGGGATATTTTGCATACGCGATAGCGTGTTAGATAATTATTCATAAAACACCTCGCCGATGTATAATAACTGCATTTTTGTTGTGGCAATCTCTCACATTTGCGACGCTAGACGGTCGCACTCTGATCTCTGAATGAAGCTTATTCAGACTGAGCTGTCTAGCCGTCTAGCGCGCCGTCAGGCGCTCGACTTTAACAGCTAGCCGCTCGGCTCTCACGCGTGACGTATGTGACAAATGCAACAAAATATTTTCGGTGAATATGATCCCCATACTAGGATACTAAAAACAATTTAAATGTTGAAATATTTTCCTCATCTGAGGCAAGTTCTACAGCTTCTTTTATTGCTGGTACTGTTAAAGAAACCTCGTTTTCACTCTCACTACTCATTATATCTTCTTTTGTAGAATGTGCATTTCAAATTAAAAGCAAACCATGCTGATTTGACGTTTCAATTTGAACTGACACATCGCGATCGCGGCCTACTGAATAAATGTAAAAAAGGGTCAAAGCGATGTTCCTATTGGTGTAGTGAATAATATTCATTAATCACTGCAGTGATGAATGTATCTAATTATGATTGAAGAAACACAAGTATAAAGAGTAGGTATATTATAAGATAGTCGTTGAAAAAATATTTATTTCAATAAAAAATAGATTACGAAATAATTTAAAATTCTCTACGAAATTCATTAAAACGAATCTTTTATTGAAGTAATAGGCCCAGTCTGGAAATTCTTTGTAATAAAATTTTCAAAAGAAAGTAGGTACACAACTCATAATCAAATAATTCAGGGCTGATAATTTGAAAAAGGGAAGCCCTACTAAAATTTGATAAGAGTAAGTTTTTGTCAAAAGTCTACGAAGCATTTTAATAGTATATTATTATATGAGCGATTATGACAACCATTATTCACGAAGATGATGTTTGAGCCCACGAGCCGAAGGCGAGTGGCTCAAATCATCTGAGTGAATAATGGTCATAATCGCGAATATAATAATATACTTTTTCTACACCTATTAAACAAATAAATTAGACTCAAATTTGATAACTTTAATGGAACACTATCATAATACATTAATTTTTATTTTTCAATAAATGAACTACTTACTAGGAATATATATTGAAATTTGTGCAGTTAGTAATATATAAATTTGGAGTTGTCCCTTCCATTGGTAAATTCTGGCAGTTTTAGTGGTTGAATTGTTAGTTTGTACGGATTAATGGGTACCTACTCGACCGAAGTGCATACGTTGAAAAACGTAAACAAGTAATATGGCGAGATACACTTGGCTGTCACCCGAGCGATTGTCAGCTCCAGCAAGAGTTGATCGCGGTCGATATAAAATATCATTGGATCAGGGAAACAGTGATTATCTATTGAATCTATATTTGTGATTGGCCGAAATGCCGTGAATTATGATTTCATAATTCACTGCAGTGAATTATAGGTACGATATTTCACGAAGAAAATCCGAATAATTGTCATATAATTAAATAGGTGTAGAAAAAACTTTCAATACACTGCCGGACAAAAAAAACGGGTCACTATCAGAATTATTACAATTTTAGAGAATAAAAAAACAACGGAGAGTTTTAAAATATATTTAACTACATTCTTTTCATCTTAACAATAAATAAAAAACAAGAAACTAAATGATTCGTCAACAAAAACCTAACAAAAGAATTTTTTAAAGATCAACTGTTTTAAGAACTTAACAAGGCAAACAAAGAAATATTAACATAGGAAAAGCACACTAGCAGAACGAAATTAATAATGGGTGTTACAACCACGAACTCTTATTACTTCCCTTAAACGTTGTGGCATACTCTGAATGAGGCTATCAATAGATTCTTGGGGTATTTGTTCCCATTCTTCTTGAAGCGCCATCTTTAAGCCATTTAATGTTTCTGGTAGGGGTTGGCGACGTCTAATCCTTTTCCCAAGCTGATCCTACAGTACAGTTGCTCAGTGGGATTCAGGTCTGGACTATTGGCTGGCCTTAGGAAACGTCCAATACCAACCTCTTCAGAGTATTCGGTAACAATTCTTGCTGTGGGTGGGCGGGCGTTGCCATCCATAAACACAAAATTGTCCCCTATAAATGGCATATATAGTGTGACATGGGGTTCCAGACACTCAACAATGTATCGGTGTGCAGTCATTGTTCCATTCTCATTGAAAACCAATTCTGTGTGAGCCCCCAGATGATATTCAGGCCCGCACCATAATGCTACCACAATTGAAACTGACCCTGGGAGATATGCAACATTGACTGTACCGCTCCCCTGGCCTTCGCCACACCTTTTCACGCCCATCTGGTAACCTGACACTAAATCTTGACTTGTCCGAGAAGAGCACGTTCGTCCATTAATGTTCGTTCCAATTTACGTATTGCCGTGCAAACGCAAGTCGTGCTCTGCGATGTTTTACGGTCAACAGGAGACCCGGGGCTGGCTTTCTTGAAGTCAAACCATATTCGTTTAGCCTTTTTCGAACTGTCCTGGCTCAAACTGCCACTCCTCGAACATCGGCCAACCATTCAGCAAGAATAGATGATGGCAATGCTCGATCTCGCAGCGCAGCATCATGGAGAAATTGGTCATCTTGATGGTTCGTAGTCCGTGGACGACCTTCCTTGCAAACCCGTGAGTTTCACGAAATCGCAAGAGTGCATTTTGCACTGTATATTCAGCACTTGGGCAATATACCGCACACTTCGGCCATCGTGGCTTAAAGCAACAATTTGTGAGCAAATTTGGGGGCGCATTGTATGGAAAATGTTAAAAGTTGACATTTACAAATGAAATGTCGCCAATGAAACAATAGAAAATACAGAGCAGCCCATTAAGTTAAAAGATTTTGATGTTTCAATAAAGAAGCATGAAGAGTCAAAATCTCAAAATGCTGATTCGGCTATTTAGGCTTACAAAAGGTGCAATATTCAGTTAAGGTACGTTTTCCAAGGCACGACTGCAGCGATAATCGCTCATCGATCATCGTTTAGCGATTATTGCGATACACTACTTGAAGGTAATTTGTCTGTATCCGTTTTCCAACACGCTATGATCGCCACAGTCGCTAGCGATTATCGCCGAGCTGCTATAGTCGCCTGGTCTCAGAGCAGTAAAAATCGCAGTCGCCACATATATCGCAATTCTGGACGGGACGTGTTTGTTTCCATAATGTCTTCGCAAACTTCAAAATTACATTTCACGACTGAAGAAGATGAAAAGTTGACTGAGCAAGTGAGAAAACATCTTGATTTAAATGATTTTGAATTAATTATTGGAAACAACCTTCCTCATTCCTAGTTCTATATATCTGGTGCATGTCTCTTCTCGGAGGAAATGTTTTCATCATAATGTAATCATCATCTTCTTCTTTTACTTAAGCTCATGACTGGGTACTAACCAACAGTAAACTGACAGTTAAACAATTGTCAAAATCGCTTGTGGGAAAATACCCATTCGATCAATGTCAGCGATGATCACTTAGAGATCATCGCTTCACGATTATCGCTGTGCGATAGACGCGCCTTGGAAAATGTACCTTAAGAGTTTGTTTTTCCTCACTAGTAGGCCAATCGTTAATTATTTGTTAAGTTAAGTTACATAAAAATATTGTAGGGCCTCAAAATAAAAATAAAAACATGTGACCCGTTTTTTTGTCCGGCAGTGTATATTCCAGAAAATGTTCAGTGGCGTGCGAAATATTTATGAAAAAGAGTGAACAACTCTAGTAACTGCGCCGCTGGATTAAAGTTACAAATATTGACTACACCTCTCAATGGATTTCATTTTAAGAAAACCACTTATCAAAATGCAATCAGTAACTTTCATATAATTAGAGTTATTACATAAAAATATTTTGAAAAGGGAAACTTAAATACCATGTATCTCAAATATAACGGATTTTTTGTTAACTGATGATATAACAAACATGCATTTTTTTGATGTGTTCTATAGTATACCTATTTATGAAGTATTTTACATTAAAATTGACTCACCTGAATATCCTACTAATTCTACGCATTCGATGAACGGCTAGCATAAAAAATATCCGTGAAGTTGTTCGTCCGCACGTCCTATAGACTTGCGCCAAGTGTTTTTTATACCGGCGGAAAGGTGTAGGTAGGACACGTTGAAAGGCCGATTCGGATACCTTAACTCCTCGGACTACGAATGTCAAAGAATTATTTCCCCGAGGCCACAGTTACCAAGCCAAATAATTGTTTTCCCAAGAAGCGACATATTTTAAGGTTAAAAACTACAAAATCTGTAGAGGCAACTTCTCCTGAGGGATAGGTACATAGGTAGGTACTGCTCGAAAGAGGCGATTTCGGCGAGTGCTGCATGGCAACGAAATTTGAAGCGGTCAACTTTTAAGGGCAGAATAAAATTTCTTGAAAATGGGCAATAAAAATTTGCACAATTGCAAAATCGGCTAAATGAGCAACTGTACACTAATTGAATTTGTGGAATTTTTTGTTTTAATATCGTAGTAAACACCAACTTAACACATTACGCAGTTTTTCAAAGAAAACGTATTTTGCAGAGAAACGTCTACAACACTAAAATATCTCTTATGTAATTTAGCTGCTTAAGACCTCATAAACTGAAGAACCAAAATACCATGGTAAACGAGCAAAAAAAATGAAAAATGAAAAAATTAGGAAAGGGGCCAAGTCACGGCGAACTCTCTTTACCAGGCGAGAATGCAACCCCCCACTTCACACGTTCCGTGTGACGTAGCCGTCCGACTTTCTTATGGAGCCTTATGGAAATAACGCACGCTTCACCAACTATTTCAAATTTTGAGTTATTTAAAACATTTATGTGATACACCAAGCACGATATTAATTGAAGGAATTATTATTTTCGTCTTTCTTTAAAAGAACGCTGTTATAATGAAACCATATTTTATTCTAATATCAGAAATATGGAAATATTTATCTATAATCATAACATAAAATGAAATAAGACATACCAACAGAATAAAATATAAGTAAGTAGCTACAAACAAAGCGATATATAACATTTATTAAAATTATTTATAATTTTGACTAAATATTAGGTATGTAGTTATTAACACGGTTATTAATAATATTTTTGTCCTACAAAATAGAAAACCGACTTCAATATACAATGAGAACATCATCAATGTAGTCGAAGTCAATTAAATACGCATTATTAAGGATAACTCAAAAACTACTGGTCAGATCTTGATCATTTATATGGGACCACATGAGAAGCACCAGCTTTCAAATAAAAAAAGAATCATCAAAATCGGTTCACCTAGAAAAAAGTTCTGAGGTAACACATTAAAAAATGCAGTCGAATTGAGAACCACCTTCTTTTTTGAAGTCGGTTATAATAAAGAAATACGTATAGGTGTAGTGGGAGAAAATCCTACTATACGTTATAGGATATAGGTAAATATAACAGATCTAATTTAAAGTTTGTATCTTCCTTTTGCGGTTATCAGCATTCATTCTCTGCGCTGACAATTTGATAGTTCCTAATTTTTTTTTTATAATCGGGCAATATAATATTAAATGACTGGAAATATTTTACCAGCAATAATTTGAATTTCTTAATGTCCAAAACTGTATCGCCAACATAAATTTTCGGTACGAGATTTTTAGATAGCTCTCGGTAAATAAGAGTTGTCTTAGACTCTAATAATTATAAGTCATTTTCTGTATTATATTTTTTGTTTAATTTTGATGGTAGATCCCTTTTGAAGCAACCAAAGTTTAAAATAATATTTTCGGTGTTTTAGATTCTTCCAATTGCTTTTTAATGCTATTAATCTCGCGCTCCTTTATTTCTGTACTTCGGTAAAAATAATTTCCAGGTTCTTCGAAAAAACAAATCGCACGAAAATATGCGACACCAAGTTAGACACCCCACGGAAAATTTATTTATCAAAATAGGCACTTTAAAACAATTTATTGCAAAAATTCTACTCGAATACACGTGGAAATCGTATCAATCGGCTGCGGACGGCTGACGTCACGTCTCCCACTGGTAAATAGAGTTCGCCGTGGCCAAGTGCCTTATTCTACGACGGCGTACTGGGGCCACGGTAATTATTTTTTTCATTTATGTCAACCGTTGAGTAATTAATTCAACGGTCGACTTATTATCTCAACGGTAGACTTAATATTTCAACGGCCGACTTATTAACACGACGGTAGACTTAATAACTCAACGGTCGACTTATTATCTCAAAGGTAGACTTAATATCTCAACGGTCGACTTAATA
Source organism: Xestobium rufovillosum (assembly GCA_963966045.1). Lineage (NCBI taxonomy): Eukaryota > Metazoa > Arthropoda > Insecta > Coleoptera > Ptinidae > Xestobium > Xestobium rufovillosum. The sequence continues at coordinate 5,849,681 of OZ014496.1, forward strand.
TCTCAACGGTCGACTTAATATCTCGACGGTCGAATTAATATCTCGACGGTCGACTTATTAACACGACGGTAGACTTAATAACTCAACGGCCGACTTAATATCTCAACGGTCGACTTAATATTTCACGGGTCGACTTAATATCTCGACGGTCGACTTAATATCTCGACGGTCGACTTAATATCTCGACGATCGACTTATTAACACGACGGTAGACTTAATAAGTCAACGGTCGACTTATTAACTCAACGGTCGTCTTATTATCTCAACGGTAGACTTAATATCTCAACGGTCGGCTTATTAATACAACGGTCGAGTTACTATCTCAGCCGTCGACTTATTATCTGGACCGTATTATCTGGATGCCGACGGTAACACTGAAAGTGATACTATCTCACTGCTAGGGATGGGCAGAATCCTAGATAAGGAAGGATAGGCAGAATCGAATACTTTAATGAATCGAGAACTTCGTATTCGAGAACTTTTGAGAATCGAGACCTTTCCCGAGACCCGAGAACAACACAAAAATATTGTACCTCATACGGAAGCTGCGCGAACCTCGGAATCTGATTCTGTCTTGGTCTCGATACTGCACCATTGGAGCACTTTCAAAGCGGCGGCGTTCGCCAAATTCAATCGGCATGCGAAAGCATCTTTTTAATTTTGCATGTTTTGACGTGTATGGAAAACCGCAGACCAACTGGTTTCGTCCTTCTGGGACTCCTCAGTACGGTGCTCCCCCTACACACTCAAACCATGCAATTTAATCTTTGAGTAATTATCTAGTATTAATTAGTGGTACTGGACCGTTCGAACAACTACTCCTCGGGCAATTATAGAACTAAATCCAGATTTTTGTACTACGAGACGTTTCAGTCTGCTACCCCACCTAAGGTGGCTTTGAAACAATCTTAATTTGTCTCCATGTACGTCCGTGCTTTTAAGCAGGTCTTTGTTCAAATATTGCACGTTTTGAATGTGTATGGAAAACCGCAGACCAACTGGTTTCGTCCTTCTGGGACTCATCAGTACGGTGCTCCCCCCTACAGTTGGTCTGCGGTTTTCCATACACATTCAAAACGTGCAATATTTGAACAAATACCTGCGTAAATTAGGATTGTTTCAAAGCCATCTTAGGTGGGGTGGCAGTCTGAAACGTCCCGTAGTACAAAAAGTCTGGATTTAGTTCTAAAATTCAATGCCTGGCGGGGTATTTGCCCGAGGAGTAGTTGTTCGAACGGTCCAGTACCACTAATTAATACTAGATAATTACTCAAAGTAGTTGTCACTTGCTGATATCTGTACAGAGCGCGGCAGCATATATAGCAAGATTAAATTGCATGGTTTCAGAGTGTAGGGGGAGCACCGTACTGATGAGTCCCAGAAGGACGAAACCAGTTGGTCTGCGGTTTTCCATACACATTCAAAACATGCAATATTTGAACAAGGACCTGATTAAAAGCACGTACGTAGGTACATGGAGACAAATTAGGATTGTTTCAAAGCCACCTTAGGTGGGGTAGCAGTCTGAAACGTCTCGTAGTACAAAAAATCTGGATTTAGTTCTATAATTCAATGCCTGGCGGGGTATTTGCCCGAGGAGTAGTTGTTCGAACGGTTCAGTACCACTAGATAATTACTCAAAGTAGTTGTCACTTGCTGATATCTGTCCAGAGCGCGGCAGCATATATAGCAAGATTAAATTGCATGGTTTGAGTGTGTAGGGGGAGCACCGTACTGATGAGTCCCAGAAGGACGAAACCAGTTGGTCTGCGGTTTTCCATACACATTTAAAACATGCAATATTTGAACAAGGACCTGATTAAAAGCACGTACGTACATGGAGACAAATTAGGATTGTTTCAAAGCCACCTTAGGTGGGGTAGCAGTCTGAAACGTCTCGTAGTACAAAAAATCTGGATTTAGTTCTATAATTCAATGCCTGGCGGGGTATTTGCCCGAGGAGTAGTTGTTCGAACGGTCCAGTACCACTAGATAATTACTCAAAGTAGTTGTCACTTGCTGAAATCTGTCCAGAGCGCGGCAGCATATATAGCAAGATTAAATTGCATGGTTTGAGTGTGTAGGGGAAGCACCGTACTGATGAGTCCCAGAAGGACGAAACCTGTTGGTCTGCGGTTTTCCATACACATTCAAAACATGCAATATTTGAACAAATAACAGATGCAGGCTATAAAAAATTAAAAAGATACTGTCGCATGCCGATTGAATTTGGCGAACGCCGCCGCTCTGAAAGTGCTCCAATGCTGCAGTATCGAGACCAAGACAGAATCAGATTCCGAGGTTCGCGCAGCTTCCGTATGAGGTACAATATTTTTGTGTTGTTCTCGGGTCTCGGGAAAGGTCTCGATTCTCAAAAGTTCTCGGATACGAAGTTCTCGATTCATTAAAGTATTCGATTCTGCCTATCCTTCCTTATCTAGGATTCTGCCCATCCCTAGCAGTGAGGTAGGCTCACTTTCCTGTTACCGTCCGCATCCAGATAATACGGTCCAGATAATAAGTCGACGGCTGAGATAGTAACTCGACCGTTGTATTAATAAGCCGACCGTTGAGATATTAAGTCTACCGTTGAGATAATAAGACGACCGTCGTGTTAATAAGTCGACCGGCCAGATATTAAGTCGACCGTCGAGATATTAAGTCGACCGTCGAGATATTAAGTCGACCGTCGAGATATTAAGTCGACCGTTGAGATATTAAGTCGACCGTTGAGATATTAAGTTGACCGTCGTGTTAATAAGTCGACCGTCGAGATATTAAGTCGAGCGTAGAGATATTAAGTCGACCGTTGAGATATTAAGTCTACCTTTGAGATAATAAGTCGACCGTTGAATTAATTACTCAACGGTTGACATAAATGAAAAAAATAATTATCGTGGCCCCAGTACGCCTTCGTATTATTCAATATTAAGGAGTTCCTTATAAAAAATTTTATGTTCTTCTTTCTCCAAGTATGGGATCATGGATTTCAAATGGTTCTTCTTATTTTCTCCAACTTTATCTTGATTTGGTAACATATTAATGTTTATATTGTTTATTGTAATCAAACGTCAAATAGTTGTTAGCACACTTTGGCACATAGCACTTTCAAACATGTTCAGGCACTTACACACTGCCAAATATGTCAAGGTACAAAACCCACAAATAATTTTTTGGCACATGGCCCTTTTCAACCATCATTCCCGGTGGCACTTTGAACCTTTCAATGATACAAACTCATTTTAGGCAAAACTGCCACTTAGCCCCTTTGATATTTCAACGTCTCAATTGTTTAAAACGCTTCCAAAGAGCAACTTTTTCAAATGAGATTTTAAGTTCGCGCGTCATTATTTAAACTTAATGAAGTGCATTGCGTCAAAACCAATTGACACGCCAGACATTTTAGTTGCAGTACATATATTTCTCATTTTCGTTTGTCATTTTCTAATTTCACGTCAGATCCAGATGTCAAAACAGCAGGCAAAGGTTATGCAAACGTCATAAGTGACATTATGACAGCTGACGTATATTTAAGGGAGGGTGGGGGAATTGTGCGCAGCGGGTAATTGTGCGAATGTTGATTCTCACACAAACAGTGCCAAGCTTGGAACACAATAAGTGATGTCCTATATCGAAAAGTGTATTAAACAACCTCCGTCAACAACTTGCGTTGCAGCGCTCTTGTTACGTGAACAGGGGCGGGTGGGCCAACGGGGATTTCGGGAGATTTCCCGAAGGGCCGGTTGCTTCGGGGCCGGTCTGGTCCGACCGATGTGAAAAAATGGACAGTTTATAAACGAAAAAAAAGTTACAAATTTTGTCTTAGAAAGTGTCAGTTCACTCATGAAATTGACTTCACGCGTGCATAACGCCAAGAGATTTACAGTTTTCGAAAAATTGTTTCTATAGAGACATAAAATATACCTTCTTCTACCATAATCAGGCTTTCGTGTTGCTAAATTTACTAGGATGAAGGTTTAATCGTGGTACAGCGAGAGCACTGCAAACGCAAAATATGCCTTTTGGTATGTGCTGCCGCCGCGTAGCGAGTGGGCGTAAACTCAGAGCGGCGTTGTCACATTTACTAGGTAACGAAAGCTCGGGCTTTGAATGTGCGTTGATCTTGTGTCCATAAATGAGTTTAGCGCGACGGTGTTGCAACACAGCTGATAGTTTGCTCCGATTTCTAACGGATACCTCACCGACCCGATGCCCCGCAGGTGTAACTTTTGACCTGCTTTGCCGGACTCTTAAAAACCTTAAAAATCCAATTTGTATTTTATTAAAAAATAAATAAACAAAATCTGTGTGTCAGCTCCGACGCAGGACAGGAGATTACTCCTTACAAACGATTATTTTAACTCCAATCACTTGATAATAGGGTACACGCGAATGTCAGTTTTATACCCAAATGTGTATTTATCAGATGGTTTATGTTCGAAAATGTCCAACTACATCAAAATATAGATTGTTTATAAATTCAGTAATTAAGTGACAATCTGCTAAACGTCGATCTCACTGGTAATTAAATAGTTTTCCTGGTGTTCGAATAGGCGTTGATTCACATTTCGACACTAAGCAATATTTGGAGTATTTAATATTAGGTTTTTCCATATTAAATCTAAAGATTCAACAAATTTAGGAACGAACAAACACTGTAAATGCTGCCTTTACAACGCCAACTGTAATATCTACTCTATGCCACTCTATTTTCACTATTTCCATGCTCTATGCAGTCAGACATAAACAATACATAATTTCAATGTTCGTAACGCGTTACTTTTAGTTAACGCGAAATGTAACACTTGATTTTACTACTCATAAAATTTCCGTACCGCGGGCTATAACTGAAAATCGATTCTTAAGGAGTAAACTCCAAAAATTACATGTACAAAGTAAAAAAATGTGTATTTTCTATGTAGTTAATATTTTCTGACTTTACTATTTGGTAGAAATTCATGATGAATTGAAAAATTACTACGCGTACTACCAATATAACGATTTATTATTATAAATTGACCGGTTTCAGAATTCACAATGATTCCATCATCAGAAATGTATTTTCTGTTTCTCAAAAAAATTGGGCCGGTCGATGCCAATGGTTTCCCGGGCCGGTAAAACCTTCCCCACCCGCCTCTGTACGTGAATATGGTCGCCAGACGTCAAAACGCACGAATTGTTATAATTTGTTGGCTCCAGCAGCTAAAGAGATAAGCTGACATTTTTATTTTAACAATGATCTCTCATGCATGGCTGTAATTACCATTGTGTTTTGTCGTATTTCATGTAAGAATCCTTGACAAAGTCGGACTTTTTTATGAGCTGCGATTTTCTTTTATGTTGGATCTGCTTTGCTGTAATTGTGCGCACTGCCTTGGGGTAATTGTACGCACAATTAGCCCTATGCCCTTGAATACGAATAAGCAAGTAAAGCTGTTTTTTTGCTTTTCGTAGATGCCGCGAACTTATAATCGTGCTGAGAATGCTAAAAACTATCGTTGTTATTATTGCCAAAAGTAAAAGTACTTAGTTCTTAATTTCGCCAAAGCTCGATGCTTATATGTAGTTACCTATAAGTACCTATCCAAATGGTTGGTTTTCGTTATTTTGTTTTTAGAGAAGTTTATGTTAATTTTGTTAAATGAATAAAACATTCTGGTAGTTTAGAATAAATGTTTCGTATGTCAATTCGTACTGATTTATGGCTTTAAATGTAAAACGCACAATTCCCCACCATCTGCGCACAATTACCCCGAGGGTTGGGGAATTGTGCGCTTTTGGGACTCTGGGCATATTATTTTTATGTTACCACACCTGCCTTTCAATTAAATATACTTCTGCACAATGAAACTACCATGTTAGGGGCCTACATTCAACATCATAACTGTAATGGTTTGGTCACAGCAGCAAATCTTCCTTAAGTGCGCACAATTCCCCCACTCTCCCTTACGTTTAGACTACTAACAAGCTGATAAAATACGAATAACCTACTTCCCGTCAAAACCACGGGTGTGAAGGCAGCCACATCCAAACCTTGCATTTCCAGCAACAAACCGTGGCTGATAGCACGGATCTGCATGCGCTAAAAATTCATAAATAGAAGTCAAATGCACGTTTAAAAATAATTAAGATAATACCTAATATCGTTATCTGTTGGGAATCCATTCCCACTACCAGCGAACAAAATTAAAACACTAATAAAAAAATTCGCATATAAACATTTACTGAAAACAGGCCGTCCCAACTCTAAATCCCCTCAGAACCACCCCCTTCGAGATCGTGACATGAAAATGACCTTGTGTGATAGTGCGACATATTGATTTTCCCCTAGCATGCTAAACTTGATTGTCACCCCCGTCAGAGGGGTTGGAAAAAACTAGAATTCGAGGTATAAATATTTGCTGAAAATGAAGTGTCGCAACTTCAAACCTTCTCAGAACCACCCCCTTAGAGATCGTGTCATTAAAATGACCCTGTGTGAGAGTGTCCCCTAGCATACCAAAGTTGATTGTCACTCCCGTGAAAGGGGTAGAAAAAAATTAAATTCGAAATTTAAATATTTATTGAATTTCGAGATCGCCTCGCGAAAAGATCTTCATGTGATAGTGCAGCTTCTTTTATTTGCCTTGGATTGCTTACGTTGGTTGGCACTCCGTCAGAGGGGGAGAGAATTGAAATTAACCATCAAAGAATTGCTTGAAAACAGAACGTTTCATTAATAAGTTTCCGGGTAAAATTATAAAACAACAAACATTCCTAAAGAACTGAAAAAGTGATAAATAATACAAATTTTCACAATTTCTATAAAATAACGGAGGAAAGGCTGGAACATTTTAAGAACTGAAAACGTTAAAAACCTGGAAATGAACTAGATCAAAATATAAATTAATGACAAAATTCTTGGAGAAACAAAACTTAGGAAGACTTTTTCTGTCACATTATAAAAACTTTATAATTGTATTCTTGAAAATAAAAAGAAATCAACATAAAAATTCTAAAAAATTAAAACTTATGCCTTGTTAAAATTTAAATGTTTTGAACGTCAGTGAAAACAAAAATTAAATTTCTGTGTACCAGCAAAGACATTACCTAAGCAGTACCTATTTGTTAATTTTTAGTAAGCACAACTCGCATATTTCACAGTGTTTGTGTTCGTTGCGATTGCAAAATATGCATCTGACACATGAATTTTCTTTGCCAATAGAAACCGGTTTAACACAAAAAAACATTTACTTACAGTCTCTGTAAATGACTTCTGAAAGATGTCAAGGTCAATTTCATATCACGATCTCGAAGGGGATGCTTCTGAGAGCGTTTAAAGCTGCGACACTCTGTTTTCAGTAAATATTTATACCTCTAATTAAATTTTTTTTTCAACCCCTCTGACGGGAGTGACAATCAACTCTGGCATGTTAGGGGAAAGGCAATATGTCGCACTATCAAATAAGGTCATTTTCATTACACGATCTCGAAGGGGGTGGTTCTGAGAGGATTTAAAGTTGCGACACTCTGTTTTCAGTAAATATTTATACCTATCTCGAATTTAATTTTTTTCAACCCTTCTGACGGGGGGGGGTGACAATCAACTCTGGCATGCTAGGTGAAAGGAAAGGTTATTTTTATGACACGATCTCGAAGGGGGTGGTTCTGACAATGTTTAGAGTTGCGACACTCAGTTTTCAGTAAATATTTATATGTCGGATTTTATTTTTTTTTCAACCCCTTTGACGGGGGTGGAAAGACAATATGTTGCACTGTCACACACGGTCATTTTCATGACACGATCTCGAAGGGGGTGGTTCTGAGAAGGTTTGAAGTTGCGACACTTCGTTTTCAGTAAATATTTATGTGTCGAATTTTATTTTTTTCCAACCCTCTGACGGGGGTGACAATCAAGTTTGGCATGCTAGGGGAAAGGTAATATATTGCGCTATCACACAAGGTCATTTTCATGACACGATCTCGAAGGGGGTAGTTCTGAGAGGGTTTGAAGTTGCGACACTTCGTTTTCAGTGAATATTTATACCTCGAATTCTATTTATTCCAACCCCTCTGACGGGGATGACAATCAACTTTTGCCTTCTAGGGGAAAGGCAATGTGTCCGACTATCACACAAGGTCATTTTAATGGCACGATCTCGAAGGGGGTGGTTCTGAGGTAGTTTGAAGTTGCGACACTGTTTTCAGTAAATATTTATATGTCGAATTTTTTCTACCCCTCTGACGGGGGTGACAATCAAGTTTGGCATGCTAGGAGAAAGGCAATATGTTGCACTATCACACGAGGTCATTTTCATGAAATGATCTCGAAGGGGGTGGTTCTGAGATGGTTTGAAGTTGCGACGCTCTGTGACAATATTGGATACACGCGTGACGCCAATTGCGCCAGACAAAGTTATTCATGATTTTTTCTGCCTTAAAATGAAGCACAGAGAAAAACGCAAAAATAAGGATCAAATATTTTCATCCAAATTTTCAATATTTCAAATAAAAAAAAGTTACCCAGTTGCCCATTCCAATACCCAAGTTTCAAAATTTCAGCGAACTTGCGGATTTTTATATGTTCATTACGGTTGTCAGAGATCAGAGGAACCCCCGTTCTTTTTTAATACAGTTTTTTTAGACCTTTTCGATACACAAATCGTTGCCACCGAAGGCCATCAAATTACAATAAGTTAAAACTACTGCGGAGGAGAATTCGACATATTAGGAAAGAATTTTCAAGTTCTCACGTTTCAAATAAATTTTTTAGGTCTGCAGTTATCGTAGGTAGAGCGTTTTAGCATGGATCAACGGCCCATTACGACCACTTTACATTAGTTCTTTTTCATTTTCCGTAAAATGTTTGTCAGTGGTTGAAGCACACCTTTAAAAATTATACATTTTAAGAGGTCGTCGATTTCTCTCAACAAGCCCTTCTTTGGACTCCAGACACTACATAGGAAAAAGGTTCTTCGAAACCTGCTCTTTGAGCTCACTTTGAGAAAACTGAAATAGGTTCACATTCTAGAAAGTTATTTATTAAATATCGGTAAGTTCACAGCGGACAGATGGCAGGTACTCTAGAAATCACCTGGAAGCTCTTTTGGCCGATTTATAAATTTCACAATATTTTACGAGCAAATACAAAACTTTTATAACGCCGAATTGCTGAAATTGATTCTTTAGAATATTTACTAACACTTTTCTAAAGTGCTTCGCATTTGAAGTGAGTGAATAGTTTTTCGGTCATATTATTATGTAGACTCTTTGAGGAAAATTTGTTTCATATAGGATAAAATAGTGTGTTGCACTTTTAAATGGGACGGTTGTTCGAAGAAAGTAACAGATTTAAGTCTGACACCGGATTAGTTGCTAATTGCTATAGATACCTGCTTTCTGATTGGTTGTATCATAGCAACTGATCCGGTGACAGACTTAAACCTAGTTACTTTTTTCAAACAACCAGGCCTACGTAGTTTGAACGAATATGTCGGTCTATGTTTCATTATACACGTAAGCCTGACGTCACATAATATGCATATGCTGTGCGCAGGCTTGTTAGCTATCGACTGTTCCGGTCTGCTTCGTCGGCCGCGGACCTGACAGAGTATGGGAGCGGATACAATTCTGACAGAAAAATATATATGTCGCAGGGATATGATAAAAACGGGGATTTGATGAAATTTCTAAGGGAAATGATCAAGTCACGGGAGATGTTAAAATGTCAACTGTGTTTTATCATTTTCCTAATAAAATCAAGTGATTTGATCAAATCTCTGAACGGTTTTAGTTAAATGACAAAAATAAAATCTCTAATATATTAAACAAATTTATTTAGTAAACCAGACATTATTAGATATACCTATAGTAATACGACAACGGTCAGAAAATATTTATTTCGAACGAATCGGCAGAAGGAGTATCAAAAAAGAAATGTAAGTATTTAGTACCTAATTAAAAGTATGTTTTTAATGGATCATCATCATAAGGTTCTCAGTCCGAAGACTGGTTGGACGCGTACCTCCATTCTTTTCTATCCTGAGCTAACCTACGCATTTCCCTTACCTCCGGAATATTTTACTCCAGAAGGTGCCATCATCATAAATTAAAGTACGCTGTACTAGGGATAAAATAATGTGGTGGTTTCCCGTTGCCTTCCACATCGCAGTAGTGTGTATCACAGTGCCATACCAACCCTCACGATCTCTGCCACTATGATTACTGAAAGAGCTGCTGCCCCCTTCCAGGGACTTGATTTAGTCTGGCTTCTCAAATAAAAACCCCTCCAATATGGTTAAACTTATGGTTCGGCTCTTCATATCATTGAAGCGCGCAAGCCATCCCACCCGTCCCAGTATTACTAGAACTGCGACAAGGTACAAGTCCTTTGGCATTAAATATAATGTTCATTTATTAGAACACGTTGTGGATTTGTGGCATCTCGAGTTACAAAGGACGTTACTTTTTTTACAGGCACATCTTTTTGTTTTACATTGTACTTTGGATTTTTCACAGGAACACTTCTTGAACCCTTGACCTCCGAATAAAGATAATTTTCCTGCAATTTCAATCGGTGGAACGGTTTCGGCAAATGTTGTCGTAGCTAGTTGAAGAGCGTTTCTAGGAAGCCAATCTTTAATAATGCCGACAGAAGTACCAATTTGGTATACATTATTTTTTATATTTAATACGATCCCCGTAATGTTATTTCCATCTAATGGACCTCTATCTACCTTAGGCACATCAATTAAAACGGTGGAATCTATAAATACGTCTTTGAATTCAATTATCTGCCAGTAGCTGAATTAATTAACGACAACGCTTCAACATCTAAAGCGACAGTTAAAACATCTGTATTGCATCAGAGCGAGCAGTCGTTGGCAGCTAAGAAAAAGTAAATTGTGTCGTGTGTGAAATGGAATCTACTGGAGCCCATTCCTGCGATATTTGTAAAAATCCAGTGCACGCAATATGTGGAAATACGTTGGGAGAAGAAGGATATGGATCGAGAATTCTATGCTATTTGTGCCAAAAAGAAGAGAACATTAACGACCAAAGGGGAAGTGCAGCAAAATACCTAAAAATATCAGCTGAAAAAATGAAAAATACTTCTGTGAAGAAATTCAAAGACGTATTTGTAGATTACACCGTTTTAATTGATTTGCCTGAGGTAGATAGAGGTCCATTAGATGGAAATAACATTACGGGGATCGAATTAAATATAAAAAATAATGTATACCAAATTGGTATTTCTGTCGGCATTATAAAAGATTGGCTTCCTAGAAACGCTCTTCAACTAGCTACGACAACATTTGCCGAAACCGTTCCACCGATTGAACTTAGTTTGCATGAAATTGCAGGAAAATTATCTTTATTCGGAGGTCAAGGGTTCAAGAAGTTAGTGTTCCTGTGAAAAATCCAAAGTACAGTGTAAAACTAAAAGCTGAGCTTGTAAAAAAAAGTAACGTCCTTTGTAACTCGAGATGCCACAAATCCACAACGTGTTTTAATAAATGAACATTATATTTAATGCCATTCCATTAAAAACATACTTTTAATTAGGTACTAAAAACATACATTTCCGTTTTGATACTTCTTCTGTCGATTCGTTCGAAATAAATGTTTTCTGATCGTTGTCGTATTACTATAGGTATATCTAATAATGTCTGGTTTACTAAATAAATTTGTTTCATATATTAGAGATTTTATTTTTGTCATTTAACTAAAACCGTTCAGAGATTTGATCAAATAGCTTGATTTTATTAGGAAAATGATAAAACACAGTTGACATTTTAACATCTCCCGCTACTTGATCATTTCCCTTAGAGATTTCATCAAATCCCCATTTTTATCATATCCCTGCGACATATAGATTGACATCAGACAATGCCACGTATAGACGGATGCGTCCTTCCCTCCCCAAAACCTATCTCAAATAGTTGTACGACCATTGTAGGTTGTAGTACGCCGTAGTTGGGGATCTATTTGTCGATAGTTCTAAAATAATTCCAAAACATATTTGTTTGAGTATTGCTAATGCTGATATTGAGCAATAACTATCGATCGCTTGCATTAATTGTGTGTTATTTTGTGATCAATTTCAAAGTGGCCCGGCAATTCATGGTATATTAATCTAAATTTTACACAGCAGGTTTCAGTCGTGACGATAGAATAATTACTCCCGATCCAATGGGCCGTACCGGATCAAGTGAGTATGAAAAAATGTGGGGGAGGTCTTCAAGATTTATCCGAAATGAATGCTTCAGGTACAGTGGAAGATGACGATTATGATGAAGGAATGACAGCACATGGTGCAGGACCAATAAGATATCCTGGTCGTACAACGCTTCCCATAGGATCTGTGAATGCTACCACGCCGGCTGGTGGAGCTGCTGCGATTACTATCGCATCAAAACAGGGTAGGTATTGTACCTATATTAATTAACAGTTTCTACATTCCTTGATAGATTAGAAACGAACCAGCTGTTTATGAAAGTGAATTACTTACTTTATTATACACGTAGGTGAATAAGTACAATGTGCGGTGAAGTTATACTTAAATAGTAACAACGAATTTATTTACGCAATACCCCTTAAGACAAGTTTAAATGGTACGTGGATGTGCAGGGGGCAATTCGTTGTTGCTATACAGGCTGGCGCACAAAATGTTTATTCTATAAAGTCGGAAGTTGAAATTAGGCTTACGAAAATCGAGATTAAAACCAGAGATATGTTAGAGTAGGTAGGTACCTAAATAGCGGGATCCAGTGTTAAGCTTCCGCTCAACACGATATGCAACCTGCGTCTATATTATATTATAACTATAGAAGGAATCAGCCCCGGCTCAGTATGAAAATGGACAGGGCGCTTTTGATTGAATCCAGGCTGATCCCTTTTCTTTTTTCTTCAGAAGTTTATTGTAATTTACAGAACTTTGCTTTCGATGCGTTCTGTCAGGTGCCCCGTCAGGAAAGGTATTACTACTGAAAGCAAGGACATAATAGCACGCTAAAACGCTGGATGTCTGTGCAGTTGGGATATAAATATGCACGAACAAAAGGGGAGGAGAGATCAGCACCACGGAGTATCATATTATAATATGGTACTCCGTGATCAGCACTAATGCGTCTGTGTTATATAGAAAGAGATAGGCAGTGTAAAGTGCACGCTACTTTATTGAGACTTCAATACTGTGTCTTTATTAGGGGTAAATAAAGACACTGTATTCAAGAATAGCGTGTTACGCCGCCCTGGTGGCGAAAGCGGAAAACAAGAAAGCTTGAACCTTTTTTTGTTTACTTTTGCATTTTGCAAGTGATTCGGTAGGTTATTTGGGAAGTGTCTCCATCATTTGTGTTAAATTTAGTTAAAATGGAAGAATAGTTATTAACTGTGAACGTGAATATTTATACGAGTTACATCAGAATTTTTTCTCAAATTTTGAGCAACAAATTACCATGGAAAGCAGAACAAATTCATAATCTGTGCCGTCGTGAATTTCAATTTGTGAAGTCCTATTTTTGCAAGTGACAGGTTTTAAAAATTTATAAGAAAAAACAATTAGAATTACCAACTTCTAATACTTAGATAAATTTGCTATTACCTAAAATTTGGTTTATACTGTATTGTTACCGACGTTTTATTTGATACTTACCTAATATTTGACTGACGTTATATGATATTTCTTTGTTTAATAAATTTCTGTGGTTTAATTATTTATGCTGTATGCTTTTATGTAGGTAATAACCAATTTTCCCAAGAATCACACTTAAAAATCTTGGCCAAAATCACAAAAGTAGGTATTAGGACTAGTTCAATTAAAATGGACGAAATTAAATAAAAATTTATTTTTTATAGCACTGTATAAGACAACATAATTAAATAAATTTATTTGTTCAATCCTGCCATAGAAACATGTTGTTTCACCCTTAGATACTATGCGAGAAAGCATTACTTTTGTTCACTCACTTCGTTTCTTTGGCAACGGGTGGGCGGAAGCAGTGAGCGAAAGTACTTTCGTTCACTCTTAATACTTTCACCCACTCCATTTCTCAATAAAATTACAAAAATATTCAAAATTAATGATTCAAATTGACATGGCAATTTTTGATGGTTTCTGCAAATAATAAACTAGCTCAATTGTTGTCAAAAAATTTTATTTGTGTGCGTTTTATTAAATTTGTGCCAAATTAAAATGGGTGCTAGAGGAACTCCAAATAAGACGAAAAGTTTATATGAACATATGTTCTAAAGTGACTACTAACAAAGATACAGGGTGTAAAAGTTTTAATATTTTTTTAATATTTTTTTGTTATCTTAGTAACTAGGAAAATTATTGAGTTGAAATTTATGGTGTCCTTTGCATTTGCCAAGTTCTGATTTTATAAAAAATTTGCTCTGCTAGCCCCATCAGCTTTGCTACGGGGTAGGCAGTTTATTTATTTCCCCAATCCAATGTTACGCCACTGGCGAATGCAGGTGATATTAATATGTATATTTGAAATCTACGTTGAATTCGGGAAGAAATTGGTATCTTCAAAATTTTTCCTAAAATGCTTAGTTTTTGAATGAAATAGCTTTTTGTGAAATCGTGCACATGCACTGAAATTTTCCATACTGCAGTAATTCATCGATATGCAAGGAAAGTGAAAATTTAAAAAAAGTGTTTATTAAGAATAACTCTAACAAACCTAATAAGAAGATTGAGAAAACACATCAATTATTACATTATGATATTTAGTCGGGGAGCAGCTTGCTTAAATTCAAAGTGGTCGTTCGAAGTCGAGGACACACTTGTTTTGAAAACTGTTTTCTATGTAAAATCACCCGCTGAATCCGAATCCTGAGGGCGCACGTTCATTTGGGACGGCCTTGGCCCTGAAAAATGCATTTTTACGTAAAATTTCGAAAAATTGAAAACTTCGAACATTTCAGTTTAAATCGTCATATCTTCGTTCTGGAGACAGCTAGGAAGCTAAATTTTTTTAAAAATGTTCTCCAAGCATTTTTGATTGCAAACCTCTATACACAATTAACTTTTGAAAAATAACTACGTCAGAAATTTGTAATTTTGTACACCGCGTCATTTTTGTGCCCTTAATTTTCACCACGCGAGAAAATTTTTTATTGTAAAAGATAGATGCCTATTCAATCGAAACAATATGTCATGAAAAGTATGCAGAAGTTTTTCTTGAAAAAATCATCTCGATATCTGCAATACTGACCGATAAATATTTCTTTTTGCGCTGCGGCATAGTGTTCTATCTCTACTCTACGCATCTGCCTACTCCGTGCATCTGCGCCTGCGGGCTGCTAATCTCCGTCATAATTATGCGGGAAACTCCTACAAATACCTATTACTTTTATTTGACAAAGTGATAAAACAGTTTCCGATGTAATGAAGTCTATGATTAATTGTTTACAAATAACATACCATAACTGCAAAACTGTTCTTTATTTTTAAAATTCTGCGACAGACATACACTAATTATTCTATCACTTTTTGTACCTGCCGCCAGGGCCGTTTCTAGTGAGCGGGGAATGCGTGTCAAACATGCAGGCGGGCAGTTTTTGAGGTGGCGCGGCGGGCGGTATACATCTGCCGCCGCTGTCCCGCTGAAAAAACGAAATCGGATTGCCGAATGCCGCCTTTAAAAGTTAAAAGTGGCATTCACTTTAAGGCGGCACACGCGGAGAACTTCATATTACGCAATTACTTCTTGCATTGTATTTTTTATACATTTCGATGTAGATCTTATATCAAATTTATGTTACGCCCATGTATGGAGTTCAAATTTTTATGTGTTCCTATTTTGAGAACAAATATAAAAACTTAAAAAAATTGTGTGTGTCAGCCCCGACGCACGACTGGAGTTTACTCCTTACGAACGATTATTATGATATATACAGAGTAGAAAAAGATGGTAAATCCACGCATTTCCTTACGTTTTTCCCGCTCAACATTGTTCAATATTATCTTTTTTTGTCGAAGTCTGTACTCTCGCTGCCGCTCTGCCGAAGTTTTTGTTTTTTTGGAGCTGGTGGTAATAGCGGGCTGGTTTCAGGACTGCGAATAAACAAATTCGAGCATATTTAAATGTAGAAGTTAAAATGGGTCAATAATTTTATATAAATAACATAAAGTATTATATAAAAGATATGTATATACAATTAATCAAACATACATACACTAAATAAAAGACATAGCTGTTCGTATGTACAATTTATTTATATCATTCGTTAAGATGAATTATACGCTTACCAATTAACCGCATCCACGTGTTTTTCGGATTCTTCTTCATTATCACTCGAATGGGGTTTTTCCATATCTTCCAGTATTTTGTTAACTTCAATCACTTGATAATTTTGTTTATTGTACAGAAATATACGTATCCATAGATACATACATAATTTCAATGTGAAAGGTACGCGAGGTGCGTTGCGCAGAGGAACGTAACGCCTCACTTTTAGTTAACGTTTGATTTTACTCCTCATAAAATTTCTGTACAGGCTATAACTGAACATCGATTCTTAAGGAGTAAACTCCAAAAATGGATCTTTTTCTTCGAATGAGGAACGGTATAGGGGTGTAGATAAACAGTGTTCGTTAGCTTAGGTTAGGTTGAGGGCGGCAATCCGGCAATACGTAACTTGACACGCAAGCAGCCCAAAGACTTCTAGCCTTTGAGGCAGCCAAGGGGTCAGAAACGGCCCTGCTTGCCGCCTCGAACAATGCGTTATATCCATTTTCAGTAACAGCTTAAACTGTTTCTGCTGAATCATTCATATGCCAAATTATGCACAAATTGTTACTGAGTTCCATTTTCACTAATAGTAATGCATATAACTTAACCTCAGTCGTCAATCAAAATCGCGCAAACAGTGATTCCAAAACAATTCCATATATACATACTACTCGTACATAGTTATTGGTTATTTGTAAACAATTAAACATAAACTTCATTACATCGGAAACTGTTTTATCACTTTGTCAAAGAAAAGTAATAGGTATTTGTATGAGTTTCCCACATAATTATGACGGAGATTAGCCGCCCGCAGGCGCAGATGCACAGAGTAGGCAGATGCGTAGAGTAGAGATAGAACACTATGCCGTGCCGCAGCGCAAAAAGCAATATTTTGTTAATCGCTGCAACTCGGTCAGTATTGCAGATATCGAGATGATTTTTTCTTTTTCACTAAAAACTTCTGCATACTTTTCACAACATATTGTTTCGATTGAATAGGCATCTATCTTTTACAATAAAAATTTTTCCTCCGTGGTGAAAATTATTAAGGTGCACAAAAAGGACGCGGTGTACAAAATTACAAATTTCTGGCGTAGTTATTTTTCAAAAGTTAATTGTGTATAGATGTATAGAAGTTTGCAATAAAAAATGCCTGGAGAACATTTCAAAAAAAAATTAGTTTCCTAGCTGTCTCCAGAACGAAGATCTGAAATGTTCGGTGTTTTCAATTTTTCGAAATTTTACGTAAAAATGTATTTTTCAGGGCCAAGGCAGTCCCAAATGAACGCGCGCCCTCCGGATTCGGATTCAGCGGGTGATTTCACAAAAATATTCGAATGTAGCCTTTTTAACATTAGAAGCCTTCCACCAAATTTCATTTCCTTAACTTTTTCAGATTTTGGGAAAATAAATAAAAACCTAATTTCCACCTCTCACTTTGGAGGAGCGTAACTCCTAAGGGAGGGACATATTATGAGGATTTGTTTATATCAAACACCCCCTTTAATTTTCAACAAGGAATCGCCTCTTAAATTTTTTCGCACTTATTTGGATACACCCTGTATATTTAAACATCACTTTAGGAGACGTTATACATGGAATATGCCAGAGGACCTAGGGAGATATCAAATAGATTACATTCTTGTCAGGCAAAGATTTAAAAATCAAGTTAGGGATAGGCCTGTGCGATATTGAAAATTTGATATCGAATATCGATATCAAAAAGATATCGATATACAGGGTGTTCATGGAATCATTCTACAATGGCTAACTTTTTTATTTGAAATCGGAGAAGGTTCGTTAAATGGTCAAAGTTTAATAATTTCTCGAGAAGAATTTGATGGTGGTGGCAGAAAAACAATCGAGCATCGCATCTTTGAGATATCGCTATCAACTTCCTTAACTTAAATGGAACGACCAAGTTTCAATTACACCATCGCATTTAAAATCAAAAAATACGCAAGAAATTATAAGGTGACCCACCACCTACAGTCAATTGTTTTGGAGTTGCCGACAACTGTTCACGGAATCGTTCTACAATGGCTAACTTTTTTATTTGAAATCGGAGAAAGATCGTTAAATGGACAAAGTTTAATAACTTTTCGAGAAGAATTTGATGGTGCTGGCAGAAAAACAATCGAGCATCGCATCTTTGATATATCGCTATCAACTTCCTTAGCTTAAATGGAACGACCAACTTTCAATTACACCATCGCATTTAAAATCAGAAAATACGCAAGAAATTATAAGGTGACCCACCACCTACATTCAACTGTTTTGGAGTTGCCGACAACTGTTCACGGAATCGTTGTACAATGGCTAACTTTTTTATTTGGAATCTGAGAAAGTTCGTTAAATGGACAAAGTTTAGTCACTTTTCTAGAAGAATTTGATGGTGGTGGCAGAAAAACAATCGAGCGTCGCATCGTTGAGATATCGCTATCAACTTCCTTAACTTAAATGGAACGACCAACTTTCAATTACACCATCGCATGTAAAATCAAATTATACGCAAGAAATTATAAGGTGACCCACCACCTACAGTCAACTGTTTTGGAGTTGCCGACAACTGTTCACGGAATCGTTCTACAATGGCTAACTTTTTTATTTGAAATCTGAGAAAGTTCGTTAAATAGACAAAGTTTCATAACTTTTCGAGAAGAATTTGATGGTTCTGGCAGAAAAACAATCGAGCATCGCATCTTTGAGATATCGCTATCAACTTCCTTAACTTAAATGGAACGACCAACTTTCAATTACACCATCGCATTTAAAATCAGAAAATACGCAAGACATTATAAGGTGACCCACCACTTACAGTCAACTGTTTTGGAGTTGCCGACAACTGTTCACGGAATCGTTCTACAATGACTAACTTTTTTATTTGAAATCTGAGAAAGTTCGTTAAATAGACAAAGTTTCATAACTTTTCGAGAAGAATTTGATGGTGGTGGCAGAAAGACAATCGAGCATCGCATCTTTGAGATATCGCTATCAACTTCCTTAACTTAAATGGAACGACCAACTTTCAATTACACCATCGCATTTAAAATCAGAAAATACGTAAGACATTATAAGGTGACCCACCACCTACAGTCAACTGTTTTGGAGTTGCCGACAACTGCTCACGGAATCGTTCTACAATGGCTAACTTTTTTATTTGAAATCGGAGAAAGTTCGTTAAATGGACAAAGTTTAATAACTTTTCGAGAAGAATTTTATGGTTCTGGCAGAAAAACAATCGAGCATCGCATTTTTGAGATATCGCTATCAACTTCCTTAACTTAAATGGAACGACCAACTTTCAATTACACCATCGCATTTAAAATCAGAAAATACGCAAGACATTATAAGGCGACCCACCACCTACAGTCAACTGTTTTGGAGTTGCCGACAACTGTTCACGGAATCGTTCTACAATGACTAACTTTTTTATTTGAAATCTGAGAAAGTTCGTTAAATGGACAAAGTTTCATAACTTTTCGAGAAGAATTTGATGGTGGTGGCAGAAAAACAATCGAGCATCGCATCTTTGAGATATCGCTATCAACTTCCTTAACTTAAATGGAACGACCAACTTTCAATTACACCATCGCATTTAGAATCCAAAAATACGCAAAAAATTATAAGGTGACCCACCACCTACAATCAACTGTTTTGGAGTTGCCGACAACTGTTCACGGAATCGTTCTACAATGGCTAACTTTTTTATTTGAAATCTGATTTGATTTTAAATGCGGTGGTGTAATTGAAAGTTGGTCGTTCTATTTAAGTTAAGGAAGTTGATAGTGATATCTTAGAAATGCGATGCTCTATTGTTTTTCTTCCAGCACTATCAAATTCTTCTCTCGAAAAGCTATGAAACTTTGTCCGTTTAACGAACTTTCTCCGATTTCAAATAAAAAAGTTAGCCATTGTAGAACGATTCCGTGAACAGTTATCAGCAACTCCAAACAGTTGACTGTAGGTGGTCGGTCACCTTATACTTTCTTGAGTATTTTTTGATTTTAAATGCGATGGTATAATTGAAAGTTGGTCGTTCCATTTAAGTTAAGAAAGTTGATAGCGATATCTCAAAGATGCGATGCTCGATTGTTTTTCTGCCAGCACCATCAAATTCTTCCCGAAAAGTTATTAAACTTTGTCCACTTAACGAACTTTCTCAGATTCCAAATAAAAAAGTTAGCCATTGTAGAACGATTCCGTGAACAGTTGTCGACAACTCCAAAACAGTTGACTGTAGGTGGTGGGTCACCTTATACTTTCTTGCGTATTTTCTGATTTTAAATGCGATGGTGTAATTGAAAGTTGGTCGTTCTATTTAAGTTAAGGAAGTTGATAGCGATATCTCAAAGATGCGATGCTCGATTGTTTTTCTGCCAGCACCATCAAATTCTTCTCGAAAAGTTATTAAACTTTGTCCATTTAACGAACTTTCTCAGATTCCAAATAAAAAAGTTATCCATTGTAGAACGATTCCGTGAACAGTTGTCGGCAACTCCAAAACAGGTGACTGTAGGTGGTGGGTCACCTTATACTTTCTAACGTATTTTTTGATTTTAAATGCGATGGTATAATTGAAAGTTGGTCGTTCCATTTAAGTTAAGAAAGTTGATAGCGATATCTCAAAGATGCAATGCGCGATTGTTTTTCTGCCAGCACCATCAAATTCTTCTCGAAAAGTTATTAAACTTTGTCCATTTAACGAACTTTCTCCGATTTCAAATAAAAAAGTTAGCCATTGTAGAACGATTCCGTGAACAGTTGTCGGCAACTCCAAAACAGTTGACTGTAGGTGGTGGGTCACCTTATACTTTCTAACGTATTTTTTGATTTTAAATTCGATGGTATAATTGAAAGTTGGTCGTTCCATTTAAGTTAAGAAAGTTGATAGCGATATCTCAAAGATGCGATGCGCGATTGTTTTTCTGCCAGCACCATCAAATTCTTCTCGAAAAGTTATTAAACTTTGTCCATTTAACGAACTTTCTCCGATTTCAAATAAAAAAGTTAGCCATTGTAGAACGATTCCGTGAACAGTTGTCGGCAACTCCAAAACAGTTGACTGTAGGTGGTGGGTCACCTTGTAATTTTTTGCGTATTTTTTGATTCTAAATGCGATGGTGTAATTGAAAGTTGGTCGTTCTATTTAAGTTAAGGAAGTTGATAGCGATATCTCAAAGATGCGATGCTCGATTGTTTTTCTGCCAGCACCATCAAATTCTTCTTGAAAAGTTATTAAGCTTTGTCCATTTAACGAACCTTCTCCGATTCCAAATAATAAAGTTAGCCATTGTAGAACGATTCCGTGAACAGTTGTCGGCAACTCCAAAACAGTTGACTGTAGGTGGTGGATCACCTTATAATTTCTTGCGTATTTTCTGATTTTAAATGCGATGGTGTAATTGAAAGTTGGTCGTTCCATTTAAGTTAAGGAAGTTGATAGCGATATCTCAAAGATACGATGCTCGATTGTTTTTCTGCCACCACCATCAAATTTTTCTCGAGAAATTATTAAACTTTGTCCATTTAACGAACCTTCTCCGATTTCAAATAAAACAGTTACCCATTGTAGAATGATTCCATGAACACCCTGTATATCGATATATGGAAATATCGATATATGTTGATATATGTCGATATATCGATATATCCAAATATCGATATATCGAAAATCGATATATCGAAATATCGATATATCGAAATATCGAAATATCGAAATATCGAAATATCGATATATCGATATATCGATATATAGAAATATCGAAATATCGATATATCGGCATATCGAAAGATCGATATTTCGATAGATACTTATACAGTGTGTCCAAAAAATTGTGCAACAGGAGGAAAACTCTTATATTAATTTCTTAGAAAACTTTGTCCTACGTAAAAGTTTGTGCTTGTTTCTAAAAGTAAGACGAATAATATCAAAAATTAGACAGAGTTGCTAGGTTCCCACACGACCCTACTCAGTGGGGATACCCTATATGTCCGCCACTACCTCTATCAATTAGAAAGAAATATTCCTTGCTCATTCTTAAACGTCTTACTTCTGCCTGTAATAGTCACACTTTCCACTTTGATGTAAGTAGTCCATTAATTCTTCTCCAAAATAAGACAAATTTTAGGATGGGAGTAATTTATTGTCACCTGAAGGCTTGGCTGCATGTTGAAGGATAATAAGACAAAGCGAAAACGCCAGATCACAAACAATATTGAATTTAGTGGCGTGATTAGAATTTGGGGCCTCCCCACTCCGCCAGCAATACTTGAAAGGAGGCCCCTTAGTTTGAAAAATTGCTTCAATATTTTATTGTAGTCATATAACCAAAAATAAGACCAAACATTGTTTCATTCTGAATGACCAGGGTAACCAAAGACAACTGGTTTCATCCTTTTTAGGACTCGTCAGTGCTGTACAGCTCTATACATTAAGAACGAAATATACTTATATACCGACCTCCTACGGTCAGATGTCAGTAAGAGCTAATTACTTCATTAATTATTTATGAGATTCTAATGATACTGGATGGTTCCAACAATGTTCGGGCAAGTACAAGTACCATACCAGGTGGCTGTCCTGTACATTTACAGCAAAATAATGTTTGATCTGATCTATTTATTCTAAGCAAATCTTGTTCGCTATTCGTATGTACTATAATCAGCAAAAGTGGTGTTAGTTCCAGTTTGCGATGTGAATTGTTTGTGCCGGACATTGCTATGTTTTCGTCAACCCCGATTTCCTTAGACGATGTGATTTTTCGTTATCCGATCTCGATACTTTGATGAATGCCCTTTGTTTACTAGTGCAAGGCTAACACAACATTTGTTGTCATTCAAATAAAATTGTTTAGATTCGCCTTCAAAACTTTAATTGGCGGACAGTTGCTAGAACGTAATTCGTTATGGCATTTTAAGCGGAATTGAACCGTAAAGTGGAAGACCACTTTTGCTGTTTATAGGACATAGAGACACGATGAACTGATGCTTCAATATTGGAGGTTATACCTCTTGAATTTAGGTAGGTTAGGTAGTAAATAATTGAAATAGGTACCCATAATATCGTAACATTGAAATATCGACATATTGCAATATCGAAATATCGATTTATCAAATCATCGATATATCGACATAAAAATATCGATATATCGAAATATCGATATTTCGATATATCGACATTCCGGTATCGTTATTCGATATATCGATATATCGATATCCATATCGATATATCGAAAAAAGTCGCAGTCCTAGTTAGGGACAGCAGAACTATCCAGGCGCATATACCGGGTGGGGATTCAGTGTGTAATCGGTTCATACCTTTGGTACTGGTAAAGATATCAACGAATTAGAATTCTTAAAAACAATTAAATTAAATCACATTTAGGTACTTTAAAAATTTATGATCATGACAACTTGACCAAACGCCATCTACTGGATGTAACATAGGGACATTTCTAATGTACGATTTGCTTTCAGGAACACTTTACCTTAGAGGAATTTGGTGGAATGGTCAATGCAGATGTAATATAATTCGTTCTTCAGCATATAAAATTTATCCTATAATGGTGTTTTATTCGATAAGAATTTTTCTTTATGTTGTATTGTAATTTTTATTATGTAATTAAACATATACACTTCTTGTAAAAAATTTTAACATTTCAACTTTTGAGAGCCTTGTAAGTTTGGTGGTTCGATTATGCGAGACGAGGAATAACAACGCACCATGAAATTTGGATGTAGAATCTTTTGTTAATCAAACATAACACTTACAAAAAATACATTATTTATTATCTAGGTTTGTGCATAAGAAATGACTGTCATTTGTGTGAATAGCTGAATCACAAAGAAAATTCTATAATGACACTGATAATGAAATTGCCATTTTCTGGAAGTAGGTCATCTATGGAGTGTCCAGAATTTGCAGAAATTCAGCCGGAGGGTGAATTGCCATAAAGGATGGTGCTTATTGGCGATGATTCGAAAATTCTACGACTGCTTGCGGGTTGTCTTAACCGTGCTGCGTTGTAACGGATGAAGTTTGATGACGAGATTCTGAAAAATATGTTTTTATTTCATTTACCTAAGTCCGAACTTAGGCAGTTTCTCTTGCGCAATTAATAATAATAATAATAATAACATTAATGGACTTTATTCTTATACTATACATTAGAAACAAAAAAAGAATAATATACACATTCTATAATGAGGGACTAGCTGGCGGAGTTTAGCCAAGGCTACTCTTACACTCAACCAGCCGTCCTTTCTAATCTGTAAAATTAAATAAGATCTAAAAAACAATGCAACATAGACTCGGATACCTAAAATTAACAGACATTTCTCTATACAATCATGAATAAAAGAAAAAAAGATAACATGCTAATACAAAAGAGAAAAACAAAAACAAAAGGCAGAATTTCAAAGAAAAACGAAAGCAACTATCAAAATGTTTAAAATGTTCACTCCTGATCAAACAATAGTTGCACAATTCTTAGCTTAAACGACGCAACTGTTAAATTTCTTGTCTCGATGGAATTGTACAAGGACACTACATTGTAAGTAAAATATCGTCTAAACAGAGCGGTAGAGCGCGGCGGCATCGTCAACTCATCCGCAAATCTAATGTTGACATTGTGAATTTGAGATGGCTTAATAAATTTATTTAGAATAGGATAAAAATTTGCGGATAGAAACATTTTATGTGCAAAGGTAAGCAAATGCAAAATTCTGCGATTAGCCATATTCAACCAAGAGAGCTCCTTAATTCTAACGGAGACGTGGTCAAATTTTCGCAAACCAAAAACAAATCTGCAACAGAAGTTTTGAACTTTCTGAATTCGGTTAGAATACGCAGAGTCGAGACAAGGGCTATAAATAAAATCACAATAATTAAATCTGGACAAGATGAGTGCTTGCGATAGAGTTTTTCTTAAATATGGATTCAGTATATAACGGTTAGAAAATAAAGTTTTTAAATAAGAATAAGTCTGTTGTAAAGTCAGCAAGATGATTCGACGCCGAAGAGAAATGATTCATAATCTTATTACAATCACTAAGGTGTGATGGCAAGGAACGCTCGGATTTCCCTGAGACACCAAAAGCACGGAGTTGATTCCACATTCTACGCGCGTCCCCAGAAGTATACGTCTGACTCATTTTTCTGCTGCCTGACCACCGATAAAGTGAAGTTACCAAGCGACTTATAGTAGGACCAATCGGATGTCAGTTTAGATTGTCTAAATTTTGCAAGTGCACAATCACGTTCTTTCATTAGCATCTTTAATGATGTGTCCGTAAGCCACGGGGCTTTAGGTTTAGAAACCCTGACAGTCCTTATGGGCGCATGTTTATCAAACAAAGAAGTGATAAGGTCAGAAAGAATTGCCAGTTTGTTGTTAATAACAGGTTCAGCCGAAAAATAATGAAAGTTGGTATTATGCAAGTCTTCCAAGAATGACGGATAATTGAAACTTTTAAAATTACGAAAGGAAATATATTTTTGCTTAGGCTTATCCGTTGCAACATTCAACCTACATAAAACGAGCCTGTGATCAGACAACAGATCCCCATTCATTGTCCCCGCCCCACACACCTACACACCATACCACTGTTCGAAACAAATATAGGGTCTAAAAGAGTGCTCCCCCCCCCAGTCACCCTAGTTGGTTTGTTAATAACATTCATGAAGTTGTAAGAATCGACACAATAAGAAACAGGATTATCAACGTTTAATATTGTGACGTAACCTAAAAGACTAACGCCACAATGGAGGATCCTGCCGCAGCTATGCTCGAAGCCGAAGATGGGGTGGGCTAAAAACAGGAAAAGGGCGCCAAGGAGTTGTTGGCTGATCCTCTGTAGCCAACACACAACGACTACAACTCCTAAAAGCCGCTAGTACACAATAGGGCACAAAAGAAAAAAACGTAGTCAAATAGTATATCATATAATAAAAAAAACAAAATAGGTATGTAAACCAGATATGGCGATATCTGACAATATATATATATATATATAGATTGGATTGTTTCGTGGGAAGCAGTCATTTACAGGAATGAAACAAGTTCATTGGAATTTAATCATCCTATATTTCGACGGGATTTTCCGTCTTCAACAGGGCTACAAATGTGATTACATAAGTTACTGGAACGTATTAGGAACGGAAATACATTGCTTACATGGTCCTATTGAACTATTAAGGTTTCTACAATTAATAATTGTATGTTATTATAACGGGTGTAGGGGAGTTTGGCTCTGCAGGAATAAATAGGGCCAAGCTAGAAAATATGTTGAAATGACAATAATTTGTCAGCTGACATTTTGAGTGCAAAGGCGTGTAGATGGGAGTTCTAGTTCGAATAAATTTTGGTAAATGTGACTAACACCTTCGATGTCAGTTCTATTGTTAACTGTAGTCTGTTTGTCTCTGTAAATAAAAAACATTTCGAGTATTATTCTTTTTCTTAATTTGATTTCCTTGGCCAATATATATGTGTTGTCATAGTCGAAGGGGTGGTCGGTCTGGTTGACGTGGTTGGCGAGGGCGCACCTCTGTGGGCGTAGTCTGGTGTCGCTTTTGTGGAGTGTGATGCGTTGTTGAAGGGATTGTGAAGTTTGACCTATGTAGGAAAGGTGACAAGAAGAGCAGGGGATTTTGTAGATGACTGAGGAAAGTTGTTTTTTTGGAGTGGGGTCTTTAAGTTTGGTGTGAATGAATTTCTTGATGGTCAAAACGGGTTTTAGGGTTATTTTTATGTGGGGTTCCTGTTGGAAGACTTTTTTGATACGGTTGGTGATGTGAGGGATATATGGGAGGGGGTAGTAGTGGGAATCGGAGGGTTCGTCTTGCGTAGGGTGGGGAGTAGGGGTGGGGGGCCCAGTCAAGAGTGGGGGAGTTGAATTGGTAGTTATGTTTGTTGGAAGGCAGGGGATGTTGATAGTTGGACAGGATGTGAGAGGGGGAGGTGGTAGCGGGTTGTCTCGGATGAATGAGTAAGGGGTGTGAGGGTCATTGTGTTGAGTTGGGTTTGGGAAAAGGATGGGTAGATAGTGATTTTTAGGGTAACCGTTTTGTTTGAGCATGATGGCAAATTTAATTTTATTGTCCTTATGGAAGATGGGATGGGAGAGGTGTAAGATACGGTTTGTCATGGCTTTTATGAAGTTGGTTTTGAAGGTCAATGGGAGATTAGAGTAGAAATTGATAAATCTGGAGGAGCTGGTGGGTTTGCGGTACCAGTTGGTGATGATGCTATTATTTTTCATGCGGATGACGTGGGTGTCGAGGAAGGGGATGGAGAAATTAGTTTCGGTTTCGATAGTGAATTGGATGCGGGATTGGGGTTCATTGAAATACAACATCTAATAGACACTTTCAATGAACCCCAAT
This sequence comes from Xestobium rufovillosum, assembly GCA_963966045.1. NCBI lineage: Eukaryota > Metazoa > Arthropoda > Insecta > Coleoptera > Ptinidae > Xestobium > Xestobium rufovillosum. The sequence goes on from OZ014496.1 coordinate 5,877,296, forward strand.
CCCGCATCCAATTCACTATCGAAACCGAAACTAATTTCTCCATCCCCTTCCTCGACACCCACGTCATCCGCATGAAAAATAATAGCATCATCACCAACTGGTACCGCAAACCCACCAGCTCCTCCAGATTTATCAATTTCTACTCTAATCTCCCATTGACCTTCAAAACCAACTTCATAAAAGCCATGACAAACCGTATCTTACACCTCTCCCATCCCATCTTCCATAAGGACAATAAAATTAAATTTGCCATCATGCTCAAACAAAACGGTTACCCTAAAAATCACTATCTACCCATCCTTTTCCCAAACCCAACTCAACACAATGACCCTCACACCCCTTACTCATTCATCCGAGACAACCCGCTACCACCTCCCCCTCTCACATCCTGTCCAACTATCAACATCCCCTGCCTTCCAACAAACATAACTACCAATTCAACTCCCCCACTCTTGACTGGGCCCCCCACCCCTACTCCCCACCCTACGCAAGACGAACCCTCCGATTCCCACTACTACCCCCTCCCATATATCCCTCACATCACCAACCGTATCAAAAAAGTCTTCCAACAGGAACCCCACATAAAAATAACCCTAAAACCCGTTTTGACCATCAAGAAATTCATTCACACCAAACTTAAAGACCCCACTCCAAAAAAACAACTTTCCTCAGTCATCTACAAAATCCCCTGCTCTTCTTATCACCTTTCCTACATAGGTCAAACTTCACAATCCCTTCAACAACGCATCACACTCCACAAAAGCGACACCAGACTACGCCCACAGAGGTGCGCCCTCGCCAACCACGTCAACCAGACCGACCACCCCTTCGACTATGACAACACATATACCGGGTGTCAACGAGAGCATGTAACATCCCGCCATTTGTTTAATTTTTGAAGTACGCTTTGGCAATCCGCTGTAAGTATTATACTCCTATAACCTCATATTTTTATGATATTTGACATATCTAATTACTTCCGGTTAAACCGGAAGTAACATCAACTTTATTATGTTAAATAGCAATATATCATTTTTTGAAGATAGTTCAATAGGCCTTTTTATTCTCTTGACAACCATGTATCATACATACTCAAAAACTTTATATTTATGACGTCAGAGGGCGTTAAATGAAAAGTCACGTTGGCTGTGAATTTGACGATATCATCCTAATTTTAAACGTTTTAATGAATTAAACTATTAATTCTAACAGACTGTTTTAATGTCCATGGAAAATTTTTCGAATTTGAAGCAGTACATCCGTTATTTTTTAAAAAATAAAGTTAACATAGTCGTTTTAAGTGTTTTGAAAAATGGAATTTAAATTGGTAATTGATCATTGAATTGCACTTTTTATGCAAAAATTGTGAGGACAATAAACTGAAGTTCGAAAAACAAGAAAAATATTAGCACCTTGCTATTTAGAATTTCAGGAAAAACTCGGTTTCAAAAACGAATATTTAAAATTTAAAAATTTCAAATAGTTTTTGAAATAGAGTTTTTCCTGAAATTTTAAATAGCAAGGTGCTAATATTTTCTTGTTTTTAGAACTTCAGTTTATTGTCCTCACAATTCGTGCATAAAAAGTGCAATTCAATTATCAATTACTAATTTAAATTCAATTTTTCAAAACACTTAAAACTACTATGTTAACCTTATTTAAAAAAAAAATAAAGGATGTACTGCTTCAAATTCGAAAATTTTTCCATGGACATTAAAAGTCTGTTAGAATTAATAGTTTAATTCATTAAAACGTTTAAAATTAGGCTCATATCGTCAAATTCACAGCCAACGTGACTTTTTCATTTAACGCCCTCTGACGTCAAAAATATAAAGTTTTTGGTATGTATGATACATGGTTGTCAAGAGAATAAAAAGGCCTATCGAACTATCTTAAAAAAATGATATATTGCTATTTAACATAATAAAGTTGATGTCACTTCCGGTTTAACCGGAAGTAATTAGATATGTCAAATATGATAAAAATATGAAGTTTTGGGAGTATAATACTTGCAGCGAATTGCCAAAGTATATTTCAAAAAGTAAACAAATGGCGGGATGTTACATGCTCTCGTTGACACCCGGTATATTGGCCAAGGAAATCAAATTAAGAAAAAGAATAATACTTGAAATGTTTTTTATTTACAGAGACAAACAGACTACAGTTAACAATAGAACTGACATCGAAGGTGTTAGTCACATTTACCAAAATTTATTCGAACTAGAACTCCCATCTACACGCCTTTGCACTCAAAATGTCAGCTGACAAATTATTGTCATTTCAACATATTTTCTAGCTTGGCCCTATTTATTCCTGCAGAGCCAAACTCCCCTACACCCGTTATAATAACATACAATTATTAATTGTAGAAACCTTAATAGTTCAATAGGACCATGTAAGCAATGTATTTCCGTTCCTAATACGTTCCAGTAACTTATGTAATCACATTTGTAGCCCTGTTGAAGACGGAAAATCCCGTCGAAATATAGGATGATTAAATTCCAATGAACTTGTTTCATTCCTGTAAATGACTGCTTCCCACGAAACAATCCAATCTAAACCATAAACAGTCACCTAACCAATTAAATCAAATATATATATATATATATATATAAAGATGCTGGATTTATTGGGTATTGTTGCCAAATGGAGAATATAAACACTTGGTTACTCTGTGTTCTTTATTTACCAATATTTCGGAACTAGAAATGTGTTCCTTTATCAAGGCTATAATAAATGGTCAAATCAACACACTACAAATCGGGAAAATTACAAAATGACTTACTGTGAACATGAGGATTACTGTGAATAGTTGAAAATAGTACATGAAACTATTATTCTCAAAATTAATACATCAGAATAGAAAATAGGGCATAACATTATATGTAGGTTGACAGTGAAAGCCCGATATGACTTATTGTAACAATCTAGATTAGGAATGTATGAGAAATAACTCGCATGTAAATAATTAAGATGATGAATGGACGATTACAATTTGGTGAAATATATATTAAAATTTAATATATATTTCACCAAATTGTAATCGTCCATTCATCATCTTAATTATTTACATGCGAGTTATTTCTCATACATTCCTAATCTAGATTGTTACAATAAGTCATATCGGGCTTTCACTGTCAACCTACATATAATGTTATGCCCTATTTTCTATTCTGATGTATTAATTTTGAGAATAATAGTTTCATGTACTATTTTCAACTATTCACAGTAATCCTCATGTTCACAGTAAAATTAAAATTTAATATATATTTCACCAAATTGTAATCGTCCATTCATCATCTTAATTATTTACATGCGAGTTATTTCTCATACATTCCTAATCTAGATTGTTACAATAAGTCATATCGGGCTTTCACTGTCAACCTACATATAATGTTATGCCCTATTTTCTATTCTGATGTATTAATTTTGAGAATAATAGTTTCATGTACTATTTTCAACTATTCACAGTAATCCTCATGTTCACAGTAAGTCATTTTGTAATTTTCCCGATTTGTAGTGTGTTGATTTGACCATTTATTATAGCCTTGATAAAGGAACACATTTCTAGTTCCGAAATATTGGTAAATAAAGAACACAGAGTAACCAAGTGTTTATATTCTCCATTTGGCAACAATACCCAATAAATCCAGCATCTTTAACTTGTAAATTTGCCAAGATACTTCCACAATATATATATATATATATATATATATATATATATATATATAAAGATGCTGGATTTATTGGGTATTGTTGCCAAATGGAGAATATAAACACTTGGTTACTCTGTGTTCTTTATTTACCAATATTTCGAAACTAGAATTGTGTTCCTTTATCAAGGCTATAATAAATGGTCAAATCAACACACTACAAATCGGGAAAATTACAAAATGACTTACTGTGAACATGAGGATTACTGTGAATAGTTGAAAATAGTACATGAAACTATTATTCTCAAAATTAATACATCAGAATAGAAAATAGGGCATAACATTATATGTAGGTTGACAGTGAAAGCCCGATATGACTTATTGTAACAATCTAGATTAGGAACGTATGAGAAATAATTCGCATGTAAATAATTAAGATGATGAATGGACGATTACAATTTGGTGAAATATATATTAAAATGATTAATATTTTATGTTCAATTCTTAAAACTCGTATTATTTATCTAAATGGTATGGTGAGGCAAGTTGAGAAAAATGTTTTCTTTCAAAAAGTTACAAATATCAAGATGGCAGGATGGCGTCATGTGTAAGATAGGCAGAAAAACAAGAGTTAAGAATAGGAAATAGTTAGTTTGACTTGGTGAATGTTAATAAGTATGAATATATGGCGTTAATGTCCTCAGTATCAGTTTTAAAGTTGACAGTTGAATTATTATTGATGTAAATCATTTCAAGGAATTTTCTCTTTGTGAGATTTCTCTCTTTATGGAGAATTTTGGTATCTACAAAAGAAAATGTGTGGTTCATGTCAGTATGTTTGGCTAAAGCACAACGTTCTGGGTGATGGATGATATCACTTTTATGAAGGGATATACGTTTTTTTAGATGTTGTGAAGTTTGACCTATATATTGTTTGTTACATGTAAGACAGTTTATAGAATAAATTAAGTTGGATTGATTCATAATGGGGATTGGTTGTTTGATTTGTGTATATAAATTTTTTATGGATCTGGTGTGTTTAATTGCTATTTTGACGTCTTGTCGTTTCAAGATATTTGTGATTCTGGGAGTCAGTCCATGTATCATTGGTAGAACAGCATATCTGTCAGGTGTGGATGTATGTGGTGAGGGTATGAGGGGAACAGGCGGTTGAGTGGTAGTTTCAAATGCATTTAAAATGAATTTCTCTGGATAAGAATTTTGTTTAAGTAAGTTGTGAAAGATGGCTATGTTTTTTGCGTGAAACATAGGGTGAGAGATCGTTTCTATTCGTTTCTTCATAGATTTAATAAAATTATGTTTGGATTTATAGCACAAAGCAGAATGAAAATTATGGTATCTTCCAGAGCTAGTAGGTTTTCTGTACCAGTCTGTAATAATGCAATTGTTAATGGTGCGGATGACTTTAGTGTCGAGAAATGGGACAAATCCATCATTTTCTTGTTCAGCGGTGAATTGGATAAGTGGATTACGAGAATTGAAAATTTGAAGAGTGGTTTGAATAGTGTCTTTAGGTATGGCTGTTACGATATCATCAACGTATTTGTACAAAAAAGGGAGGGGAAAAGGGAGCAGAGGTATGACTTCATCCAAAAAATGGTCCATGACAATCTGGGCTATGATGCTACTAGTGTTTCCACCCATGGGGACACCCATAGTCTGTCTATAAAATTTATTATCATAAGTAAAATAGCTATTATCAAATAAAAATTTAATGGTGCTTAAGATTTTTTGTAGTGTAAAGGAGGTATTATTTGACATTTGGTCCCATTTTTTACTAATAGATTCTTTTGTATTTTCATAGGAAATGTTGTTAAAGAGGGACACAACATCAAGGGAAATTAGTACGTAATTATCTGGAAGTTTAAAATTTTGAATTTTTTCTATGAATTGAAATGTGTCATATCCACCATTGACTCACCCACATACAACCTATCTAAATTTATTTCTAACACTTTATATGATTCTTACCCTTTTGACAATTTATATTATATAAAAGACACATTTCAATTCATAGAAAAAATTCAAAATTTTAAACTTCCAGATAATTACGTACTAATTTCCCTTGATGTTGTGTCCCTCTTTAACAGCATTTCCTATGAAAATACAAAAGAATCTATTAGTAAAAAATGGGACCAAATGTCAAATAATACCTCCTTTACACTACAAAAAATCTTAAGCACCATTAAATTTTTATTTGATAATAGCTATTTTACTTATGATAATAAATTTTATAGACAGACTATGGGTGTCCCCATGGGTGGAAACACTAGTAGCATCATAGCCCAGATTGTCATGGACCATTTTTTGGATGAAGTCATACCTCTGCTCCCTTTTCCCCTCCCTTTTTTGTACAAATACGTTGATGATATCGTAACAGCCATACCTAAAGACACTATTCAAACCACTCTTCAAATTTTCAATTCTCGTAATCCACTTATCCAATTCACCGCTGAACAAGAAAATGATGGATTTGTCCCATTTCTCGACACTAAAGTCATCCGCACCATTAACAATTGCATTATTACAGACTGGTACAGAAAACCTACTAGCTCTGGAAGATACCATAATTTTCATTCTGCTTTGTGCTATAAATCCAAACATAATTTTATTAAATCTATGAAGAAACGAATAGAAACGATCTCTCACCCTATGTTTCACGCAAAAAACATAGCCATCTTTCACAACTTACTTAAACAAAATTCTTATCCAGAGAAATTCATTTTAAATGCATTTGAAACTACCACTCAACCGCCTGTTCCCCTCATACCCTCACCACATACATCCACACCTGACAGATATGCTGTTCTACCAATGATACATGGACTGACTCCCAGAATCACAAATATCTTGAAACGACAAGACGTCAAAATAGCAATTAAACACACCAGATCCATAAAAAATTTATATACACAAATCAAACAACCAATCCCCATTATGAATCAATCCAACTTAATTTATTCTATAAACTGTCTTACATGTAACAAACAATATATAGGTCAAACTTCACAACATCTAAAAAAACGTATATCCCTTCATAAAAGTGATATCATCCATCACCCAGAACGTTGTGCTTTAGCCAAACATACTGACATGAACCACACATTTTCTTTTGTAGATACCAAAATTCTCCATAAAGAGAGAAATCTCACAAAGAGAAAATTCCTTGAAATGATTTACATCAATAATAATTCAACTGTCAACTTTAAAACTGATACTGAGGACATTAACGCCATATATTCATACTTATTAACATTCACCAAGTCAAACTAACTATTTCCTATTCTTAACTCTTGTTTTTCTGCCTATCTTACACATGACGCCATCCTGCCATCTTGATATTTGTAACTTTTTGAAAGAAAACATTTTTCTCAACTTGCCTCACCATACCATTTAGATAAATAATACGAGTTTTAAGAATTGAACATAAAATATTATCCATTTTAATATATATTTCACCAAATTGTAATCGTCCATTCATCATCTTAATTATTTACATGCGAATTATTTCTCATACGTTCCTAATCTAGATTGTTACAATAAGTCATATCGGGCTTTCACTGTCAACCTACATATAATGTTATGCCCTATTTTCTATTCTGATGTATTAATTTTGAGAATAATAGTTTCATGTACTATTTTCAACTATTCACAGTAATCCTCATGTTCACAGTAAGTCATTTTGTAATTTTCCCGATTTGTAGTGTGTTGATTTGACCATTTATTATAGCCTTGATAAAGGAACACAATTCTAGTTCCGAAATATTGGTAAATAAAGAACACAGAGTAACCAAGTGTTTATATTCTCCATTTGGCAACAATACCCAATAAATCCAGCATCTTTAACTTGTAAATTTGCCAAGATACTTCCACAATATATATATATATATATATATAATATTTGTAGGTAGTCGTAATTGAACTTGACTGGTATATTAAACCTACCAATTCCAAAAGGTATCTCAATTACAACTCTTACCATCCTTCATACATGAAAATTGGCCTTGCTTTAGGATTAAAGTCTAGAATTGAAAAAAATTTGTCACCCATCTTATAGATTAAAAAATCTTCACATATTACGTCAAATACTCTTAGATAATTCGTATCCTTATAATCTAATCAACAAATTAATGTTTAACACACCCACCCAGGTTTACAGACCTTCTATTTCTCCTTCAAAAATAAATAGTTTAGTCAACAAGTTTAATATCAGCCTAGCTAACAAACCTTTACTGACAGCCAAGAGAGTTTTTACCAAATTGAAAGACAAAACAGACATCAAACAAAAGTCTAATGTAATTTATAAAATAACATGCCATGATTGTGAAAAAGTCTACATTGGCCAGACCTCGTGGTCCCTAGGATAACGCATCATTTCCCACCGCAGTGACGTTAAAAGAAACATGAATACCTGTGCGTTAGCCATCCATTGTAACAATGAAAACCACTTACCTAATCTCACTGATGTAGAAGTCCTAGATAGTGAGAGCGATTACAAAAAGAGACTTTTCTTAGAGATGGTTCACATTGATCGGCAACCCTCTGTGATGAACAAAAAATTAGACACTCAGGGCCTTAGTGTTATTTTCACTTACCTCCTCAGTCTTGATTGACAGCCTATTGCTATGATTGCAGTGACTTGTTTTCTCTTATATGTCTTGCCTCCTACCATGATAGTCATTTTTATCTTTATAACTTTTATACACCCTCTACTCGTTTCTTAAGTTATTATTATTATTTTTCAGTTTATTTTGCAAATTCACAGAAGGCATGGCATGACAATATTTCTGACACATTTCAATTTTAACATTTGTACGAACACATTTATAAAATTTTTGATATGTTTCTGTGTTGTAAACCTATTTTGAAGTTAATTTATTAGATACACATTGTGTAAGTCGTAGATAACTTTGTAATGTACTACATTAACATTATTTTGTCAATTTTAGTCTCCTGAAGAAGGAAAAAATTTTTCCGAAAGCTTGAGCAACAATAAAGTTTTCTCAAATACTACGCCACTTGACCATTCCCACTAATCCCTGAACTATCAATTATTATATATATATATATATATATATATATATATATATATATATATATATATATATATATATATATATATATATATATATATATATATATATATATATATATATATATATATATATATATATATATATATATATATATATAATAGCAATACCAAAAAGCACCAATGATATCAACAAATTAATTATCAATGAATATATATAATATAAAAAAAACACAATGAACATAAACCTGGGTGAAATTTAGACACCCGGTACTAACGTTGCGCTAAAAAAGGGAAAATCAAAAATAGGCGCGGATGACGCGGTAAATACACTACACGAATGGAGGTCCGCACGCGCAGTGCACCGACGGGTCAATCGCACGCACGCTAACTACAACAATGTAATTAGTCGCAAACGGGAGTATCGACTGTCGCTAAATCTCGACACAAAAAATAGATATTACTATAAAGTCAAAATGGAATTTACAAACAGCAAAATTATTGAAGTGACTATAAACAAAATGAACCAAAATCGCAATAGTGACTAAAGTGACTAAATTGAATTTTAAACAAGATAAACTACTTAACTACGGAAATTATACTATGGCAAACAAATTGAATTTTTAAAAAGTACTTACAGATTTTGTTCAAAAATAAACAAACAGATCACCACAACACGCCGTGGCCAGGCAACTACATTAACAATAACCGAACGAGGCGAAAGTTCGAACGGACCGGCGACGCGAAGTCACAAAAAACGAACACAAAATTGACACAAAAAGCTGTGACGGGCGCTACATAAAAACCAGCCGTTGGACGCGATGTTCCAGACGGACAGGCGACGTAATAATCAAACTTTATATCTGACCTTCCAGATGATAAGCAGGTCAGCTGCTACAACAAATCAGACTTGCAGCTCAGCACCAGGTGATCGGCGCTTGAAACATGGGGAGAGTCGGAGAGTGCATCAGGACCAAAGTTTGCACGAAAAAATCGCTCCCTCGAAAAAAAAATCGTTCCCCTGGAAAAAACGTTCCCCACGTGGGGTTTCTCCTTGACAAATCCTGCTGAACCTCAAACGTGAATCTAAATCCCAAAAAATGGAGCAGATTACGATTTCTACAACTACAATAAACCGACATCTTCAAGAGGTGTACCAAGAAAATCCCATAACTTGCTAGAAAACTTAATTCCACAAAACTTGGAAACACCGCCCACTCACTAGAAGATCAACAGGAAAAGTGAAAAATGCCGAAGCGAATCGGAAGACGGAGATTCCAAAAAAACCGCCGACTAATAAAATACAAGGTAGCCACATTTAAAACTACACAAGTAACCAGAAATACCCTAGATCACCAAATCTTCCAGAGGCGTCACCGGTAACGGTAATGGAATAGGTAACTAAAGAAAAGAAAGCTTAAAATGACTTGCAAACCCAAAGGAAAAGAAGATAGCAATAAGAAAAGTCATAAAGAGGTCTCAAGAGACAGAAGAATAGATAAGACGATGCATAAAGAACCGAAAGATGAGACAGAGAAAAATGAAAATGAGAGGGCGCGCCACTGAGCATCTAAATGGGAAAATGTCCTGCACAAGTTGGCAGAACCGAAAGTAACTATCACGACGAAATTTAACCTCAAAAATTTGACAACAGAAGAACAACAAATTGGAGGCTATTAAATGAATAATTATACGATCAAATCGTGAAAAGGGAACGACAAACCTCCCAAGGTAGACTCAGCAACTGATAAATATGAAAGATGAACAATTTCAAGACTCAACGCATGCAGCGACATCCAGCAAACTAAACTACCAAATACAGAGACAATAAGAGGACAACGATAGCAGGTAAGTGAGACAAACCCTATTAGAATAAAAAAGCTAACTAGAATTAATAATTTTAAGACAGTTCTACCCTCAACCAAATCGATAGAGACTCAAACAGACTATAGACGGAGGCATAATCGGAGAGCGAGGCAAGAAATAGGAACAGTGACAATTAAAGCAAATAAGAAACTAAATATAAGTGAAAGACCTAAAATAGGAATACAAGTATGTTAATATGAGCATGATGTAAGTACTAGTCTATAATAAAACGTTAAAAATAGAGAGAATGTTCTAATAGCGAAAATTAACGTTACAATATATTAACATTAACATCACCCAAACAAATGACCTCATCCGTAGTTGGAATAATTAAAGAGAGAATATTGTCAAGCTCGTTTATGAAATTAGGAACGCTGGACCGAGGCCGACGATAAATAGAACCAACGTGGAACTTTACGCCATGCATTTTAAAAGAAACCCAAATATGTTCCACTACATTGGAAACAGGCAATTCAAATTAAAAAAATTTAGCCCTTAAGTTCTCTTTAACGTAAGTCGCAACGCCACCGCCTCTCCCCTCCCTATCAGAACGAAACAAATCATATCCATCAATTCTTATATTATCAGAAATTATATTGTTAGAAAGCCAAGTTTGTGTAAGAGCGCAAACATCGAAGTTCTGGTCCAGAAACAATGTCGTTAAAAGATGGCAGCAGTGAACGAACATTCAGGTGTGCAAATTTCATAAAAGAAACGCAAAAGATAACAGATAACAGACAGGCGCCTAAACAGAAGTGGATGGCGCCGGGAGAACTGGATGGCTTGATCTAGTTCTCTCATTTTTTAACTACTCATCTTTTTAAAGCATAAGGGAGTTAAAGTAGGTTATCATAACATTCACATGAATGTCGTAAAAATTTATATCCTATGTATTAAGAGTAGATAAAATGATTAAGAATGCCTGTGGTAGTCTGCAGTGTTTATTTATTGTAGCTTCTGATAAGGACAAAAGCAAAATAACAAGTCAGTGTTCTTTTATTTTGGGTTCTTGACTGCATTCCCCGATTATTCCTGTTACTCATCGATTTTCATTGACACACTCACATTTTAATCCCACGAACGAAGTAAATGGTTCTTGCGGCTTGACTAACTCGCCCACAACGGTACTTCTACGAAGTATAATGCAATAATTAGCTATATAAAACAATGACTGTTTATATTTTTAAATAACTTTTATTTTCAAGTTAGAATCCTAGCGATAAAACGTTCCTATAAAAATAAAATTATTCAACAAAAATCTATTAATGATGAATTTCTACCAAATAGTAAAGTCAGAAAATATTAACTACATAAAAATCTATTACTTCATTAATTTGTGAATCAATCTCTTGCGTATTAATTAGAAAATACACAAATTTTGCTTTTGATCGTTAAGAGCCCGACACACACAGGAATTTTGGGAGCACGGTAGACGTTCGCCTGTTTGTAAATATTTCAAAAACTATAAATGATATTAAGTTATGTAGTTAATATCTTCTTGTTTTACTTTTTGGTAGAAGTTCATGATTTAACAAATAAATACTTCGCGAACTACCAATATATAACGTTTTATTTAAATATTTTACCGGTTTCAGGATTCACAAAGATCCCATCATCAGAAATGTACGAAAAATTGTAAACAAATTATTATGACAGTTGACAAGGAAACTAAAATTGACAAAACAATACAAAGAATAATGATATCCATGAAAAAAGATAACTAGATAACTGAATTTCAGTATTTACCTACGGGGTATAAGAAAAACACAAAGGAAAATCGAATACCTCGTAGCTTGAAGGGAAAAAACAATGAATTTAAAGAAAATCATATTGGAAAAAACAATAAATTCAATTGAAAAAACCTTCAAGTGAAATATCAGAACAGAAAAAACTAAATAAACAAAATATCCATGAAATCTTGACAACTGCCAACTGCTAATCTTGAAATAAACTCTGTGGTCAAGTCTATGTGTTCTGTCTTGACAACTGCCAACTGCTAGAATTGTAATAAACTAAAAAAGAGAGAAATAAGTCAAAAAACGGCATAATGGCAAAAAGGAAATAAGTCAAGGATTAAGATGGAGAGACTGTTGTTGAATAATTAATTCAAGAATCAATCCTAATAATACCAATAATAAAACAAAAAGAAGAAAGAAAAAAAAAAAAAAAAAAAAAAAAAAAAGAAAAAGAATCCCATATTGCCAAATAACCTCGAAGGTCCATGGTTTATATGGGCTAGCAAATAAACTGTAATTGATTATTGAACTAATGTCATAATGGCAATAAGAGAACCTGTCCTACCGAGACATGAGAATCATTTTGATCAAAAGACATTTACAAAAGTTTAAATAAACTAGATTGTATTAAATCTACTTGGTCATTAAGTAAGTTACAATTTTTATCATTTTTATGTTTATAAATTTCCATAGACTCTAATATATCTAACTGATAACTTTTTACAAAATTAAACAATAATTTAGTATTTTCTAAAGGAGGGAATCGATGATTGTTATCAAAGAAATGATTAGCAAAACTTGAATGATCGTTTTTTAAACGAAACGATCGTAAATGTTCATTATATCTAATACGTATAGATCTGCCAGTTTGTCCTATATAAATGCTGTTACAGTCTAAGCAATTTAGTTGATAAACACCTGTGTGGTCAAGTTTATGTGTTCTGTCTTTACTGTTAAATAGAATATGTGATAATATATTTGAAGGTTTAAATGTGACCTGTATGTTGTTTTTTCTTAAAATACTGGCAATCTTTTCAGAAATATTTCCAAAATAAGTAATTCTGCAAAATTTGGTAACTTTATCATTGAACAAAATTATCTTCAGTTTAATAATAAATATTATACTCAAAATTTAGGTCTTGCTATGGGTTCTCCAATTAGTCCTTTATTAGCAGATATTTTCATGTCAGATATTGAAGAAAAAATTATGAATTCAGAATTAGGCAAACAACATATTCTATTTTGGTATAGATATGTAGATGATATAATTGCTTGCTTTAAAGGAACAACAAGACAATTAGACAATTTTCAAAATTTTTTGAACAGTATTCACCCAAAAATAAAATTTACAAAAGAAATAGAAACTGAACACAAAATTAATTTCTTAGATTTAACTTTAATAAATGAATATAATAAAATAACTTTCGATATTTTTAGGAAGCCAACGTATACAGATATTACTCTTTCATCAAATTCATTTCACCCATTTTGTCAAAAAATTTCTGCTTACAATTCTATGATACACAGGGCCTTTACAGTACCACTATCTTTGGATAAATTGAATAAAGAACTAAATGTAATTAGAACAATTGCTATAAATAATGGTTTTAAAATTGAAATCATCAATAGAATCATTAACAATAAAAAATTTAAAATTGCTTGTAACAACATATATCCTAAATTATGTAATGATAAAGTTACCAAATTTTGCAGAATTACTTATTTTGGAAATATTTCTGAAAAGATTGCCAGTATTTTAAGAAAAAACAACATACAGGTCACATTTAAACCTTCAAATATATTATCACATATTCTATTTAACAGTAAAGACAGAACACATAAACTTGACCACACAGGTGTTTATCAACTAAATTGCTTAGACTGTAACAGCATTTATATAGGACAAACTGGCAGATCTATACGTATTAGATATAATGAACATTTACGATCGTTTCGTTTAAAAAACGATCATTCAAGTTTTGCTAATCATTTCTTTGATAACAATCATCGATTCCCTCCTTTAGAAAATACTAAATTATTGTTTAATTTTGTAAAAAGTTATCAGTTAGATATATTAGAGTCTATGGAAATTTATAAACATAAAAATGATAAAAATTGTAACTTACTTAATGACCAAGTAGATTTAATACAATCTAGTTTATTTAAACTTTTGTAAATGTCTTTTGATCAAAATGATTCTCATGTCTCGGTAGGACAGGTTCTCTTATTGCCATTATGACATTAGTTCAATAATCAATTACAGTTTATTTGCTAGCCCATATAAACCATGGACCTTCGAGGTTATTTGGCAATATGGGATTCTTTTTCTTTTTTTTTTTTTTTTTTTTTTTTTTTTTTTTTTTTTTTTTTTTTTTTCTTCTTTTTGTTTTATTAGGATTGATTCTTGAATTAATTATTCAACAACAGTCTCTCCATCTTAATCCTTGACTTATTTCCTTTTTGCCATTATGCCGTTTTTTGACTTATTTCTCTCTTTTTTAGTTTATTACAATTCTAGCAGTTGGCAGTTGTCAAGACAGAACACATAGACTTGACCACAGAGTTTATTTCAAGATTAGCAGTTGGCAGTTGTCAAGATTTCATGGATATTTTGTTTATTTAGTTTTTTCTGTTCTGATATTTCACTTGAAGGTTTTTTCAATTGAATTTATTGTTTTTTCCAATATGGTTTTCTTTAAATTCATTGTTTTTTCCCTTCAAGCTACGAGGTATTCGATTTTCCTTTGTGTTTTTCTTATACCCCGTAGGTAAATACTGAAATTCAGTTATCTAGTTATCTTTTTTCATGGATATCATTATTCTTTGTATTGTTTTGTCAATTTTAGTTTCCTTGTCAACTGTCATAATAATTTGTTTACAATTTTTCGTACATTTCTGATGATGGGATCTTTGTGAATCCTGAAACCGGTAAAATATTTAAATAAAACGTTATATATTGGTAGTTCGCGAAGTATTTATTTGTTAAATCATGATATTAAGTTGTTTTTGTTTGCAAACAGTTCTTAAAATACAAGTCTACTATTGCTATTTTGAAATTTGTTAAAAAATATGAAAACAATAAACGAAGGAGCATGTTATATGTGAGCGAAAAACTGCTTCTTATAGAACCTAATAAAACTTTCCTGAAAAGAAAATCTCAGAATCTGGTTAATAGCAATAATAGACTGAACCTCTGGCTAAGAACACATAAAATTTTCAATTTCGGCCGAAAAACAAAAAAGTTATTAGTAAACAGCGGTACCCTTGCATTCGAAGTTTTTCGTCTTAGCTCGTGCTCTCGCCTGTCTTTCGACTACTGATCAAAGTCGCTTAGCTGTCAATCGATCCCGAAATAGGGAGTGCGCGCAATACCTAAGTTCATTCTCAGTATTAGTTTGGTCGACTAGTTCCCTGCTTATCCAGATAGTTTTTGCCGTCCGCTCTAGGTCCGAACCCCTGAACCCCCCGATTCTTAGTAAATTGGTGTGTCCGACACACTGTGTCGGGCTCTTAAATAAATTTTATATGGGCATCCTCAAGCAGGCTTGTCCAAGTTTTGACATTTATAAAATTATTATCAAGATCGATGTATTTATCCATTCATGTATGTAAACGTATTTAGTTAAGTGATGCATGGTATTCTATTCTTTCTATGTACTGTGCTACTTCTTGAAAGTGTACTAGCCAATTGTCTGGCAGAGGAGGCATGTAATACTCGGGTATGTACCAGCAGTTCATATTCAATGGCGTTTCTAGTGCGTAATTATCAGATAAGTAACGATATTAATTTATAAGTCTAACTGTGTAAGTACTTTTAATGTTTGACCAAAGGGTTGTATGGTGTACAAAAAAGGTAAAACTAGGGCGAAGTCATCGCTTATTTAACTGTAGAATGTGAAAGATTTTTTATTATCTATACATTATTCAAGTTTTGTAACATTATTGTAATTTTTCACTTTCTGTGATTTTCACCCTATTCCTAACTAAGGCCTAAAAGAATGCGAGCTGTTGTAAACTAACAAGAACACTGAATGACTGAAAACTGATACAGAATCACTGGCCTGTATCTATAAAACAGACTGCTAATCACTGAACCACTTCGTCGAAAAAATGACTCCCACGAGTAGAAATATGACGTGCAATTTTTAGAAATTTGTCCCACGTTAAGAGAATTTGTCCTACACTGTATATTGACTGGACACACTTTTTGCCAAAAAAATGTCAATTAATTTGAAGTTTGGAGTTTGACATTACAGTTTTAAGTTGCATTTTTCTTAATGCATTATCGAATTGTGTTTTGTTATAAACATTGTACCGTGCTACAATGCAGTGTTTGGTACTGATTTACAGGACTGAAAGTCATAAAAGACCGCAGCAAGGCGTTACGTCTCACCAGTAAATCACCCTGAACTAATATGCAGATTTGAGACGGATGTAATCCATGGAATGAAAGCCGCTACTGCCTATAAAGACAAGGATAATTTATTTGAGTGGAGATTACCGAATTTTAATGAGGCACACTTTTTCTTTCAATCTATTATTAGTTTTGAAGAATTTCTTGCGCATTTCCTTAGTTCTTTTGAATTTTATTGAGTATCACTATGAATAATTCTTAATAAGTTAACCCCACACGCCAAAAGACAGTGACACAATAAAACTCATAGTGAATTTACGTCAAAGTTCTTGATCCATCTACTGTGTGTAAACCATTATAGTATAGGTAAGTAATAATAGTACCTAAGCCGGATAGCCACATTTTTGATAGGTGACTGATTTCAGCGCCTCTCATATTCAGATACAATTGTTAATTGTCTGTTGGAAATCAGGAAAATCCATGTGCGAGACCGCAGCGTCGGGCATTTTACAATTGACAGGTCTTCAAATATGCAAAAGAAAAAAGTTAACCTAAATCTTTTGGATGCTTGATTAAATTATTAATTAAATCATAAAGAACAGGAAAATACCAGAGGCAGAGGTCTTTAAATAATGTTTTGAAAAATAGTCATTTCAGCGCATTTGAATCTAAGTAGGTCTTCTTTCAAAACCATTTTCAGAACCTCTGTCTTTGACAAGGGATTGCTCAGAACCTATGCCTCGGGTATTTTCTCGTTTCTTTATTATTTAATTGCGGGAGTGACTACTGCTCCGGCTGACGGTCCCCTGAAATTTTGTTCTAATACGATCGGACGTGCGCATTACTTAATGTCGGTAAAATGGCGTTTAAATATATCGTTATCGGCTAGTAACGCTAACGGTCTTGGTGGGTGTGCGGGTATCGTACAGAACTGCCGTTTTGTTCTCCCACGGCTAGACGAGTTTTGATACCGTAGGCCGTAGGGGTTTGGTATATGTTGCTTGTTTTTACATCATCTTTTTTTCAAAGAATGCGTGTGCCTCGTGCGAGGACAACAAAATGGTCTGTTTCAAAAATGCGTTTTTTTCAGCTTAAGTTTTTTTTTACACCTCCAAAATGCAAATTGTGTTGACATTCTGTAATGCGCATGCCCGACCGTGTTCGAACAAAATTTCAGGGGACCGACGGCCGGAGCAGTAGTCACTCCCTTTAATTAATAAGGCAGAGGCGCTGAAAAGATTTAGGTTAACTTATTCTTTCTTTTACACTTTTGAAGACATGTCAGTTGTGTAATGTCCGACGCGGGGTGGGTGGAGGTTGATTTTCATATTTGCCATCACACAAACTACCAACAACCTCTGTCACGCACTAAAACCATTTTTAAATTTATGTCGCTATCCGACGTACTTTAGGTACCTCATAATAATCATATTCTTTGAAGATTTTGGTACAATTTTATAAAATACTATGTATATTGTTTTATAAAGAGGAAAAGTGTCACTTTCTCTCCGAATAAAACATGCCACTTTTTATTCAAACGTTGAAAATAGGTTACGGATTCAAAATACTTCGCTATTCTTTCAAACGCCAGAAAAACATGACATTTTTAATTTATAATTTTTTACCCGTGAGCTGCACTGCCTACAAAAAAATATTTTTAACCTTTTTTGATAAGGTTCAAACGTCAAACCTTATAATTATAAACTAATAAGTTTAAAACTATTTGAATCTCCAGTGTTTAGCTGCTGCAATATATATTAATTATTATGCGAGATAATAAAAAGTACGCGCTCTAAGCATCCCGCGTCGTTTGTTTGAAAATGCCTAGCACACACGCAGTCAGCCGTCCGAGTAGTGTGAGGTGTGGATCTGTTCGGCGCTCTAGGCAAATGCACATTCGATATGCGAGCGAGATCGGCGCGACTCGAGAAAATTTCGTCGAATGTGCTTTTAGGTGCAAGAATGAAGCTTACCTCGGAGCGCTGTTTGAGTACACACTTGGTAACTTAAAACTTATAGTTGGGCGAAGCAAATAGGTACAACACGGGACACGGGAGTTGGCACTTCTGCGGCATAGTTTATTGATTTTGTTTACCATATTTAGGTCTGAGATTGGCTCGTTGCTTTGCTTATAACGTAAGTAATTAGCTGTATTATCATGTTTATTACTTTTAAATATTGAAATTTCCAATAGCATGGCAAGTGGTAGTGGTTCAAGTGAACACTTAAACATTGTGGAGTGAACTTTAACAAAGTGGTCGCCTGATTTTTGCATTTTTCAAAATTATTATTGTTTTGTAATATTCCATTCAGTTAAAAATGAATATTTTATCTAAATACAGGGTGCCCCGGTGGCATATTTACATATACTATGTCGTTGTGGCACCGAGGTGCTAAAATCGCATATGGAATGGAATTGTTTCTACGAATACAAAAGCTACGCTATTTGAGCACGTTCGTCAGTTCTTGGTGCCAAAACCGCATAGGAATTATAGTTCAATATTGTTGCTACATTTACTACGCGTCTTCGGCACTTTCGCATTATAGTTATGGAGTAAATGAAGTGGATTCACTGTGTATAAAATAATATAAATTAATAACGATCGTGAAGCATTATCTCGGGAATCAAGAACAAAGTTGCCCAGCACTGATATAATGAATAATCTCAGACGTGGGTGAATACATAATTCAAAAAAAATCATACGAACTGAGTTGTAACGAAAACATACAGGGTGATCAACGAGTGTAACAAACTTCGAAAGTAGATAGAATACTCAAAAATAATTCAAAAAGCCCTAATCAACATACTTATTATGTCCAAAAATGCCGACTAAGCGAGATATTGAAATTTCTTAAAAAATGTTTTTTTTCATATTTGGAAAACTACCAGAGCTATTCATTTGAAATTTGGGGTATAATAGTTTATTGAAATTATTTTCTAACTTATAAATTTTGAATTTCGCACTCTCACCATTGGGCGTCACTGAGGGGTGGGGAGACCACATAATTTCCGAAACTATGTTACGCTACTGACTTACAATAGATGTTGCAAAATAACTGAATCCTTGTTTTATTTACAAGAAAAAATATCCCTTTGATTTTTTCCGTACAAAGAATATAGTTTCAGAGAAAAATAATTTTGAGTAACATGGTGCGTAGTTTAAAAACGAAATTATCAGCCATCCTTTGTAACAGTAAAGCGTTGTTAATATCTAAGTGGCATGTAAATTCTCAAGAAGATAACAAAACAGTTGAAATTAGTATGTAACGACAGAGGCAGATATTAATATTATATTTTTTTAAGAAATTTCAACACCCTGTATCTCATTTAGTTGCCATTTTTAGGGATTTTCACTACATTTTTATTTGTTCTATCTACCCTCCAAGTTTGCTACACTCGTTATAGAGCACCTGAATAATAAAATAATGTTGAAAGACTTTCTAAGTATTATTTTTGTGGATTATCTTGTGGATTAAGGATAATTCAAGCGGAATCACCAGCTAATAGTGAATTATCAAACAAAAAACTGAAGCGAAAGAAAAGTTTAATGCAAAATATAATGCTAAATCAGCCTAATTCAAGAGATCATGAAAATGAACATTAAATTTATTTGTTTGGTGTTTTTCATTTGGTTCTGTTTTATCGAAGTTTTTAATAAATGATGCATAATAAACAATTTATCATTTTTCAATTGAATAATACCTACATACTTCCAACGTTGGAAAAGTTCAAACCGTATAGTAAAAGATGTTAGCAACTGAACTACAAATCCTGTGTGGTTTTGGGCGTGCACAAATAGGGCAGCGTTTGTAGTCTAAGGAAAGATTCCATTCAATATGCGATTTTAGCACCGTGGTGCCACAACGACATAGTTTATGTAAATATGCGCCCCGGTGGCATATTAACATTCCTTACAGGCTTACAGCACAAAAGTATATATCAAGAAAGCAAGTGCTTAAATAAGATTTAGTTAAGGAGGCTTGGCAACACGTTCGTGGCTCAGTGGGAGATTCGTCCACAACGAAGGTGCGAGTTTGTGGGTTCGCATCTTGCTGCGGTGGGTTTGTTTTGTTCTAGTGATTCAGCTTTTTTCTTATAAACAAAAAATTGGTCTCAGGTCCAAAAGGTCAGAAAGTTCATCACCATCAACGCCTGGACATTTTCACTTTTACTGTTGATATATAAGTCCCACTTGTTTACAAGTCCCTCGCCCGTTGCTGTAGCTCTGTAAGGGATGTTATTATGCGTCCCGGTGAAGGTGAGAAATCTCTCGGGTGCATATAGATTACACGAAAATAACACCCCAAGTTCATATAAAGTTTTCTCCTACGACCTTCCCCTGCCGAGATATTCTCCCTTAAATTGGATAAATAAAAATATTTTTTTTTACATAAAATTTTTATTTTTAGTTGTATTTCGATAATTTTCTTGGTGACGTACAAGTGATTGAATGCGACCGGTTTTTTGAGAGTGCATGAGGAAAGCAAGGGGTGAAGTACCATTGCTGTATTTTCTACCATGCTGGACATTATTAATCAATGTATGCAACACGAGGTACAAGATTATGGATAGAACAAAATGGTAGTCGCAGATGGCGCTCTTTCAAAGTTAACGGTCAAATTAAAAGTTGCTACTGACATAATTATTTTCTGCCACCAAATTCTTATTTTACTCACTCTTTGCATCATGAGGAATGGTAAAATAACACTGCCAGATACATTACAAGTCGCGAGTGGTTGCCAGAGAACCCCAAACTTATCTTAAGCGGGATGGTCACGTGACGTATTTTCTACCAACAGATTTTTCTTTTACTGACTCTTTGTATCATGAAGAATGCCAAAATATCACCAGATACTTTAGATCGTCGCGAGTGGGTGCCAGACGATACCAAACTTTTCTTAAGAGCGCCATCTGCAGTGCGATTCAGATGCAACTTTCTTATTGTCATATTCTTGTTCTTCGTGTTCCATACAATAAGATTAATAACGCCTGGCATGGTAGAAAATTCAGCTCCCTAACTATTACTGTTTTGTGAATATATTTGACTTGGAAAATATAGTGTACATAACTCGATGGAAAGTGTACTTCATATACGGTCGTATGATTTCACGCTCGTATGTAATTGGGCACTTTCCATACTCGATACGTAATGCACTAATACATAAATGTATATGTCAAATAGTATATTATTATATATGAGCGATTATGACAGCCATTATTCACGAAGATGATGTTTAAACCCACTAGCCGAAGGCGAGTGGCGCAAATCATCTGAGTGAATAATGGTCATAATCGCGAGTATAATACTATGCTTTTTCTACACCTATTAAACAAATAAATTAGATTCCAATTTTATAACTTTATTGGAACACTATTATAATACATTAATTTTTATTTTTCATTAAATGAACTAGGTCTTACTAGGATAATATTGAAATTTGTGCAGTTAGTAATATAAAAATTTGGAGTTGTCACTTCCATTGTTAAATTCTGGCAGTTTTAGTGGTTGAATTGTTAGTTTGCACGGATTAATCGGTACCTACTTGTTCGAAGTGCATACGTTGGAAAACGTAAACAAGTAATATGGCGATACACTTGGCTGTCACCCGAGTCGATTGTCAGATGCGACAAGAGTTGATCGCGGTCGATATAAAATATCAGTGGGTCAGAGAAACAGTGATTATTGAATTTATATTTGTGATTGGCCGAATACCGTGAATTATGAATCCATAATTCACTACAGTGGATTATAGGTACGATATTTCACAAAGAAAATGCTAATAATTGTTATATAATTAAATAGGTGTAGAAAAAATTCATTTCGCAATCGGATTTCGAATTGTGCATATTGTCCATATTGTTCATGTTTAAAGTAATTTACATAGCAACGAAGTCGACTTCTATCGTCTTCTATGCTGTTTCTATGGATACGTTTCCATGGAAATAAGTTATTTTCTTTTTCAAAAAAAAAATAATAGGAGTAAAATGAACCCAAAAGCAACGTTATGAACATCATCCATTATTTAAATTTATGAATATTGACGGCTGCCAGTTGACAAAAATAAGTTTTCAAACAAATAACTATGGTTACCCTAATTTACATAGCATGTCCTATCTGGACAGCTCTGTGCTGTGCCATGCTAAATTTAATTCAGCATGGCATAGCATGGTCTATGTGGCGAGCGCTTAATTTACAAAGCAACGAAGTCGACTTCTATGCTGTTTCTATGGATACGTTTCCATGGAAATAAGTTACCTATTTGACACCCGCCGTCTTTTTCAAAAAAATAGTATTTGGAATAAAATGAACTCTAAAGCAACGTTATTTAAATTTATGAATATTGACAGCTGCCAATATAGTTTTCAAACAAATAACTACGGTTACCCAAATTTACACAGCATGAAACACATTGAAACGTTTCAAACGAAAAAAACAGCTTTCACACTGGGATTATTACAAACAATTAAGAAACCTAACAACATCTATAAAGTGGGAAAAGAAGGCTTATTTGGAGAAAACGCTGAGAAATTGTTCTCAAAAGGATAAATGGTCGGAACAAAAAAAATTTTATATATCAAAAAACAAAAAGTGCGGTTGCCGGCTGAGTTGTCCAACGTAGATTCTGTCAACGAATATTTCATTAATTCCGTTAAAAATGAAAATATAATCCCAGTAGTGAGTTGCTGAACTTTTATTATTCTCGGGTCAAAAAGGGAATTCAGGGTTACTTTTCACTGGAAAAGGTGTCTGATTTGGATGTTCTAAAACTACTCCATGGTATTAAATCAAAATCATACGGATTCGATCCTATAAATATTGACATGATACGTTTATGCTGTCCACATTCCATATACCGGGTGACCACGAGATCAGGCTCACCCCTATAACATTTTTGTTTTTCAAGATATTAATTTGAAATTTGGGACAGTTAAATGGTATGTAAATCTGTATTATTTCCAACAGTAAAAATTTTCCTGGCACTTCCGGTTTCACTGGAAATGAACCCACGTTCGCATTTTTAAATGGAACAGCCTGTATATTTTCATATTTTTTGAACCATAGTGTCATTCTAGATACGGTAGGGCCACTTTGGGATAAAAACATTACCATAAAAAACTTTTGGACGCAAAATAAATCTAGCATCTAGACATCCATGACTAAAAGGAAAACATTAAGTCGGGGTCCTAAACTAGTGTAAAAACAAAATCGTCAAATTAGGACAAGTAGTTTTTCTGTTATAGCCATTTAAAAATCTAAGACACAGTTTTTCGGGTATAAGTCAATTTTCTTAAATAGAACCATGATGGCTCATCGCGATATTTCGATAGAGCTATTTTTTACGAACCATTTGATACCAAACACGAGATCTTTCATTCAAAAATACCAGGAGACATATTTTTCTTTGCATTTACTAAATAGTAAAACAAGTGAAAACTAACACATTTACTCGAACATTTATTATCAACAGTAAACGTAGCATTCTTCCCCTTCTTTATCTAAAATTTATTGACTAGAACAGGTTATAATAGTAATTATTATTATGCATTAGTATAAAATAAAGTCAGCACCTGGGTACCCTAAGTTGGCTTAGAAATAAAGTATAGGAACAAAGGAATTAAAATTCCTTGACAGTAACTGGAATTCATTTGTTCATTTGCTTATTGTACCCAGGTACCTACCTGATTTTATACTAATGCACAATAATAATTATTATAATCTGTTGTATTCATAATAAATTTTAGATAAAGCAGGGAAGAATGCTACGTTTACTGTTGTTAATAAATGTTCGAGTAAATGTGTTAGTTTTCACTTGTTTTACTATTTAGCAGATACAAAAAAAAACATATCTCCGAGTATTTTTGAATTAAAGATATCGTGTTTGATATCAAATGGTTCGTAAGAAATAGCTCTATCGAAATATCTCGATGAGCCATCATGGTTCCATTTAAAAAAATTGACTTATACCCGAAAAACTGTGTCTTAGATTTTTAAATGGCTATAACAGAAAAACTACTTGACCTAATTTGATGATTTTGTTTTTACACTAGTTTAGGACCCCGACTTAATGGTTTTCTTTCAGTCATGGGTGTCTAGATGCAAGATTTAATTTGCGTCCAAAATTTTTTTATGGTAATGTTTTTACTCAAAAGTCGCACTACCGTATCTAGAATGACACGATGGTTCCAGAAATGTGAAAATATACAGGAAGTTGGTTCATTTCCGGTGAAACCGGAAGTGCCAGAAAAATTTTAATTGTTCCAAATAATACAGATTTACATGTCATTTAACTGTCTCAAATTTCAAATTAATATCTTGAAAAACAAAAATGTTATAGGGGTGAGCCTGATCTCGTGGTCACCCGGTATATTACTTATATCTTCAATAAATGTATTTCAGTGTCATACTTTCCGGGTGTTTGGAAGCATGCGAAAATTATTCCATTGCCTAAAACAAAAGCAACCTGCAGAATTTTCCCATTTAAGATCAATAAGCATATTGCCAGTGTTTTCCAAAATTTTAGAAAAACATATTTGCAATCAAATTTGGTTATTTGTATCTCATAATAATATACTGCCTGAAAGGCAGTCTGGGTTTAGACCCGGCTACAGTTGTACCACTGCTTTGGCAGAGGTTACTGATGGTGTATTCAAGGCTCTGGATGATTGTAAATTAAGCGTTCTGATTCTGTTGGATTATTCCAGAGCCTTTGATATGGTTAGCCATCAAATTCTCCAAGCGGTTTTGCGCTATTGTGGCTTTGATGTGCTGTCCCTGAATATGATATCTTCATTTTTATCAGGCAGGGTGCAGGCCGTAGTGTTGGATGGGGCGACCTCGGTCCCGTTGGTGACGACGTGTGGTGTCCCTCAGGGCAATATTCTTGGTCCTTTACTTTACTCATTATATACTTCCTCTTTTTGTAACCATATCAAATATTGTAATTAGGTACCTACCATCTGTATGCTGATGATACGCAGCTATTCTGCTCTTTTGATTTCTCAGATAGGTTTCTAGCGTGCGATCTAATATTAATCAAGACATCAGCAGTATATTAAAAGTTTCAAACAGTAATTTTCTGAAGATAAACGCAGGGAAATCGGCTGTCATCATGTTTGGTAATGACAGCCTGAGAAGTGTTGCCCTGGGGGAGCTTGCGTTCTCTATCGGTGGTGGGGTTGTCCCTTTCAGGGACTGCGTGAAAGATCTTGGTATCTTTCTAGATTATAAACTTAGCTTCAAAGAGCATGTTACTAGTTTAATTAAGAGAGCTTATTGCACTGAAACTTATTTACCCAGTGAGACATTTTTTGAATCGAAATTAGCGGAGTAAATAATGGGTAAAATTGTGCCGTTTTTTTTGATGAGCTTAGAACAAGATCAGACCCAGTGGATATTGTCAACAACAGCATTATACACATAGAAACACAAAATACGACATTTTTTAGCGGTCACCACATTTTTTATTTTTAAAAAACTATAAAACTTTTACTTTTTTAAAAGTCATGCTTTTTTGCATATCTACTGGCATATCTCAAAAACGAATTGAACTATCGACGTAATCTTTTTTTTGTTTTAAAGCACACACCTGTGCGCTTCTTTAGATGTATAATAATAATGGTATTGTTTTTTAAATAAATGATAAAAACGCCGATGATCTTGGACGTTCAGAAACTATGCAGGTAAATTTTCACTACCTAATCGAGAAACTTTTTTGTTTTGGAAATTTTTATATAACATAATGCGAAGGAAATATAGCCAAAAGATCAAAAAAGTTTTTAGAAAAAAAAGCTCTGGATATTTTCAATAGTTTTTATAATATAATTTTTTTAGTTTGGAGGGTAATATCTAAGTTTGCGCGCACGGTTCAATAATAGTGGGTAATGGGTCGGCACCTTTAATTTTGCTGTGTTTATTGCCTATTTTCAGTATTTTCGGTTATTGACCTGCAATATGCTTGGGCATCACAGATAAAAATTATTAAAGAATGGCCAAGTTAAAAATGGCCCAGTGCCTTTAAAATATTGAAAGTTTCCATGTCAAGTTTATTTTTGTAAATATTTCATCGTTTTTTTGTTAAACTCAAAGGACTTAAAGGGTAAAGGCTCTGGTCGTTTTGGAGGGCTAAAAAAGGGCAATATGTGTCGAAAGGGAAAATCAAGATCTTCTAAGCTTAATAAATAAGGACCTTTTCTAGGTATATTTTCACCTATAAATGTAATGTTTTCTAAACGTTGCTGAAATACCATCATACCCACGCAATTAGTAGTACTTTTTCCGTGGATTGTGTCCTCATTTAAATCAAAATTATCTATACTTGCGTGTGTGTAATTTTTGATTGTATTACCAACAACTTTTACCTCGAGGTATACATAAATTTTGTCATTACTAATTCTTTGTTTGGCAATGTTGGTTGTTAATAATTGTCTAATATCGTTATAAGTATAGCTAATGCCAGTTTCAGATAGGAAGTCAAAAAGTTGTCTACTTCGCAGTAAATGGTGTACATACACATAAGCCTAATCCAAATTTAACATTTTTTTATATAACTTGACGAACAACGTCATAATAAGATTGCAAGGAATAACAGCTTTTGGATTTATATTTTTTTCTAACGTTATAACTATCATCGTCGATAAGCCAAGATATAAATTGTAGAAACATTTGGTACTTGCTTTGCAAACTCATTTTGATTAATATCATGAGGAGTTGAGGAACAGGAAAATTTGTTCGTGGAGAACTGAAATTGTGTTTTTTTAAAAATTCCAGCTGCTTAATGCAAAATTTCATGTTCATTTTGATAAACTTCTTCCTTACAGACATCATTATTAGCAGTTTCAGGTACAAAGGAAGAACTTGAATCTGATTCTCTCGTTGATTCTATTTTATCAGAGTTTGATGAAAAAGTGGAGACTTGGGCTAATTTTTTGTTAATTTTCAATTTATTTAAAAATGCTTGTATGTTATACATATTTCGAAATGTAATGGCTATAACACGACCTATGATATTTCGCATCATGCGCAAACAAACCGTCATAACCGGTGAACTTTGCAACCATTCCAATATCGGCCCTCTTTTTGGCCGCTTTAATTATTTATACATAAATACTTTTTCCTGTCCCATCAAGAGATTAAGATAAATTGGCTATTGTAGCACATATTCTTAAAAGTTTCTATAATTTTTTATTGTACGCTATCCGGTTTCCTATTTTTATATTTTAAGTCTATTTTATCCAAATACGAGTATAAGTCAGCAAACAAAAGTGTAGACTGTAGGTACCTCAGTAGTTTTTTATTCTGAGGTAGGCACTTACAACCTCACTCTCGATCTACCCCAAAAAAATTATCCGTTTGGAACTTTTTTATTTCATATATCAGTGGTATATTTTTATGCAAATTTAAATCAGAATATTTCGAGTTTTCCTTTTGTTTATCTTTTGACTGAAGAAACCCCTAAAATAAAAAAAGAAATGGGTAGGTACCTAATACAATCTGCAAATTAGTTTGTATAAATATGAATTTTTGCTTTTTATTTGTCCCTTTTTGATTGCAAATAAGGCACATTTCACGTATTTTAAATGATTCCATGTTACCCCTACTTTTTAAAGAGCCTAGAATGTCTCGCGGAATGTTTCTTTCTCCGTCCGAGCTATTACTAATTTAGAAAACCATCTCAGTATTGTCCTTGCTGGTAAAGGCCTTTGTGCAGTCTTTATGATATTTTACTTTAATTTTTCCGTTTAAAATATAATTCTTGATTGCTAAAATTTTCTGTCCAAAATCATCTTTTCTCAGTTCCGCAGCCCTAATTATTATCTCTAAACCCCACTTCCAAGGCTTATGTAAAACAAGTTTATCTTTTTCCTCCACAACTTCACCACATAATAAGCACTTCATTTTAATATTTAGCTCATCTATCTTAAATATTTTTAAGCAGTAAAAATTAAAGAACTCGCCACTAACAATACGAACTACATGTGTAAATAAAAGACTATTTATTTCTGTCATGTTATATCTCGCACGCGTCGATATTGTCATCGGTCGCTCCTTATTATTTAGCCGATATAAAAAATCATAGCGCCTAAACTACAAAAGTCACAATAACAATTATGCTGCCAAAAACTTTTTTGATCTTTTGGCGGCATTTCATTCGCAGCATGTTATATAAAAATATCAAAAACAAAAAAGTTTCTCAATTAGTGAAAATTTGCTTGCGTAATTTCTGAACTTCCTAGGTTATCAACGTTTTGAGAATATTAAAACAAGAAACACCAACCAATACTATGCTTAGAAAGAAGCGCCTAAGTGTGTGTTGTAAAACAAAAAAAATATCATGTCGATAGCTCAATTAGATACCTAGGTAGATATTAGAGTAGATATATAAAAAAGCAAGGTTTTTGAAAAAGGTACGTATCCACATTTTTTTGGAAATAAAAATTTTCGTGACCACAAAAAAATGTCGTGTCTTGTGATTTCTCATAAACAATGACCTAACTAATAAAATGAGATATGTCTCAGTTTGTTCTAAGATAAAAAAAATAAAATCGAGAAGGAAGCGACTTTTGCCTTGGATTTTACTGCACTAAATATAAAGATAATGCTGTGCCACAGTTTAGTTTTGTCTCACTCTAAGTATGGATATTCTGTTTGGGGGCCGTGCATTGATGGTTCTGATGCCAGACGTATTCAGGAGGCTCAGAATTCTTGTTTGCGATTTGTTTATGGGGTAAGGAGGGGGCACCATATTTCTCATAAAATAAAGCAAGCGGGTTGGCTGAATATGCGAAATAGGCGTGAACTTCATAGAGCGTGCTTTTTCTTCAAGATACTTAAATTTAAAGTTCCGCCATATCTGTCCACAAAGTTAACTTTCAGAACAGACATCCATAATATTAATATTCGCTGTAGGGGACTAATCACCATACCGAGACACCGTAAGGAAATCTATAAAGATCATTTTCCTACAACATTGCCACCTGCATGAATAAAGTTCGTCCAGCTGACCTCGTCGTTATGTCTTGCGAAACATTTCTTCGAAAATATAGATCGTCGCTATTTGCTCTCTAGTAGTACCTGTGGGTTAGTATCCTATTTTCTTGCCCCTCTCTCTTCTTCTATCTGTCTCTCTTCTCTTTTTTTCCTCTCTCTTCCTTTGGCTCCTTCTTCTATTCTTTATGCATGTACGTATTCAAGTCCGCTTTCTGCTTGCTGGATGTGTGCATTTATATTTTTTTTTGTTTTGTGCTTGTTTGAAGTATTTTTTTTTCTTTTTCCAAGGGTGGGAATGGAAGAATAGTCCCTGTTATTACAGATGACTAAATTCTCAGCCCATTGCTGCATTTCTCCGTTTGTTAACATTTAAATTGTAATCTTTTTTTGTGTAGCAATTAATAAATCTTATTAATGTTAATGTTAATGTCTTATGTGGACAGCTCTGTGCTACGCCATACTAAATTTAATTTACCATGGCATGGCATGGTATGGTATCGCCTATGTGGCGAGCGCTTTAGGCCAAAGCCAATTCACTCGGGTGCCTTCCATCGCATCCACTTGTAACCGTGCGCGGCGGACTTCCATCTCCACCGTTGTTGCAATAAATCAATTGTCTGGTGAGGAGTGGGGCAAATCTTGTTGAAAGACAACATTATTTATGTCAACATTTCTCAGTTCAGGCTAAATATATTCCGTTAACATATTCCTATAACGCTCACAATTGACAGTAACACTATCTTCTTCATAGTCTTCAAAGAATAAGGTCCAATCACGCCTTAACCTTTTGAAGATAAAGAGGCAATTCGTGAATCACCTGAAGATTTCCATCAACCCAAATCGTACAATTAAGTATGTTTATTGACGAATCCA
Source organism: Xestobium rufovillosum (assembly GCA_963966045.1). Classification (NCBI taxonomy): domain Eukaryota; kingdom Metazoa; phylum Arthropoda; class Insecta; order Coleoptera; family Ptinidae; genus Xestobium; species Xestobium rufovillosum. The sequence goes on from OZ014496.1 coordinate 5,907,820, forward strand.
TCGAGCCAGAAATGCGCTTTAACGGAAAAGATCATCTTTTTTCCAAAATGTGGGTGAGTTCGAACTGCTCAGTAGCCCAGTACGCGAAATTTCGGCGCAAGGGATGATTATTTGGCTTCAGTTCTTGAGTTATTTGAAGTTTATAAACCTTCAGATGAAGATCGTGATGCAAAACTCTCCGCGGAGTCTTCTGAGAAAGGCTGAGTTACTGAGAACGACGTGGAATAGAGAGGTTCGGGTCATCTCTTACCTTCTGGTTTACAGCAGCAATATTTACCTCTGATCGGGCAGTCCAACGACTCGACGCACAGCTGTTGACTTACCTGCAACTGAGCCAGTTTGTTCAAACTCTTCGACTAAACGATAAAGAGATCGTTCGGTTAGTCGATTATGTTGACCATAAATAAACTGCTCAAAATTGTCAGGAACACAAATAATTTCCATTGTTTTATTTTTATCCTACAAGTCAACGTGAGTAGGTTACACTATTTATTTGATTAGCTTGTCTAGTACAAAATTGGCTAAAAATAAACTTGTAATGTCTTGTATTATTTGTTTAATAAGGGCCCACTGCTCTCTCAGTGCATTTTCAAATGCAAAGCGTTGAATGTTTGAGGTAATTGGAAGAAGTTGTCTCTGCAGCATGTCAATGGGGTTGATTTCGGGAGACTGAGGAGGCCATGGCAAAAGGGCAATGTTCCCTTCTTCAAACCAATTCTTTACCTGATGTGCAATGTAAGGACGAGCATTGTCCTGTATATAAACGAGTGTTTTAATTCATCCGAGTTCTTGATGGCCATAACTCGAGAGTGGAATACTTTACTTTATCCACACTAGACCCTTTAATTTAGATACTTAAATGTATAAAACAAGTAATCCTTGCAAGAACGTTGCCATAGAAACCTAAAATTCAAACAAGATGTCTGACAACGTGACAACAAAACTGATAGTTTCTGCGTTAATGCAACTTCGATATGCTACAATAGAACTTTATTTATTGGTTACGTCCACTTGAATAATGGTTCATTTTTAGGTGGCCATTATTATGCGTTCGGAAATGCACAAGTAATGAACGTATAATTTGATAGTTTCAGATAAAAGAAGTTAAATCAACTTTATTAATTTTAGAATTTACTTACAGTTCACATAACTATTAATCTGTTGTTAAAAGAAATTACTTGCAGGTAAAGAGAAGGGCGCTCTCGGACAGATGTATTGATTATAGAAGGGTAAGGTTAACAAAGCCCTTTAGAAAAAGAATCCTTGATACGCACAATGCATTGCGCAATAAAGTTGCTCAAGGTCTGGAAAAAAGAGGATCACCAGGACCACAGCCTCCTGCAAGAAATATGAGGAAACTGGTATAACATATTTAATAAATTGTCAACCTACTTCAAATAAATGCAGTGTTTCAGGTATGGAATTTAGAACTACAAGTTTCAGCTCAAAAATTTGCAAACCTGTGCCTTAGTTTCATAGAGAAAAGAAGACACGCCGATGAGCGAATGAGGAAATGTAGGGGAGAGTATAAAACTTCTTACTTAAAGAGTTGAACGTATTACTAATAGCAATACCATTCACGGTGGGCAATTGGTATCGGGTCCGTCCAAATTTGTTGTACTATTTATAGATATCTTTAAGTTATAAGAAACTCACTATATCATAGCAGGTTCTAACCACTGTTAGTTGCAGATATAGCGAAATGTAACGGTTTTAATTCAGAAATCGTAAATAGGTTAATTGGGAAACTAAAAATTAAATTATTATTGTGAAACGCCACCACGTGAAATTTATAAAAATACCAATATTATTGTATCCCGAATAACCGGAGGTCAGCGGCGGTTCCTTAATAAGTGCGCTCGTGCGCGCGCACTGCCTACAAAAATATGGTTTTAACCTTTTTTGATAAAAGGTTCAAACCTTATAATTATAAACTAATAAGTTTAAAACTTTTTGAATCTCTGCCGCAATATTAATTATTATGCGAGATATTAAATAGTACGCGCTCTAAGCATTCCGCGTCGTCTTTCAAAATGCCTACCACACACGTAACCAGCCTTCCGAGTACTGAGGTGTGGCACTCTAAGGCAAATGCATATTCGATATGGGAGCGAGATAGGCGCGACTCGGGAAAATTTCGTCGTATGTGCTTTTAGGTGGAAGAATTATAGCTCGTCTGGGAGCGCTGTTTGAGCACACACATACTGTTGGGCGAAGCACGGGACGCAGGAGTTTGTACTTCTGCGGCAGTGTTTACCGTTTTTGTTTACCATATTTAGGTCTGAGATAGCTCGTTGCTTTGCTTATCACGTGAGTAATTAGCTGCATTATCGTGTTTATTTTTAAATATTGAAATTTCCAATACTTAGCATGGCTAAAGGTAGTGCGGTTTGGTTAAAGTCAACACTTAAACATTGTGGTCGTCTGATCTTTGCAATTTTCAAAATTATTATTGTGTTGTAATACTCCATTCAGTTAAAAATTAATATTTTATCTAAATATAGACTTTTGACAAAAAACTTGAAATGAAATGAAATGGACGTCCTAAGCCTGTGCGAAGTATCAAATGCTTTTCGAAAGGTCGCGGTAAAGTTGTGTGCGAAAGTTTAACCTTTTGGATTTGGAATTTTCGTTAAATATTGCGGTGAGTGAAATATCTTGTTTGAAAATGGCTTCTAAAGCACTTCATTTAAAAAAACTACGGGGGAGAAACCGCCAGACCCCCTCCAACCCCTGAGCGGTGATTTCATTCTAGAGCACTGCCAAGTTCTAAAGTCAGGAGCCGCCACTGCCGGAGGTGTGGATTACTTTGCTGGACAAAAAATTTGGGACACTTATAGAAAAACGCTTAAAAATGTGCTAAAAGAAATTGGATTCAAACAATTTCAGAATGTATTAAGGGACCTTCAGGGGTCTGGCAAAAAGGATCTATTTTATGGGTATATTTATTGGGTTCTTCGTTGTTTTTGGGAAAATAGTGCATTTTAACATTTTGATCGTAAAAGAGAAAAATAAAGAGTGTCGAGAATCAACTGCGTGTTAGCTTGTTGTGTGTCATGTTGCACTATAACTTATACTTTTGAAATGAAGTGAAGTAAAGTTCTACTTGCTTTTGACTTACAATAAGACCAGAATGAACTGTTAAAGCAGTTGCTCTCTTGGAAAAAAGGTCACATTTCCAAGTTTTGAAATAGGTTTGCCTAAAAGTTCGATACATAATATTATTAAACGATTCCAATAGACTTAAAGCTGTAGCAGAAGACCGGGTCCTGCCCAAGAAATGCCACAACTGAATGTTATGATCGTATTTGTACAATGTGTGCGTTAAGAAACTGTTTCACAACTTCTGATGTTATTTCTCAACGACTGATAAAATGTTCGTGCAACAAACATCTTATATTAGAAAAATGCGCAGATTCTGAAATGTCGCCTAGAAGAAATGCAGCAGGCCCCGAATTGCTCCCAGTTCATCGAAGGGAAAAGTTACGATTCGCAAAAGAACACATCGATTGGATTTTGGAACAGTGGCAAAATGTTTTATTCACGAACGGGTCCAGATTTACTTAAATGCCTCCAGTGGACCTGATGAACGCTATTCGACTTGTTGCATTTCATCTAGTCTAGAACTCCATTTGGCGGAAGGAGCATTGTGGTTTGGAGTGGAATTTCTTTTCAGGCTCGTATAGAGTTGATAGTGTTAGAACACAGAACAATCACAGCTCACGTATCCATTTAAACTTGTTTAGACGATCATGTCTTTTTATATGCTAGATTTCAAGGCCCGAATTTAATTCTCATTCACGACAACGCACGGCCGCAAGTGATTAGGATCGTCACAGAGCACCTCGATGAAATTGCAATTCGGCACAAGTCTTGATCTCAGCCCAACTGAGCATGTTTGGGATACTGTAGGAAGACGCATTTGGCACTGATAACCCGTTCCAGAAATACTTCCAGCTCTGCGTAATGATGTTAGAAGTTTTTCAATATTGCATGTTTAGAATGTGCATGGAAAACCTTTTGGGACTCATCAGTACGGTGCTGTGCCCTACACACTCGAACCATGCAATATTGCTTGCTGTATACAGTGCCTTTTTTATCAATGCACCATATGTATTTACATGTTAGGCTTTATCTAGTGTTAATGGATTTTCTACTGGGAATTTCAAAATGATTTTTGGCACAATTTAAGTTTACATCATTTTTGACCTTTTCTGATTATTTCTAAAATTTAAGAAGTGATAAACTTTGCAATAAAAGGAAAATATCAAAAAATTATTGCCCATTTTATTAAACTGTGTTTTACGTTATAGTAGGCTATTCTACTGACTACCAAATAAATAATGCACGTCTGTCACTTTATTTTACATCTTATAGCCAGAAAAGTAATTAAACATGAAATTTATGTTGTAATATGACCAAAGAAAAAGTCATCATTGGTGTTCCGCTATTTCACGTCTTATTATCAAAAACTTTTCATGTTAAAGATAAGTAATAATTAACTCTTTAAATCGGTATTTATTTGGTAAATCATGAACAATCTAAAAATAAAACGAAATATTACTTAAATAATAAAGCTTTGATATTATCCAATTAAATGTTCAAACTGTTTGCCATAAGCCGCTAAACAGTACTCTAATCTATCCCGAAAATTTCTTTTCACATTTTGTAAATGTCTTACACTAATTTCATTTGAAACTTCGTTTATTCGATTCATCAAATCCTGTAAATCCTGTGGTCTGTCTCTTACATTATCATACACTTTTGTGGCGAGATGTCCCCAATAAAAGAAGTCTAGGGGGCTCAAATCTGGACTTCTGGCTGGCCACTTTAACGGTCCGTAACGACCAATCCATTCATTTGGAAATTGGATATTTCTCGAGTGCTATGCGGTGGAGCCCCGTCATGCTGGAATATTATTCTTCCATTTACTGCTATTCTATCTAAAGCTGGCAGGATTCTTTCATTTAACAATGCCAGGTACTTGGCACTATTTAATGACCCATCAATAATAAATGGACCAACAATATGGTTTCCCAAAATTCCCGCCCACACATTAACCTTTTGAGGCCATTGTGTGTGTGTTTCTTGGAAAATATACGGATTTTCTCGCGCCCATATTCTTGTATTTTGGTCGTTCACAGTTCCGTTGAGTAAAAATGTTTTCTCATCAGAAAACAGAATACGATTCTGAACATTTGGATTTTCGTTTATTCTGTTCATCCAGTATTCACAGAATTCCATTCGTGGAAAGAAATCCCTTTCCAATAGGTGATGTAAGTTACGTATTTTGTAGCTATT